>JAKSZT010054561.1:6460223-6539726 GCA_026826555.1 Tolypeutes matacus | reverse complement strand
GGACAGCAGCTCTTTTTTTTTTTCCCCTTTCTCTTTTCAGTTCATTGCTTCTTTCCTCACCTCCCCCTTCACCTACCTCCAATCTTTCCTACCCTCAACAGTTTCTCTCTTCACTTTTCCTTCAGACTCCTTCCACCCCTCCCTTGTCATCTTCCCCTCTATGCTCCACCTCTCGGGACCAGCTCTTCTGTTCATATGATGCTGACCATATATAACTGGACCCAGGTGGAAACTAAGTTTGGTATTCTGAGTAAAGTCAGTCATAAGCATGACAAAATTAAGTCTGCTGTTAGTCTGAAATTTCTGTCTTTAGAATATGAGATCTTAGTAAAGCCAGACCCCACTTAGCTCTTCCCAGTTACCCCAGTTCTGACCATGGTCTGGTTGGCTTTGTCTCCTGAAGGGCCAGTCTTGTTCTCTGCCTCTTCAGAAGCTGAGGATGAAATGAGAGGACATTAAGAGATTTTGACAGCTCTTCCTCTTCCTTTCCCAGACCCCCAGCCCTCAAGATGACCTGATTTGTAGCAGAGCGCCTCCAGGGTGAAAGGTTGGGCTCTAGGGAAAGCAAGAAAAGGCAAGAAGCTCCAGAGCTATCCTCTCGGTACAGATATATGAGAGGCTGACTCCAGGTTAGCAAGAGGGCAGAGGCTCCTAGCCTTCTGTGGCTTAGCCTCCCTTCCCTCTGATGAACCCCCTCTTTGATCAGGGTTTTGCTCCTTCTGCACAGGAGGCCTTGCTGGGTGCCTAAATTACTGCAAGGTCCCCTGAGTATCTCAGAATGTGTAAGGTTTGCTGGGCAGTGGGATTGGGAAGGGATGGAGGAAAAATCGACCAGATGAGCAACTCACCCATTGGTTCTGTCTTGCTCTGGGCATCTTTTTCAGGGTTGAGTGGCTCAGCTATGGGGGTGACAGAAGCCTTCCCTGTGCGGGTTGGGGGAGAGTCAGCTTTAAAGAGATGAAGCCGCAGGGAAGGGAATAAGCAGAGCAGAGGAGGCCAAGCGGCCAGTCAATGAGATTAGGAGCAGGTGGGTGAATCAGCAGGCAGGAGAGGATGAAAAGACACAAGAAATACTCATGCATAGGGTGAAGGAAAAATGACAGGGTTAGAAGTGGTAGGGCCTACAAGACCATCTTGTGTGAGTCCAGCCCCTCATTTTTCAGATGAGGAAACAAGTCCAACACTTGGCAACAGAAATAAGGACCAAACTGTCCTGACCAACCCTGGAAACAGGAAGCCACAGAAATTTAGTGGGAGGGGCACTAAAGAAGGAAACGGAGGCTGAATGGAAGCAGCTCTGCTAGCTGGGAAAGGAGATTACCACTCAAGTAAGAATTGACAGATGTGTAGGAATTTATTTTCTGTGGCGGCCTAATTAAAGTGTTAAAGTTCCTTAACTCCATTCAGCCTTGTGCCAGGATCATTAGCTATTGATCTGGGCCCCTCCGGCACTTAACTCCAGCCAGCATATTGGCAATTCAATTAGCACCAGTCAATGCTGCCTGTTCCCTGTTCCTGCTGCCAGGGCCCTCACCCTCACCCACCCCTGGCCTCTACAAAACCAGATGCCCGTGCCTACCTCCAACAGCCCCTCCCAGACCCTTCTCCTGCACCCTCTGGATCAATGGCAGCCTGTCTGGCTGTTCTTGGCCTCTACTTGTGTGCCTACGGGGGACCCTAAGCCCAGCTTTAGGGCTGAAGACCCCCTAGGAGATCAGTAGAGGCTGGGAAGATTTTTCAAGGGTCTCTTCCCATCAGTCTCTTCCTATCCCTGATGCCTTTGGACCATCCCCACAGCTCCCATCTCCTTCCGACAGGTTTTGGTCCAGTACGAAATGGATTCCATCCTTTCCTCTGTTTTTCTACCTTCTCTCCCTTCTGACCAACTCTAGCCTGCTGCACTCCCCCATCCCGCCACCCCCAGCATTGCTGGGACATAGTCACTACTTAAAATCACTAGGTGATTCCTTCTCCCCTACCTTCCTGTTCTCTCTTCTACACTCAACAAGTCCCTGCTTTCCTCTGCCTTCCCTCCAACAGCCTCTTGCTCGGCAACCCTACTGAAACCCCCATTCCCTCGGATCATCCCTTCACAGGTCTCTTTCCATTTGGTATCGATTTACCAAGACCCATTCTCCTCCTTTTTATTAACACCCTTTCTGATCAGCACCCCCAACTCCCCAGCACTGGGCTGCCCTCCCTGCCTAGCCCTACTCTCCAGTCCCATTCTTCCTCACCGGGAGTCGGGAGATGCCCATGGCTGAAGCTCAGGATGCTCTGAAGAGCTGAGCATCCTTCTTCAGTGGTCGGGCTATTCTGTAGCAGCTGCAGACGCCTCTGGGCCTGGGCGTCGCGGTGGGCAGATGCACGCAGGTGTTGCAAGACAGCCAAACGGGAAGGTGTCTCCCACGCGCACAACAGACAGCGGTAGAGCCCCAGTTCTGCCCCTGCCTCTGCTCCCTCCATCTCCAGCAGAAACTAGAAGCATGGGAAGAGTATGGCTCAGGCCAGAAGGGGCACCCCTCATCTCAGGGGACTCCTTTGCCTCCCCCAAGGGAGCCTGACTAGCAACATCCTCTCCCCACCCATCCCTTCCACCCCCTTGAGCACCCACCCCTCTTCCCTCCTATGGCCACCTGAGGATTACTGCTTTTTGTCCTCCCCAATCTCTTTCTTCTCTTCCTCCTGCCATTCCTGGACTCCCTCCTAGAGAGTGAATGGAATCTGGATCCATCCTTTTGAACTTCTAGTGGCATGATGGACTGAGCTGACACGGACCCCTCCCTCCAACCCCAAACACCAGAAGAGCTGAATAAATTACAAATTTCCCTCCTTCAGTGTCCACTGTGCTTTGGTCTCTTTCTCCATGTCTGTCTCCATATAGTTTATTATTTGGTGTATACTTCCCTTTTTCTTCATTTCTGCCACCCTGGATTTTTCTATCTTTTTCCCACTCTGCATCCCTTCCCTTGATCCCCACCCCCTAAGGCTCTGCACTAGGCCCTTGAAATCCCAGCCCCTCCCAGCCCCACCCTCACCTTATAGATTTGGCTGTTTTCTTCATGGGCTGTACCCCGGGCATGCAGCTGCATCTTCTCCTTGCTGTTGGACTCAAAGTCGCAGATGTTGCAGCGTAGGTGCAGGGGGGAGACCAACCCATAAGGAGCCCCATCTCCCAGAGACATTGGGGAGGGGGTGCTCGTGGCCCCACCCCCCTCCCGCAGGTGGGCCACCAGCTGATACTTCTGGGCATGTTTGTCAGTCTTGAGGTGGAGTTGGAAGTTGGCCTTGAGCTGGGTGCCATAGCAGCAGAGCTTGCAGCGGTGGGTGTCACCAGCCACCTCCTTCCATTCGGCTTCTGGGAGGCTTCTGCCCATGCTGCAGTGGTAGAGCAGCAGCTCCAGGCTGTCTGTGCTGAAGGTCTGGCACACAAGGCAGCGGAACACCTTCAGGGATGGGCTGTCATCTGGGGATGGTGAGGTGGGCAGGCCATCGGGCGAGGAGCCCAGGAGCTGACTGGGAGGCAGGTGGGCATCCGGGGAGAGGCTGCCGGGGGCTAGGGGACAGAGACAGATTGGTGGCCCAAGGAAGAAACATGGCAGGATTGGTTTGCTCTGTGGGAATGTGGGGAGGTGGGTTAACGAGGAGGACCGTGCTCAGAGGGAGTTATGATGACCTAAGTGGGGAGCTGGTCATTGGGAGAAAGCAGGGAATAGAGGGTGGCCCTGGATGAGGGAGGAGAAGGGGTGAGGAGCAGTGCCCAGGGAGCCTTACCAGGTGTGGGGAACTTGCCGGCAGGTGCTGCAAGGTGGTGAAAACCGTTGATAAGCAGCTGGGCTTCCAGGGGCTTGTCTGGCCTCAACCCGGCACCAGGCAAGGGAGCCTGAGGTTGGCCTAGGGCCTGGGGCCCGAAGTACTGGAAGAGCTCAGGGGGATTGGCAGGGGCAGCCCCTGGTGGGGGAGGAGGGCCAGGCCCCACCAGCCCAGGGGGCAGGCCCAGCGGCAGCCCCTGGTGCAGCATTAGGACATTCTGCATGTGCTTCTCGGAGGTCATATGGATGCGCAGGTTACGGGAGATGTTTGTCTCGTAGCTGCACACCTTGCACTGCCAGGACGATTTGGTCTTGGGCTCTTTGTCCCCAGTGGAGGGTGGGAGTGAGGCCTCTGGGGGACTGCCCTGCCCCCCGGGCCCCGCCTGGAAGCCCTGCAGGTTGGCCAGGTGCTTGTCAGACTGCATGTGGATGCTGAGGTTGCCCTTGGTGGTGGTGGAGTAGTTGCAGACGTCACAGCGGTAGGGCTTGTAGCCACAGTTGTAGCTCTCTCCTCGGGCCAGGCGGGGGTGGGCCCCTCCAGCGCTGCAGTAGCTGCAGTGACTGTTGCTCTCAGGGTGCTTCTCCCGCATGTGCACATCCAGGGTCTGCTGGTATTTGTAGTGCCAGTTGCACTTGGGACACTTGAGCGTCTTGCAAGAGTTGCGTGAGTGTAGCAAAGACATGTGGCTGGACAGGCTGAGGCCCTGGAAGGCTGCAGGGGCTGGGGTGTAGTCGTCAGCCAGGCGGTAGGGCTGTGGTGGGTCAGTGGGGTCTTCAGGGGAGCCCACTGGGGCAGGGAGAGTGCCTCCCTCCTTGGAGGTGGGTGAGCTTTGGTTGAGTGGGGGCAAGAGCCCTCCATCCTCTTCTTGCCCCCCAGGGAACCAATCTGGCCCTGCCTCACCTGCTGCCATTGGCGATTCTTTGGCTTGGGTTGGGCTGGGGTCCCAGATGGCTGGGGTTGTGGGTGGGGAAGATGGGCTGAGGGTCATGACTTCTTCAGGGGGCAGGACAAGGACCTGGACTTCTGCCTCAGGGGGGCCATCATCAGTCTGGGCTACATTCGCCTCCATGTTTACTGTGCTGCTACTGTCAAGGAGTGTTTCAAAAGGGGGACAAGCAGGGGCTTTTGGTTCTAGAAAGCTCATGAGGGCCACGTAGCCCTTGCCCCCCTCCTGGAGCACAGCTGGGCTGCCCAGCAGGCCCTGGTGTTGAGCAGGAGTTAGCTTTACCCCGTGAGACTGTGTGTGGCCCATAAAGGCCCGGGGCCTGCTGAAACCCAGGCGGCACAGGAGGCAGAGCCAGAACAATGCCCTGTGCTCTCCCCCGCTGCTCCCCATGGGGCCATCTTTGGAATCTCCGGGTGGATTTGGAACCAGCTGGTAGCTCCAGAAGGCTCCATCCCTTCCCTCACAGGTGGCCGGAGGTGGCACTGAGGTATCGTGGGACAGAATTTGGTCAGAAGAGCTAAAGCCTTGGATTGGGTCAAAGCCATGTTGGATGTGAAGGGCAGTGAGGTGTGCGGGGGGTGGGTGGGCCAAGAAGGGCAGGCTGGGCTCTTCCTTAATGCCTGCCTCACCCCAGGGGAAGCCCTTTGGTAACAGGAGTTCACTGCCACCTGGCAGGGACAGCTTGGCCACTAGGTAGGCCTCGCCACCAGCTGTGAAGAATAAGTGGTTGCTTAGGTCCATGGGAGGGAGCCCTTCTTCCTCCTTCTGTTCCTTGTCCTCTTCCACCCCCAGATCCTTTGGTGGGAAGAGACCACAGCCAGGCTCTTCTTGGGGTTCCCCTATCTCCTTTGGTGGGACAAGGCCACAGCCTGACCCCAGGGGCTGTCCCCCTGGCTCTGAGGGCCTCACGTTCTCAGAGCTGGAGGGTTCAGCAGGGGGATCTTTGGTGACAGGATAAGAGGGGGTATCAGAGGAAGAGGTGTCCGGAGGCGGGGACGGGGCATCTTGCCCAGGGGAGGGGATGGTGCCAGCAGTGGAGGATGAGCTAAGGGTGGCCATGGTAGACGGAGGAGTGCTGGGCATTCATTTCAGCGTGACAGCTGGTACCCTGCAGGGGAAACATGAAAAGCACAGTGCTGTCAGGTTGCAGGGGAGACAACCAACCAGGCATTCAAATCTCTGGCGACTCCAGCCCTATCCTCTTCCCTGAACACCCGACTCAGACACCCATTTGCCAACTTGACAGCTTTACTTAATGTCTAGCAGGCTTCAGAACTTAACATGTCCAAAATTAGAACTCTTTATTTCTCTCCTTGAACTTGCCCCTCCCCATCTTTCCAATTTTTTCCCCCATCTCAAAAATTGGCACCACTGTTTACCCAGTTGCTTAGGCTACAAACCTAAAATGTTCCTTTTGCCCTCACTCCATAACCAATTCAAGAGCAACTTCTAAAATGTGTCAAATCCCTCTATTTTTCTTCCATCTCCACTTGTACCATCCTGGTCCAAGCCATTGTTATTTCTTTCCTGAACTAATGCAATAGACTCTAAATTGGCCTCCTGCTTCCACTACTGCTCCCTGAAATCTATTCTCCACCCAGCAGCCAGATGATCTTTTATCTAATTCTCAATTACAAAAAAAAGAGCAAAACATATAAAAATAGACCAAATAGTAAAAAGAACTCCTATGTACTTGTCACCCAACCTCTAGCAATCCTCAATTCGTATTGTTTCATCTATACTTACCTACTTCCCTTCTTCCCTGTATCGTTTTGAAGCAAATATCAGGCATCTTTTAAAAATGTAAATCATACTTTTTTCTGCTTGAAATCTATCAATGATTTCTTACTGCACTATGAGTAAAATCCAAACATTCCCTGATCTACAAATTGTCTATCTGATCTAACCCCTGCCTACCTCTGAAGGCATCTTTTTTTTTTTTTTTTTTAAGATTTTATATTTATTTATTTATTTATCCCTCCCTTCCTGCTTGTGCTCATTGTGTCCGTTTGCTGTGCGTGTTTCTGTATCTGCTTGTTTCCCTTTGTTGCATCATCTTGCTGCGCCACGCAGCTTATCAGCCCACTGCACCACTCAGGCCAGCTTGCCTTCACCAGAAGGCCCTGGGAATCGAAAGCGGAGCCCTCCATATGGTAAACGGGAGCCCAACCAATTGAGCCACAGCTACTTCCCTCTCTGAAGGCATCTTAATACTCTCCATCCTGCCTCACCAGCAGCCTCCAGCCCAGTGGCCCTCTTTCTGCTACTCAAACACACCAAGTTCATTCCCACCTTCCAGCCTTTGCCCAAGCTATTTCCTCAACCTGGAATGCTCTTCCCCCAAATCTCTTAATTGTTGGCTCCTAGTCATTCAGGTCTCTGCTTAATAAATATCACCTCCAACTGGCCTTTCTCTCCACCAGAGCTAAAACAGCCCCCCTGGGGGTGTGTGTGTTACTTTCTTCATAGATTTAGCAACTGCATGATATTTCCCAGATTAATTTATTTACTTATCATCTCCTTCTAGAAGGCACATTCCAGGAGAGTACAGTCTCAGTCTGCTTTATTTATTGCTCTGTCATTAGCACTGAGAATGATGCCTGCCACACACTTGATAAGTGTCTGCTGAATGAAGGAACTCTGAGAAGGACTCTAAGATTTTCCATGCCCTGAAGAGGTAAATTCTTTGAAGTCAAAGTCTTCTTGCCAGGAATAGGCCAAAACTGATTTTCACTGGCATGTGGGCTCTGTGCTGCTCTCTGATGCCTTCCAGATCCATCTCTGGTTACAAGCCATATGGAATAGGTAGGGGCTTCCCTGGACAGTTGAAAGACAACAGCTCGTATGTGATTAGCTTCCTTTCCATCAAAGAGATAATAATATTATTAATAGCTATTATAGTACACATACCATGGTCCTAGTACCGTGCTACATGCTTTACGTTAATTATCTCATTTAATCTTACAGAAACCTTATTTTACAGATGAAGAAACCAAGAACCAGAGAGGTTGAGTAAGGTGCTGCTGATCACACAGCTGCAAGGTGGTGAAACTACAAAAGGACTAGCAGAGCACTCATGACAGAGCTGGACCTCAAAGCTGTGGCCTGGGCTCCTCTGTCCAGCTGGATTGTTCCTCAGACACGGTACAGGCAAAATGAGCCCCTCAAAGACCAGAAATCAGGATTCCTGGGCTGCCTCCAGCTGACTAGAAGCACCAAGGCTCCCACACTGCTCCCAATATCCTTATCTTGATTATCCCTTCAAATTCACCAATACCCCACATCTCACCATCCCATATTACTCCCAGTATTCCAGCTACATTCTCTCCAGTTCTGAACAGCAATGGATCTCTAATGATTGAACCCACAGGACTCAGGTGAGAATGCTTCCGGAAAGCTGAAGAGGGTGGAAAGGGATATAACTTTTCTCCTAAGCCTCACCTCCAGAGTCCTTATTTAGGGTGGGGTCTTGATCTTTCCCCTCTGGCCAGCATCCCCCATTCAAGCTTCCCTCCTGCTCCTGGGGTGCTAGCCAGGCATGAAGTCAGAGCCATTAAGGAGCTCCTATTGGGGCTGGATTAGCATGCTAATGAAAATGCAAATCGGCACCTGGGAAAGGAAAGGGCATTGCAGGGATGGGAGGGGACTGAGAAGTATGGGGAGGGGAGGGTGAGGGGGTAGTTAGAGAACCCAAAGGGAAGTGATGGAATTGGATGGAGGGAAGCTTATTCCTAGATAACTAGAAAGTAGAAGCCCTAAAGTTCTGGGAGAAAGGTATTTCTCCTGTGGAAAGTGGAATCCTTCAAAGGGGAAGTGGGTACCACTGCTCCACCTGGTGGGAAGAACTGAGGCCTGGGCAAGAGTGGCCCAAGCAATGGAGTCCACACTGCCTACTTCCGTGGCTCCTTCTTCTTGGCTCCCGACTCTTACGAACTCTAGAGGAAAATTTCAGGAGGGCTAGGTAGAACCAAGCCCCAAATCCTGCAGTACCTTCCAGATTCTCTCTCCAAAGCTTCTACTTTCCAGGACTGGAAAAAGACCCATCTGGTTCCCAGCTAGAAACCAAAGGAACAGAGCTTTTGGTCAGCTTGTGGGTGTGACCTAGATGGGGGGGGGGGTGAGGGTAGGTCCGCAGCTGTTTAAAATTGCAAATCTCTTCCTCACCTCCAATTTACCAGTCCTCCAATCCTGGAAAGAATTTCAATTGCAAATTTATCTCTGCCTCAGTGCACCCCCCCCACTGCCACCAATTCCCCCTCCCCCTTTCCTCTTCCCGGTGCTTCTCCCATCACCCACTATTTATTGCAAACCTTTAGCTGCAGCAATTATTTTTTCACTTTTTTTCCTCCTTCCATTTCCCTCCTCAATTTTTTTCGTCATTCCCTCTCTGAATCTCTGCCACTTTCTTTGCCCTTCCTACCTCCAACGCCATTTTCATCTCTTTCTGGAGATGATGCAGAAACAGTTGACAGGCCTAAAGTCCCTGTCCCTCCCCACCCCCCAGGCCAAGACTCTCAGATTCATTACCATTCCCCCCTTTAGTTCCTGGCTTTCCTTAGGAGCATCTTCTCTCTCTTGGGGTGCATCTTAGACATGGGTAAAGGGAGAAGGGGACCCCCAAAGGCCCTGACACTCCCACCTCTAGAGGAGGGAAGGAGGAAGAAGGCAAACAGGGGTAGAGTGGGGTTGGGGACATAAAAAGACCTGGGTGGAGGCCAGGGCTGGGGGCCTAAGAGGAGAGAGGGGTTGGGGGAGACAGAGAAGGCAGTGGCAGTGGTGTGATTAGAGAGGAGATTGATGTGAAGGGGCGCCACAGACGGCAGAGAGAGTCAATAAAACGAGAGGATCACATTAGAGGCGACAGAGAGAGCTTTAAATTACATGGCTGCTGCCACAAGGGGGCTGGGGGGGGGGGGGAGGGAGGCTTGGAGCCAAGGGAGGGCGGAGAGCTCTGAGGGTGTAGCCATCCTCTGAGATGAATCTTCCGGCTCCAAAAGGGCCCAGTCTCCAAAACTCCTTTGCTGCCCCTTCATTCCAACCCCCTTCGCTAATGCTTCGTTACCTTGCAAGGTTGAGGAGAGGAAAAGGGGGAAGCTGGAAGGAGAGCTATGGAGAAATAGGTGAGAGATATTTTTTGATACTGCCCTCTTCCTCCATCCAGACCTGGATCTCTAGTTATTCCTAAAGATGATACAGAAGGGATGGAAGTCCTGCTTTCCTCAGCTAGGGAGCTGTTGTCACACAAACAAGTCATAATCCTGGAACTACAAATATTCTCCCATGGGTGGTGGGCAGAAAGGCACCCTGTAAATAGCTGGACAAGAATTCATAACTGTTGACGTGCACTCCCTGTTTATAGGGGCCAGAGTGTACTTAGAGCTGGAAGAAACTGGGGAGCATGGAGGCACCAAGACAGACACTAGGACCCAGAAAGAGAGAGATATCATTGAGGTGGAGAGAAAGGCTGAGATGTCAAGATGCAGAAACAGAGGAGGAAAGCTGAAAAGGCAGACTCTGAGACCAAGCAAGACAAGGGAAACAACAGTGAGGCTTGAAGAACCAGAGAATTACAAGAGTCTAAAGGGGCAAGGGCAAAGGAAAAAAGTGAGGCCCGAGGAAGGAGAGAATTCTGCCCCTCGCTGAGGAGGGGATGGGCTGTGGATTCAGAATGGCTGGTAGAACCCGAGGCAAAGTCAGCACCAGCAAGACCAGGACTCCCCTGGGGCCCAGTCCTCCTGCCGCCTCTGGCAGACTAGGAGAGACAAAGAAACACTACTGCGCCCTAGTGGTCATAGGGGGGACATCGCAAAGGAGAGGGCAGGCCTGGTGGGGGACAAATTGGCTTTCTCCTCCCTCTTTCCCTTCATGGAAACAATCCCCCCTCCCTCCTTTTCTCCAAACCCAAAGTCAAGGCAAAGGCTGCCAGAGGGCATCATCCCAGGGCATCATCCTATTCGCTGAAAATTTGCATACATATTTCCACATCAGAGCCTTCTAAACATTTTTGCCTTTCACTTTTCTAATTGTCCCATCTACCCCTTTTCCCGTACTCCCAAATTTTAGGCCCTTTTCTTTCCTCTGAAATTCTTGCCTAAGGCAGTGCTTTCCTCCCCACTCACTTTGCCGTAGCCTTTCTCCCTTTTTTGTCTCAACCTGTGGCTTTCAAGAGGTGGCAGCCATGGAGAGAATGGGAAGAGAAACGGGAAGGATGGAGTGTATGTGCCCCTACTCAAGGGGGATTGTTTGGTGTAAACAGCAAAAAGATTCCAGCTAATGAGTGGTGGTTTTTGTTGTTTGTTAAGGCATTGGAAGAATATGGGCTTTGGATTCATGCAGACCCAGTCTGGCTCCACCACTCACTAGCCATATACCCTTGGTAAGTTACTTATTGAGCCTCAGTTTCCTTATCTGTAAAAATGGGAATAATAAAACCTCCCTCACTGGGGTGTTGTGAAGACAACAAGTGAGGTAATGTGTCAAAAGTGCACATACTGGGTGTTCACTGAGGTTCTTTTCCTTCTCTCTTGGCTATTTTCTCCAATAGTGCACACAGGCTGGTAACCCTTTCTGCCTTATCCCTTCCTTGGCTGGGACTCATCCGCTAATTTCCGCTCTTTCAATCGAGGGCAGACTCTTAGGCAGACACGATTTAAATCTAGTCTACCTAGCAGAGAGTTCCTAACTCATTTGGACTTCTTGATTGCTAGGCCTAGAGAAAACCCCACTATCCCGGAGCAGAGAATGGACACTGCCCAGACTCACACTCAGACTGAGCGCAGAAGCAGCTAACACCTGAGTCAAAACTATTATGTTCTCTCCCTGCCTTTAAAACTATTGTTTTCTGTCTCTAAATCTCACCTCCTATACTTAAAACTAGCTATCCTATTCTTCCATTTTTATTCTACCTATCTCTCGTACAAATATTGAGGGCGTGCTTACTTTGTGCAAATTTTGCCGAAAAGAGAGAGAGAAAATGAGTATGGCAAGGAAAGAGTACTTATGGAGATAGGCAGTGGGGAGGAAGAGGAGTGTCATAGAGGGCAAAGAAAGAGATAGCCATAAGGCAAAGAAGAGGGAGGAAGAAGGGAGGGACAGGTAGGGAAGCAAGGAGAGGGTAAAGAAGCTGGATCTTGATCTGCATATAAAAATATTTCATCTCATCAAGGCTTCCCAGCTCTGGTACCACACCGGGCAGGTGGCCTGTCCCCAGTGAGAGGGATGAAGCAAGGAGGCTGTGTATTACACCTTGCAAGATGCTTAAGGTGGGAGTGAGGGAACTATGTCAGGAGAAAAGGAGACAGAAGAGGGGGGTGGGTAGGGAGTAGGCAGGGGTAGAAGGAAAGCTGTGGACTAAGACCACAACCAGCATATCGCACATACATTTACATTTGCATGGATTTGTGGCTCGTGCTGCAGGGTGTGTACTGCTAGTGGGGCGGGTGTCCCAGTGAGAAGCCTCTTTGCCTGCGCAACCTCCTGGAAGACTCTGTGTTAGGACAGCTGTGTGGAGCTGTTCTGTTGCATGGATCTATGCGATCAGACTAGAAGTATATTGTAGGTGCACTGGAGAGACTTGGCAGAGGTCTCACGTTCTACATCCTCAGTTTTAGACAAACACACGAAGCCAGCTCTGAATCCTTCTTCCCTATGAGCACTAAGGAGTGAGGGGACAGGGAGTTGTGCCCTTGAATTCAGATTCAGGATCATATCTGATCTTGGCATGGGGGAACCTCTGTAGAAGACCTTTGATCTCCTGGAGCTTGGAAGAAATCATACGCAATTCTTCTATAATTGTTCAGAAGGATACTATTATTAGTGACTGTATATACCAAATCTTTGTGGTTTCTCTATGTGAACCTCTGTGATGTGACTTCATTTAAATATTATTACAACATCAGCACAACTAATAATAGTAATAATAATAATAATAGCTACCATCTTTTGAATGCTTACCATGTGCCAGGAACTGTGCTTAGCCCTCGGCAAGCATCATATCACCTAATCCCCCACTACAATCTGATGAGACAGGTACAGCTGTTCATTCCCATTTTATAAATGTGGAAATGGCCTTAGAAGGGTTAAATAATTTTTAAAGTCTCCCACTTAGAAAGAAGAAAAGTCGAGGAACTTAGGTAGCCTGATCCCAGTGCCTGTGTTTGTTCTTGGGGTAATTTGTAAGATTCTGGACTCTAGCTGGTTTGCCCTTTTTTTTTTTTCAAAGAGGTACCAGGGATTGAATCTGGGACCTCATACATGTGAAGCAGGTGCTCAACCACTGAGCCACACCCACTCTGCTGGTTTGCATTTAGAATGAGATTTTGAGTTTGAGTGTGCTATTCTGCCTCTATAGTGTCACTTTGAATGACACTAATGCTCCTCCTGGAGCTTGAAGGTGCTAGATAGGTCTCTCCCAGATAGTTTGTTTCTTAGTAGAAGATGGGCCAGATGTGTATTGCCACATAAAAACCAAAGACTGAAAGATTGCTGGCAGCCAGCCCCAGAATGCTACAGTCTTCAGGGAGAAAACATCATTTTGCTTATGCCTCAAACTTGAACTTTGCCTAGCCTTAAAACTGTGAGCCAATAAATTCCCATTGTTTAAGCCAAAAAAGAAAAAGAAAAAGAAAAAAAAAAAAAAAAAAAAGATGGGCCAGAACAAGACCCATGCTTTGTGCAACTTCAGGGGGCGCCATTCACATGGCAGTCTATGAAGTGATCTTGACCAATCATTCTGTATAAGTGTGTGAGGAGAGGGAGAGAGGGAGATGGGGTGGGGAGAGGGAGACAGAGGGAGACGATAAGCACACATAGTAGGGTTATTTGATGATGTGTGTGCCCATTTGTGATAATGTGTCTTAAAGTTGAAAGTCTACACAAATGTACCCATATTAGCATATGAACGTCATCAGATAGGCAGTATGGTATTATTTAAAAGCATAGCTTTTAAAGTCAGACAGACCTGGAATCACATTTTTAGTTCAATTCCCTAATACGTAAATGACCTCAGGTTGGTCACTTAAATTCTCTAAGCCTCAGTTTCTTTATCTATAGAACGGGGAATAGTATTCTCAGGGAGTTGTCAATTGAAATGATGGATATTAAGACTGGCACATTGTAAGTGGTCAATAAATGGAAAGGATAATTACTCCTCTACGTGCCTTATTTCCTGAGTTGGGGTGCTCGTGTGTGTTTATTGCTTTTTGACTGAGGGCACAGGCATCGCCTCTTTTGGGTTAGTGAAGGTGCTCAATCTTGGGCCTCTGGCTGGGTGTCCCTGAGGCCCTCTGCTTACACCTGTGTGGGCCCTGGGCTTCCTGCTCAGCAGTAGGGTGTCCTGTGTGGGTGCATTGCTGTGTGCCTGTATGTGCTCACTGGCCCGGCTGGCGCGGGCGTGTTTGGGGTGGTGGTAATTACTGGGATGCCCAGCCCTAATGAGTGTGATCTCGTTACACTCTCGCCGCCTCTAATGGAGCTAACCTCATTTCACAGCCATTAGAGATGGAGATGAGGCCCCGCCCACTGGCCTGACAGCTGCAGCTTTTTCATCCTTGGCCACGTTCTTTCCCTCCGGCTCGCCATTTCCCTGTTCTACCTCTCCTTCTTCCACCTTTTTTACTGCTCCTCCTTCCAGGTTTCCTTCTCCTGTTTCCATTGTTCTTTTCCTTATCCGTTTGTTGTCCTGCTAATCTCTCCTTCCTTGTCTTTTCACATCTCCCTTTTCTCTCCCCTCCTCCATTCCTGGGTGTACTCTCCCTTCTACTTCCTCATGTCTATTTGTCCTCCACATCTCCATCTCTCTCCACTTTTCTGCACCCCTCCCCTCCCCTTCACTGCTGCGGTCCCTCCCCTCCCCCATGCATTGCCCCGTCTGGCCAGAGGACAAATCTCAAGGGGAAACCAGCAAAGACAAACAAGGAGCAGTGACTTCATTATCGTCGTTAATTTGCCACTTCAGTTCCTCCCACAAGGGTCAAAGCCAGCACGGCTTGAACTCAGGACTGACTTAGAGGCTGAGACCACAGCCTGGCTTTTCTGCCTTCAGCTTCTCACACAAAACCACTCTTCCTCACTCCTCTGCTGTCTTCCATTTCCCTGCAGGGGGCCAGGCTCCCTGTTTCCTCTCCAATTTCTTTCTTAGTCCTTGCCTACAGCCCTTGTTTCTGTTTCATTTAATTTGTGGCCATTTCTCTAGGTTCTCTCCCATCCCTAAAGTCACGTTTTTTTTGTTGTTGTTGTTTGTTTTTTGTGTTTTACTTTTGACTCCCTCTATCTCTGTTGTCAGACTCAGTCTGTCTCCTCTTCTCCGCACTCCTCCCTTTCCAATCTATTCCTAACCTCTTTCTTGCCTTTCCTGATATTCTCTCTTCCTAATCTTGTGTTCTCCTTTCCCTAAAGCACCAGGATTTGTCTCTAGGTTTTGGAAACCACATAGACTGAAGAACTGGAAAATGGAGGAAGAGAGGCATTCGGGGTTCAAGTGGGAGGTGGCTTAGTAGAAAAGGGAAACGACGGGCGATGGAGGTGGCAGACCAATGGGACATGGGAAGTGGCACAATCTAGACTCAGTCACTTGAGACCCAAGACACATTTGGGCCCCAGAGAAAAAGGAAGACAGAGCTAGAGGGCCTTGGGCTTGAGACCAGAGGCAGGGGCTCATGGATAAAACAAGGAATGAAAAATTTAAGGATGGAAATGTTGATCCCACCAGTTCCTCAGGAAACATAATCTAACACTCCCATCCCACCCTCTGCCCTCTTTCAGTGCGAAGCCAAATGACTGGCAATTGACTCTTGACCTTTAGCCCAATCCCAACCTCAAAGGGAGAGGCTGAGGTAGTTGGCTGTGACTGGAGAAGGCACGAGGGAAATGTCCACACATGAAATAAAATTTTCTGCCTCACACTCATCCTGCCCCACTGATTTTGCATACAATATTCTAGACAGGAACAGGCACTACAAACATACCCTCTTCTCCCTGCTGGGAGCTCTTGCACACCCCATGCCAATTATGTCCTCTTAATTGCACAGACCCCCACGCATGCATTGTTCCAGTGGACGGCCCTGCTATGCAACCATCTCCTGTGAATCCCAAGGCTGGAGACTTAGCTTTAATGTGATCCCATATGACTGCCCAAACAGAGGACTCTTGTTCTCTCTGTTCTCTCGTTTGACCCTCTCCAGGCAAATATAAGCAGTCAAAAATAGACTTTGAAAACAATTTTTGAGGGATGCTGAGCGGTCTCAATAAGAATCAGAAAAAGATATCTTCCTGTAGGTGTATGCAGCCCACATGTCAGTGGCACAACTTGGTGACAGGAGAGCGGGTGGGCCTCAGCCCTGTTACCACTTAACTAGGCACCCTGAACAACCAGAGGCCCTAGGCTCTGGACCAGTTCCTACATGAGGGGATGCCAATGGAGATTAACTCAGAGTGCTGGAAGGTATCTCTAAATCTTTCACCCCTGTCTCACCAGCCTGTGTGGGAGGAAGGGGTGGACAGGTCTCTGGGGCTTTCCCCAGAGAGGCAAGGGGCTCTGGCAAAGTGGGTGGTGGGATGACTGAGCTTAGTATGAGAAGCCAGAGAAGAAAGATGGAAAAATCAATGAAATGAGTTTCTAACGGTGAGGTAAAGGACTGCTGTGTCGACAGCCTGTCGCCTGCTGCAAAATATGAGCTGCCCAAGTCCATGGCGGCAGTTGACGGTGCATCCAGCTGCCACTGTCTTCCCTTTAGGCCCCCTCCCGCTAGCACCTTCTCTAGCTGCCCTGGCCTTTCTCATTATAGCCAGACCCTCCCTCAGGTCCCTCAGCTCTCTCATCCAGGTCTTCTTTCCCAGATTTCTCAACCCATTCAGGGATTTTTGACTCTTCATCACATAGGTCTGACTATATAATCCCTGATTTGGTGCATCTTTCTCCTTGAATGGCATCTATGTATTTAGACCTCTCTCTTGCTGCAGATTTCACTCAGAGTTGTGGTGAGCTCTGCATCTCTTGCCTCTCCCTCTTCTCCTAGATACCTCTGGGATCATTCAATAACGGGCAGTCAGACATCAAGGCCATCCCCCACAGGCAGGCTTCCTTACCTCAAGGTTTGGGCAGCAGTAACCTGCCACCCTCTGACTTTTGGCCCAGTAGATAAAATGCTGACTTCCTTGTAATTACTGGTTATGGACAGCATGTTTAGGATGGGCCTGGTATTGATTTTTAAACTCTTTTGTGATCAGTGTATATATGGGTATGACCAATTCAATTGTGGTTTCATGATTGAGAATGGGATGGGAATGCTACTTCCAATTCAAATCTATCAACTCTCTATCTTTGGAAACAACTCTCAACCTTTTCTGGAAACCTCCTTTCTCTACCCTCCTCCGTGTCTTCCCCCTTTAGCTCCTAGGACTGTTCATTCATGTTTTCCTCCTATTATCTCTTCAAAGACCACCTCAGATCAGCCCCTGCAGTCAGCCCTGGCTGCCTCCAAGAGTGCCCCCAACCCAGAGTCTCTCCTCTCCCTGCCTCAGATCTCACTGTCACTGGGTTAACTTCCCTCCAGCCCTTTCCTCTATTTTCTGATTTCCCAACCTGTCCACTTATGCAAACTTAGGCCTGGAGAGAGGGAGGAGAAAAAGGTGGGCAACTCTTTTCCTATTAATTCAACATTTGATCAATAGATATTTATTAAGCATCTTCTGTGTGACAGCACCGTGCTAGGTGCTGGGAAACAACTGTAAACCAGAAAGGCTCCGTTCAGAGAGCCATCATGACTAGCCCTGGGTCTCTCACCTGACAGCTTAGTTTCTCCAACTCCAGTCCCTTTTTCCCCCTACCTCTATAGCCAAATGCCACTGTGTCCTCTAACACTTCAGAACCCTTCCCTTTTCTCTATTCCTGCATCAGTTTATACTTCCATACAGTTCTGATCTCCCCCTTCTGCATTTCCAGCTTCAGCCTCCATTCCTAAACCCAGGGCCAGATTCAGCTTACCTCTTCCATAACTCTCCTCCCTGTTCACAAAGCCATTCTCCTGTCATATTCTGTAACTATCAGTTCCCATTCTCCCCTTCCTTTGTCCGCCTCTTGGTCCTACCATCCCATCCTTAATGCCTCCTGTCTCCTGAGGTCTGTTCCTCTTGCTCCATGCAGGCTCTAGTGAACTCACAAACAGGACCTCATTTGAGTGCAGAAGAGCACCAGGGAGGCAAGGTGAAGCTACCAGAACCAGGAATCCTCCAGATTTGATTTAGATCTGGGCCCCATAAGTGAGCTACAGCTCCCCAGCAAAGCAGCAAGTTGTTCCTATATGGGTTTCAAGGTAACACCAGCTGTTTCTGACATCATGGAGGGAGGAACCCTGTCAGGTTGCCAAGGCAACACCAGCAGTTTATGACATCAGAGGCTTGAGGTCTTTGGTTCTCAGGGGGCTAGGAAGATTCAAGTTCCTGTCAGCTAAAGTAAATGGGAATTCTACTTCTTTTTCATCTCTTTGCTCACGTTCTTCTGGCTTGGGAATGAAGTGCAAAGGCCTCTGGTGGTGGAGTGCGTGATTAGACCAATGGAATGAATGCTTGCGAGGTTCTCACTCCCTCTCTCTTCACCCCTGGCCTCTGTGCTCTCTCTCCCTCTTACTTGGCTCTCTTTTGGAGAGCCTGGTGGTATTTCTGCTATGCCTTTTTTCCAAATCGCCCCTCCCGCAGCTCTCTCTTTGCATCCCTCACGCTGTGTCCTTCTCACACCAGAGGCATTTGTTTCCTTTGATATCTCATCCTCCTCTTTCCCCCTACCATGCTCAGTGCTGCTCTGATCTGCTTCAGCACTCCTTTTTGCCATCCATTTACCTGCTTTGTACCATACTCTTTTCCCATCTCATCTTATTCATCTGTTCCCTTCGTTTCATTTTGCTTTCTCTGTTGACCTAAGAATCTTCTAGCATTTCTCTCCCTTTTTTCTCTGTATAGCTATCAACTTGTGTTTTATTGCATTCTCCCAATTTTTCATTAATCACCCCTCAGTTCCTCCCCTGTCCTCCATTCTGCATATTTTCTTCCCTTCCTTTGCATGTTCCTCATGTCATGCATTTCTCTGCCCTGTAAGCTTATTGCACACAGCCTCCCCTTCCTTTCTTTAATTCTGTTCATCTTTGAAATCTTCCATCTTCTGCCCATAGCTACCTCCTCCTTTTACCCTTTCAAGCTCCTTAAGGTCTAGGAAAAGGATGGGCTTAAAACCAAAGTAAACTCTCTAGACCCTTTATCCACCTTTACCATTCTTTAGGCTAAATAAGCCCGATCCCTTGCATAATATAGCTTCTATCACACTAAACAACTCTGCCTAAAGAATCATGCTGAATCCAAATATGAAAATAGGCCAGCCTAGGGAAAGGATGGACCCAGGAAGGAGAACTGGAAAGTGAAGAAAAAGCCACTGAAATCTAGAATGAACTGAAGGATTAGGAGAGACCAGCCAGGGTGGAGCTCAGAGACCTAGAGAATGTCCCTTTACAAAATCAAAGTTGACAGTTAACTGACATAATGACGCTGACTGATGAAGGGGTTATCTGCCCCTGGAAGCCCATTAAATTGATTTCTTGGCTTGTTTATGTGTCTTCACAAATCATACTTCCCCAGCCCCTTGCTCTCTGGCACCTTCTGATGCTGGGGTTAAACTGCTGGGTAAGAGGATAAGGGAGAAAAGGAACTTGGGGTGACCAAAGAGAACAGGTAGGAAGAAGGCAGATTATGGGAACAAAGATGGAGAAGAAGCAAGGGAGATTATGGGAGAGGGGGGTGGGGAAAAAAGAGGTGAAAGAAAATGGGATGAAAAAAAGATACAATGGTAAAGTGGGGGAAGGGAGGAAAATTAAGTCAGCAAGGAAGAGGTTTGTGGAGGGAAGCTCCTGGAGAAGCAGATGACACAAAGGAGACCAGAAGGTGAGGTCCTGTTGGGGGAGACAGGCACATGGCAAAGGGACAGTCAACAATGCTAGGAAGTTCCAAAGCTTCCCTTGTGGTGGTGGAAGAGAAGCTGTCCTGGCCCTGCTGAAAGAGCACGGGAGTCCTTGAGGTAGACAAATCTGTTCTATCCCCCTACTCTTCCTGGCCTCAGACCAGGACTACCAGTCTTGACTCCAAATTCCAAAGTATCCTAAAAAGGCCAAAGATATACATCTTTGTAAATCTGGCAGGAGAGAGCATGGAGTCCAGGAAGGGCAGAACAGTCAAGGGGGACACATAGTGACAGGGACACACAGGGAGAGGATTACTCGGATAGGAAGGTTACAGAGACAGTGAGTGACACACAGACCAGGAGATGGATGGGTGAAGAATGGGAATACCGGGGTCGGATGTAGCTCAACTGGTTGGGCGTCCGTCTCCCATATGGAGGGACCCGGGTTCAATTCCCGGGACCTCCCGGTTAAAAAAAAAAAAAAAAAGAATGGGAATACCAATAGACAGGGAGAAGCGTGGTCGAGTGCTCAAAAATGATAGCGCTACTCAGAGACAGGCAGCGAGAGTGGATGGAGAGTTGGGGGGCGGGGGGCCCGGACAGACACATTTCATCTTGAATGGTGGCCTCCCCTCACTTACTCGCACCCTTCCAAAAAAAAAAAAAAAAGCTCAACTTCAGGCAAAAACGAAGATTGAGGGTATCCACGTCTTCCTCACTCCCCTTAACCGCCCCCGCCCCCAGCACGCTATCCCATCTATCAGTCCACCCTCCGCGGTTCCTCCCCCATCCCGCTGCCGGCAGGGGGCCGCGGAGACCCAGGCCCTTTGGGCCTGACAGCTCCGAGCCCCGGCACTCACCCGGCCTCCCCTTCCCTCCGGGACCCCCGCTCCCCGCACAGCTCGGCGCGGTCCGTCTAGGCTTTCGTTACCCTCGTTCTGTCCAGCTGGCTCCTAGTCCAGCCTCGATGCCTTTCCCTTTCCCGTCTTTCCCTCCACCCCTGCATCTCTTTTCCCTCCATCCCCGCCCGCACGCCCTCTTCCTCCCACACCCCTGCCCCTCCTTCTCCCGGGCTCTGGGTCTGTCCGTCTGTCCGCCCGTACCCCCTCCCCCAGCCCCTTCCCGTCCCTCTCAGTCCCCATCCAACGGCAGTCGAGCGCCTCCTCTCCCCTCCGTTTCGAGCTTCCAAAGAGCAAGGAAGGAAAGAAGAGAGAGAGGGAGAGGAGGAGAAAAAAAAAAAAAAAAAAAAAAAAACCAACCCAGTAGCATCGGAAATCGATGCACTTACACCTCAGCTGGAAGCAGGGACGGGAGTCGAACCGCGGCCGCCGAGCAGCGCGAGGCGGGGAGGGGAGGGGGCGGCTCTTGGAAAGGACTTCTCCGATGTGTTGATTCCTTTTTTTCCCCTCCTCCTCCCTCCCTCCAGCGCTCGCTCCGGGGCGTCGGGGACGGAGATGGAAAAAATAAATAAATAAATTCACGGCGGTGAGGGAAGTGAAGGAAAATAATCAATGCTATTTGGCTGCGGCTGAAGTGTTTTCCCGGCTTCGTGAGGGGGTTTCCATTGATTCACCCTGGGCACTCGCTCGCTCCCTGCCTCCTCCTCCTCCTCCTCCTCACCCTCCTCCTCCTCCTCGCCCTCACTCCTCCGCCTCATTCACTGGCTGGAGTCGAAGCGTCCCACACAATGGAATAATCAATACCCAGGCGCCCGGGGCGGCCCCACTGAGCAGGTGCAGCGGCCCGCCCGCCGCAGCGCAAGCCGGGAGATGTAGTCCGACAGGCCCTGCCGCCGGTGCGGAGGGCTCTGCCGCCGATCCGGCGAAGAGCGGCGAGGAACCGCGAGGAGCGGTCATCTCGTGGGACCCGGAGCGGGGAGCGGGGCCCCAGCGCAGGCTGGCCTGCGGGCTCGACTGCTTCGTCGACTCTGGCCCCAGGCTTAAGTTAGTGCTTGTGAGGAGGGCAGGCCCTTTAAAACTCTTTCCCATCTTCTCTTTCTCTTGCCTGCAGAAACCATCCGTGTGTTTTGTTGTTTTGTTTTAAATCAGCGCTAGAGCTAGCCTTGGCTTCTACCACGCTCTCAGAGCCGCCCGAGGCCTATCTCTTTTTTCATACTCTTCTTCCTGCCGTATTATTACCCCTCCTTTCTGACTGGGGACTAGAACCTTCTCCATAGCAATTACTCTGAAGTCTCCGGAAGCTTCTGTCTCCTCCACTTGGTCATATAGTCCCCAGAGCAGTGTAGGATTCTGGCTCCTCTTGCTCATCTTCTGTTTATCACTTATATGCTCTTACAGTCTAATAACAGTAATTGTTAAGATTTATACAGGCACAGTTCCAAGTGCTTCTATATATATCAACTTTTTTAAACCTCACAATCCTATGAGGTGGATATTAGTCCCTTTTACAGTTGAGAAAACCAAGGCACAAGCAAGTTAATTAACTGGCCCAAGGTCACAACAGCCAATAAGTGACAGAACCATGATTTAAACCTTGATGGTCTGGCTCCAGGGCCCACCGTAGCCACTACAGTCTACTTCTCTCTCTTTTTTTTTTTTTAAAGATTTTATTCATTTATTCATTTATCCCCCCCCTGCTGCCCACGCTCACTGGGCCAGCCAACCAGGCCGCGCGGGCGGGCCAGCACCCACCAGGAGGCCCCGGGAACCGAACCCGGGGCCTCCCACATGGCAAACGGGAGCCCCACCGACCGAGCCACAGCCGCTTCCCAAGTCTACTTCTCTTTAAAGAACATAAATAAAGGAAAGGAAAGAAAGACCCTGCAGTTCAGAGGGAAAAAAGGAACGAGAAAGAAACTCACATCTTGAGTTTCTACTATGTGCCAGGTAGTTTGTCACTTGAGTCCTTGCAAAAAACTCTGTGAGGCACTCCACATTTTATAGAGTTTAGAGAGATGGAGCAGCTTGCCCAAGGCCAAACATAACGGAAAGCAGAGCTGGGAATCTACCCTAGGTCTGTGGTCTTTCCATTCAATTAAGCTGCTGCCTGGAATTAGGCTGCTGGATTGGCCCTTATAACTCAGGAAACATATCAGGCCTTCTTCCTGGGGCAACAAAAATGAAAGGCAAAGGATGGAGGAAAAAAATCAGGCCAGTGAGGAGTCAGAAGCTGGGGGCCTTTCCCTCCCTGTCCAGTGGAACTTATCATGAAGTGGGAAGAGGGATGCATTCAAGATATCCCAAGTTCAAGATATGACTGTAAACCAGTGTCTTTTTCCCCACAGTGCTTCCCACTGGTCACAGGTTTCCAGAAACATATTGGAGAGAGGGCAGGTGTTTAGAACCTGGTATTTCTCACCCATGATAGGGGGGAGCCCAGGGAATTACAAGAGCTCCTGTTCCTGAGCAAGCTACCTCACCTGGAGGGTCAGATATACAGTTAAAGTCTCCAGGCAACCATATTCCTCAGTGGGAAAAAGGAGAAGATGCCTTCTTTATTTTGTTTACCACAGCAGTCAAAAGACAACCTCCACATCTTAACTGTATTTTATTTATTTATTTTTTAAGGAAGTACCAGAGATTGAATCCAGAACCTCGTACATGTGAAGCAGGCGCTCAACCCACTGAGCTACACCTGCTCCCCATTAATTTTTTTTTTTTTTTTTTTTTTTAAGGCCAGTAAAAAGAATTTATTGGGAAATGGGGGAAAGAACAGAGCTTGCTGAGAAGTGGGAGAGAAAGATGGAAATACACACCAAGATTTGGTGCAGGATCCTCTAGGCAGAGAGAGCCAATTGTATTTTAAATGAACAGGAATATTTCTCATACTCCCAACACAGACTGCTCAGGGACTGCTGGAATCAGTGACAAACTTCTGTCTGGCATACAAGGCCTTATCCAACCTGCCCGGCAGCTGCATTTCTAGCCTAATCTCTCTCTACTTACACACTGACTAGGTGTTTGCTGGCTTCTGAACCATTGCTCATGCTGTTCCTTTCTCCAACTAAGTTTCCAAATGTTGAAATCCCATCATGTCTTTAGTTCCCATGCAAAAATAATACTTCATTGTTGACAGAATGTCCCTTCTTTTCCCATGCCTGGATGTAGTAAATCCCCTCTAAAACTCCAGATGGCTGAATTAGTCTAAGTTATCCTTATTTTTCAGCCTATTACCACTGGCCTGCACTTAGTGGATCCCTAGTCAAATATCTGTTGTACAGCCTAGCATCTGAATGGCTTTTAATCCAGGCCCATCTGACTGGGGAGAGATGGGATTGGAGATTGGACTGGGACCTCAGCTCCTCAGCCGACTCGCCCTACCGCCCAGCAGCCCCACCTCAGTGTTAGGTAGAGCCACGCGGGAACGAATTGCAGCTTTCCAGTCACCATAGCGACGGGTGTGGCGAGAAGGCAGTCTCCCTTTCGAACTACATCTCCCATCATGCACCCGGGCCTCCCAGGGCGCCCAAGCTCAGCCTGAGGCCTGCCACTCAGACCGACCCCCGGGTGTCAGGAGGTAATAAGCAGAGCACGGGGATGGCGACCTCGCTCCCCTGCCTACCACGGAGGTCTTTGCCCTCTATAACCTAGTAGGCCTCTTGAGCTCCGGCCTGCCAACGGCGCCGCCACTGCGGCCTAACATGGCCGCTCGTGCGGGGACCGGCCGAGTGCGTGGAAAGCCCGGCCGAGGTCCGGAACCAGGGACTGCTCCCGGCATGCTTCGCGTGGCGTGGACTCCCTTCCCCCATCTCCCGGTCCCGCGAGAGACAGGCCCTCGGGCTTTGAGGTGAGACCCGAGCTCCGCTGGCCGGTACTGTGGAGGGAAAGGGCAGTGAGCCGCCAGCTCTCTAGGGTAGCAAGGTGTAAAGGGCTGGCGTTGAGAGGACACCTCTTCACGGCCCGCTTTCTAGCGAGCCTTTTGGATTGACGGCAGCATCAGGAGTGGAAGGGATTTAACTGGAGACGTCCTTACTGCCAAGCCTTAAAAGTTTAGTGACTGGGACGTCCATCACTGAGCAGGGAAAAGGGCTGTAGCTCCAGCAGAGAGTTCTGGGACACAGGGTGGGTACCTCAGTTCTTCCAGTGCCGGGGTCAATGAGGAGCTTTGCATCCTTGGTAACTCAGCAAATGTTTGTTGATTGACTGGTTGCAGGTAGCATGGCCCAAGGCTTGATTGAGGTAGAGCAAAAGTTCGTCCCAGGGCCTGGCACAGAGGAGCGGCTACAAGAGTTGGGGGGCACCTTGGAGCACCGGGTCACCTTCCGAGATAGCTACTATGACACCCCTGAGCTGAGCCTCATGAGGGCTGACTACTGGCTGCGACAGCGAGAAGGTAGTGGATGGGAGCTCAAATGTCCCGGAGCAACACGTGTCTCGGGACCCCACACCGAGTACATGGAACTCACAGTTGAACGTGCAATTGTGGCCCAGCTCTGTGAGGTGCTGGGCACTGAGGATCTGTGGGCTGGAGGTGTAGCTGCTGTGCTGGGACCACTGGGGCTGCAGGAAGTCGCTAGTTTTGTGACTACGCGAAGTGCCTGGAAGCTGGTGCTCTTAGGGGCTGAAGAGGAGCTGCTGCTCAGGGTAGACCTGGACACAGCCGACTTTGGCTATGCTGTGGGTGAGGTAGAGGCCCTGGTACATGAGAAGGCTGAAGTGCCAACTGTCCTGGAGAAGATCCACAATCTCAGCAGCCTGCTTGGTGAGGGAGATGGGTCCCTCCATGGTGTCTCCATTTCCCACTTTCCTCTTCTGGATGCACCCACTAGACCATATAATGAGGGAGGATCTCTGGGTCCTTTCTGTAAGAGGAATTGTTTTAGTTCTAGAGGATACTGTTTGCTTAGAGCTCTCAAATCTGGTTTCCTCTTAAGGATTTAGTCCTTCCATGTGTTTCTAACCTTTATCCCATTTTGCCTCATTTAGCTTCCTATCTCATACTTCTAGATACTTCAGGTGTCCTTCAGTTCCATTTTTAAGGTCTCTATGTACATTCCTGCTTCAATCCTTCCTCCTTCCCAATCCCCATCTTCTCGTTTTTACATCTACCTCATTTAACTTGTCCTTTTGGCTTTGAGTAAAAGGTAAGAATTTAAGTATTTAATGTGACAATGGCATAAGCTTTGGCAGATTTTTCTGCCCCCAGTCTTAGCTCCCTTATAGACAGTTCATCCACAGAAGTATGGGGTCATGCATCCCATGGGACTTCACAGCCCTGTAATGATGTTCTCACCCCCTCAGCAAGCACATGTTGAGTTCCTTGCCATAGGCCCAGCATACTACCAGGCACTGACAACAGACACTGGCAATGGGCAGCTCTACACCAGCTTGCGGCAAGAAGTTTATGTGGATCCTTCCCATGGCTATTGCTGCTTTTCTTGCCTTCTTTCTCTTGGTTTCTCTGCATGTGCTTCATTACCATGCTAATAAGCTTTGGTCTGCCTAGATGGACTTTAATCTTGATGGGGGAGTGAGAGGGAGACAGAAGCAATAACTGAAAGGAGTTGCTACTGAGGCACACTCTGTCTTCATGGAACCCTGGATGCCTCCCCACCATTTCTCCTTGCTGGAGTAGAGGCTCATGTTTGGCTTCCCAGCCCTACTCTTGCCTGAAATGGTCCTTTTAGGCCCCACTTCCACAGGTCAGTAATGGAGTGGGCTGGTGGAAGCTGGTTGGGTGGCACTTGGAATCCCAGTGCTGCCTTGCAAAGAACTTTGGGGTCTGGCTGGTGGGCGGGGAGCAGAGTCAAAATATCTGCGGCTATCTGGCTTTTCCCTCGCTATGTTTTTGCCTATAGGTGTGTCGGAGCAGGAGAAGGCACCTGCCAAGCTGATTGTGTACTTACAGCGCTTCCGGCCCCAGGATTATCAGCACCTGTTAGAAGTGAACCACTCCGAAGAGAGGCCACAGGGGACTAAACATCCGGACAGTAGCCTGAGCTAGGAGTGATACCTGCTAGAGATGGAAGAGAGCTCTGGGCTCACTATGCCTCTTACCCTGGCTTCCTTTCCAACAGTGACTCTTGTCCTTCTCCAGTTTTGCCTTTTCCTTCACTTACCCTCAGTTGCCCTTCCTCAAGCCCTCCCTAGCTGCCTTCTCTCCCTCATCAGTCAGATGCAATCTGTGGGCCGCCCCTCTCCCCTGGCCGCTAAGCAGCCTCCATTGATTTCCGCTCGTGTTTATAGGATTTCCACTTAGCCGTGATCAGTAGTTAAGCACAGGAAAATCCCTTGCCGCACCTCCCCCCCCCATCCCTTGGTCGATGCCATTGATTCTGCCAGCGGCTCCTAACCCGCCTTACAGCTGAGTTAGAGATGAGGGGAGGCAGCAGGGATTTCCCTACCTTTGGGTATGGGAAATAGCAGCAGGTTCAGGAAATGGGTAGGAATCCCTGTTAGAAATCTAGACATTCTGGTTTGATTTTGCTGCTGTGCCCTGCTCTGTCCACAAAGGGTAAAGTGTGTCCTGTGGAAGTTTAGGGGCACATTTGCTCCCAAGGCTAGAGACGGGGAGACAGAAAACCCTCCTTGTTGAACAGGGGAAGATACATACTGATTAAGAATGTGGCTTTCCTTGCTGTTGTTCATATACATTTTCTACCTCAAATATACCCAAATATGCTTCCTTCCCTTAGGTTTTATTTGGCTTTCATCATTTATGGGAGAGGGTGAGAAGCCCCCACCATTTTGGCAGTGGGATGCAAAGGGTCAGAGCGCCACCTGCTGGTGGCCCTCAGGCATAGGCTCCAAATTGCTGAGGTCCCTGGGCCTGGGTCAGAGGACTTGAAGCTGTGAGTGGAGGCTGAGCCCCTGAGCCCATTATTGCCATGTCTCCACAGGCAAGTTGTTCACCTCAAAGATCTCCTGCACTGAATGGCCAAAGTGGCTGTAGGTGAGGCGTAGCTTTAACCGCAGGGGGGCCTAGGAATAGGAGAGCAGAGACCAGGGTTAGCATCCAGGCCTTCTCCCTCCCCTGGGTCTTATTCATGGGGGCTCCTGGAGCTCACCTTGTTAGGATTGAAGATTCTGAGGAGCTGGGTAATGGGAAGGCCACCCCGAGCTGGAACTGTGTCTCCACTGGGGGCTTGTAGCTGCAGTTGGAAACTCTGGACATAGGAGTCCAGAACACAGTGAGGCAGCTGGCTAGACTCAGACAACCCCTCCACACCTAAGTTCCAAACCCTTTTCCCATAACTCTCCAAGTGTTTATCTCTGCACAGCAATCTCTTCCCATCTCATTCTCTCTCCTGCCCACCTCCTTTACTTAGTGGTCTCTTCTGAAGTGCCCACGCAACCTCTGAATTCTGCTCTTATACAAACCTTGGGCACAGCGGCCTGGCAGATGAAGTGGGTAACATCATCCCTTGAAGAGTTGGTGGCAGTGGCAGTGATTAAGAGCAAAGCAGGGGTTCCAGGAGGTCGAAGGAAAGACAGATTCAGCTGTAGTCCTTCACGCTCAAACACTTTGAGATTTGGGATGGGAGCTAGAGTAGGGAGAGATAGGCAGCTCAGTGTTCAGGCTGCAGATAACAAGTTCATTCATTTAACAAAAGTCAGTTGAGCACTTACTAGGTGGCAAGGCACTGCTCAAGATGCTAGTGAAAAAGTGGAAAGATGATGAAGTCCCTGCCCTACTTGGGGCAGGTGGGGGAAGGGAGACAATAAACAAGAAAACAAGATAATCAGACTGCATTAGGTGCTATGAGGGAACTAAATTATGCCAGTGTAACTGAAGAACTTACTTAGATGGGGGTGGTAGGGGAAGGCATCTTGACATTTTAGTTGAGGCTGAAGAATAAGAATGAGCTGGTCATGTGATGTGTAGGGAAGGACCATTCCATGTGAAAAGAACACGAAATGCCAAGGGTTTTAGGTGAGGATTTGAGGAACTGAGAGGGGCCAGTGCAAAGGGGTATGAGGTGAGGCTGGGGAGGAAGCAGGGCCCTGAAGGCCAAGATAACGAGTTTGTAACAAACAGGAGACATTGAAGGGTATCCAGGAGGGGACTGGGGCATATAGGAGGGAAGAGGGTACATGAACCTTAGTCCATGGCTAAGAAGCAGCAGCACCTTTCCATCCCACCTTCTTTAAAACCCAGCCTTCTCAGATATCTTCCCTTGCTGAGGCTTACCCAGGGCTGGAGAAGAGCAAGGAAGGTCAAGGAGGTGTACTACGGCACCTCCTGGGAAGGACTCCAGAGGGGGAGGATGTTGGGCATCCTCAGAAGCACCATCCAGGAGATCTAATAGATTCAAGAGCCCTGAGGCCTGGGGGCAGAGGGCAGAACAGTCAGGGCTGGGTATGGAAGCAGACCAAGCCCTCCTCATGCCAGGGCTTCCTGCTTCCTCACCTGGGGCTCTGCGGGGACAGGGGCTGCTTCTGGAAACTGGGCTGCTGCTTTGCTTTCTTTTGCCTCCTCAATCTGAGGGCCACCTTGCTCCGTAAGAGGCATCTTTTCAAGGATAGCATCCCTAAGAGGATGGAAGGCAGGGTGTCCCTCTTTGTGAATCCTGGACTTTTCGCAAGAGACATCTGGGTGAAGGAGTAAGAACATGGAGAGCCTGGGCACATGGTGGGTCAGAAGGGCCCTTCTGGTTTCCTAAGATGGGATACTTGCTGGTTTTCAGAAGAGCAAGGAGGAGTGGAAACCAGCTTGGTATCAATGGATGAGGAAGGACACAGGCAAGGATGAGAACCTTGTACCCATAAAGGGGATTTGGGTCCACACAGTGGCAGATGCTGAACACACCTCATGTGGTCATACTTCTGGAAGAGGGTGTGGTACTCCACAGCCCGCTGCTGCAGCTCCACATCCAGACAGCTGCCATAGATGGACACCACCTGGCGGATGCGGCTGGACCGCAGAGTGGTATGTGAGTGTGGTGGGAGTCTGCCCCGCCTTTCAGCTCCAGGACAAGGCAGAGCAAGGACAGGTTCCAGAGAGGAGGGAGAGACCCAAGACACCTGGCTCAGAAACAAAAACCTAAGGATTGGGGGGAGCAGGGATGTGTGTGCCAGAGAGAAACTGGTGGGTACAGGGAAGGGACATCTCTCACTGGGGGCTCCAAGCAGAGGGTCTGGGACCCCTTCTTACTTGTTGTCCCCACGGAGCCGGGTGCTGAGCTTCATGAGGGCTGTGAGGGCATAGCATCTAGTGGCCGGCAAGGACATATGGGACTGCAGCACCTTTTCCAGCAGTGCCAACACCTCCTCTTCCTCTACCTTCAGGGGTGGACACAAGCAGTGACCCTAAGGGCCAGCCCTACTCCCCTGATGAGATCCTCCTCAGTATACCCCCAATGCAGGCCTCACCTGAAGGGGCTCAGTTTCCTCGTAGCACCCCTCCAGCAGGAGGTCTCCGTACTCCCCGATGCACCAGGCGGCCACCTGCACCAGTGGTTGCTGCATGGGAGGAAACACCACTGGGTCAGTGTCTGGGTCCCCTCCCCACCCTCAGACTCTGTGATGCCCCTTTAGGTATTGGAGAGAGAGTGGGAATTGGAGAAGTGGGGAAAGGGAAGGGCCTTGGTATAGGAAACAACCAGTTCTGTTACTGGGCTATCTCCTGTTGCCTGGGCTCCTACTGCCCTCTGGTGGACAAGTATCAGAACTACAAGGTCTAATCACTTGGTGCAAGCAAGTTTCTCAGGTCCCTCCATTGAGGAAGGGGTGGATGGCTTTTGTGCACCCTGCTTAATTAATAAGGAAAAGGGGGATACAGATAATGGCTGACATCTGTTAACTCACTCAGCATTCAAGATAATAAAAAAACCTGATTCATACAGAAAGAACTTTTATCTATCTCATTTGATTCTCACAACAGCTCCAGGAACTAGGCAGGGTAGATAGCTGAGTATACTGAACATAAAGAAAGTTAAACTAGTTATCTGTGGTTACCTGGTCAGTATGTACCAGAGCCAGGACAGAAGCCCAGGTCTGTCTAACTAAAAACAGAGCTCTGTCCTAGAGTTATCTCCTCCATTCAGGAGATAGCTGTGACTGCGAGGGAAAAGTAGTTAGCGATCAGGTATAGAAAGTAGGTGGTCCATGATGGGTGGGCTGGGGTGGGGATTGGCTGGGCAGGTGGGAACCATACTTGGGAGATGTCCTCTTCCAGGGCACTGTAGAGGCGGCGCACAGAGTAGGCATGGAGTTCCTGGGCTCCCCCAATCAGCTGGGTCAAGTTGGCTACTGCATCATCCCGCACATGGGTACCTGCCTGGGTTGAGGGGTGGATGTGGCTGAGTCAGTGTGGTGAACCCTGCCCACTCCCGCCAAACTCTCTTCAGAACAGCCCCTGCCTCACCGTTGTCAGCACATGCAGGATAGTGTCTATGTGCCACCGTTTGGTTGGGGCAAACCTGGGGAACATATGGCTCATCAGTCCTGGCACTGACCCTCCCCAAATTCTACCCCCTCTGCCTCCTGGGCACCTGTCCACCTCACCTCTCTGCAGCCAACAGGATGCCCGAGGCACAGTCAGCCCGTAGCTCAGCGGGGCAGGACTCCAGAAAGCTCTGCAGCTCCTGTGTCATGGCTCGCACGTTGGAACTATTCACCAGAGCCAGGCTCAATTCCAGGGCCCGCCTGGCAGGAGAAATACAGGGCAGCATAGGTCACCCCACTTCATGGCTCAGGCCCTCCCCTTCCCCAAACACCTGTTCCTTAGCGACCTCGCTCTAGCTGCTCTAAGATGGCTTCAGTCTTGGCCACCTGAGGCTGGGCCTTCTGCCCTTCGCCTAGCCCTGCTCACCGGCTAAGGGAGGCATCAGGTTCCCGCAGACATTCCAGCACGGTGGGCCGGTGCCTTTGCACTGCACTGTGATCAGACTGCACCAGCCGCAGCAATGATGTCAGTGCTACGTACCTGGTCAGGGTGGGAGAGACCCTGTGACACCCACGGCCATCAGCCCCCAGCCCTTGTCCAGCCCTGGGTACAGGAGTAAGAGGCAGGTGGATCAGGAGGCTCTAGGAGAAGGAGTACAGAGGGCCAGAGACTCAGTGGCACAGATCCAGCCAGACACCAGGGACTATTACCTTATGTTCTTGTCACTGTTGAGTAGGAAGCGGCCAAGAATGTTGACAGCTAGAACCTATGAGAGGCAGAGGTTGGGGACAGTCAAGGAAGGAGTTACCTACTCATCCAGGAGTGGGGATCACATGTCCTAGGATGATGGGATGAGAGTGGGGAGAAACCAGAGAACAAGAGCTGTCTGCCTGGCTGGGGGTGGTAGTTGGGCCACGGTGGGAGAGGCATATGGACTGATACCCGGAGGCCAGCAGCAGAGCGAATGTCCATGATGGTGAGCACTGTCTCAAACAGGACTGCATTGCCCGCATTTCGGCTGGTGTCTGTGTTAGTGGCCACCTGAATGGACAGAGAAAAGAGATGCATGTACACAGGTCTGTCCTCTCCTTGGGGCTCTGAAGGTCCCCACCATATTTCTATCCATGCTGCAACTACCCAACAAGGTTCCCTGAGACCCCACTATGTGCCAGGGCCAGAGTGAGCACCGGGGCTATAGACAGAGTGGGACAGACTCTGTCCCTGCCCTCAGGGAGTTCACAGTCCAGAGGGGAATAGAGCTATGATAGTGCAGCATAGTGAGTGGTCATGGAAGGGCTATGCAGGCTGGTGGGATCACAGGACTGCACACCTAACCACTGTCCCCTTCCCAACTCCCCACCTGGGCCAGCAAGTCATTCATGGTCTCACTGCTCTCATCATGATTTCGTCCCAGAATCCGAAGCAGACGAAGTATCTGGACCTGAGATTGGGTTATAGATTGAAAGGTGGAGGGGTTCATAGGGTAAAGAGTTGTGAGTCTGAAGGGACTATTGTGAGGGGTCAGGCCAGTTCCCTCTCAATACCCTGCTCGCCCTCTTATCTCCACAGTACCCTTGGATGCTGAGAGGGGATCAGAGGTGGATGAGGTCCAAAGAGTTTGGGACAGACTTTATTGTTTCCAAATGGAATTTTCTGACCTTTAGTGCATACCACCCCCTCCCCCATCCTGGGATGACCTGGGCAATCCTATGCCTGCCATCTTCCTGCCTAAGACATTGACTGAGCCGAAGTGTTTTCTGGGAGGTGGCCCCTGGCTATGGTCTTACTTCTAAGTTCTCTGACCCAGGGCTACAGCAGTCCCAGCCCACCTGCAGGAAGGGGTCGCTGACTCCAGATATGCTGTGTTCTGTGGAGTATCCAAACATCACCAGAGTCTGGAGGATCTGCACCAGCTGGGGTACCACCTGAAGGCAGGGCACAGCCTTGTCTGGGCATTCTTGTTCTCTCAACCTCCAACCCCATCCCTCCCTCACTGCCCCTCTTTTCCTGACCCAGGGCCTGCTCCTTCACCAGCCCACCTTTCGAAAGTGCCTGAGGGATGCAGGGCTTCGATCGCAGAGCTCCGTGATCAGTGTGATGGTGCCCAGCAGGATGCCTGGGGTCAGGGTTGGGGAAGTGAATGGTGGGCTAGTGCAGGGGCAAGGGAGAGCCTGCTACATGTGTGTGCGCACTACCCTTCTCCTGTGAGCTGGTGTTGCCGTCCCAATTTTCACCTCTTCAGCCCATAGCCAGAGTTGAGGCAGGGGATAGGGAGCCCTGTGGCCTTACCGTGGTGACGCTCATGAAGCAGTTGGGCACAGGGTGGAAGGAAGATGTTGGAGAGCTCAGGAACCTTCCGGATCATGTGCACTGCAGTCAGAACAGCCTATAGAGGTCATGGGACTAAGCAGGCTGGGGGCCAACCAGGGTGGACCCCCACCGCTACCACATGGCAAATGGGGGCCAGTTTCGGGAGGGCCAACTGCCTAGAGTCCTGCTGCCTCACCTTCTTGCGCACGTAGGGGCTGGGTTGTAAGAGCAGTTTCTCCACCTCGGCGGCCAGGTCCCGGCACATCTCGGCGGAGCCCATGGTGCTCAGAGTGCACAGGGCCAGGCCTTGTACTGGCTGAACCCCTTGGCTCAGGTCACTGCAGGTTTGGGAGGAGGTTCAGTCGGGCCTCTGAGAAAACCAGTCCTTCAATACCTACACCAGGCAGCCCCCTAGCATTTCCCAGTTCCCCATTCTCCCATTTCCCTGATTCCAAGTGCTTCCCAGAACCACCCCCAGCTCTCTCACTTCTTGATGCTGTTGGTAATGAGCAGGTGGGCATCCTGCCTCTCATCCAGTAGAAGCATTGCTCCCAGGTAGCCCACCCTCTTGTCTGTGAATCGGGGGGAGGCGATCAGTTTCAGGCACTCCATCTATAGGGACGGGGGCAGACCAGGAAGGGGCAGGGGTGAAACCAGAACATCCCGTTCCATCTTCCTTCTTAACACCAGATTAACGAGGGGGACGACGACACCATATCCCATCACCCTCCCTTCAACAAGATGAGAGGCTTAGGATAGTCAGGCGTTAGTGGGCAGTCAGTGGGTAGTCGTGAAAGATGGGAGAGGAGGAGGTGTCCTGAATGCAGCTGGCCAAAGAACGAAGGGTTCAGACTAGCCCAATGTTGGCTGTGATGGGGAACGTTTGCCGGGTCGGCTGTGAGGGCTCAGAAATTCTTTGTAGAATGAAAAAAATAGGGGGCAGGTAGGTGAGGGGTCTGAGACCCTGCCCCAATAGCTTTCCTCATCAAACTCAGGAGGGAGGCGTCTCTACCCAGTACCTGTCCAAAGTGGGCGGGGTATCCCAGCATGTGGACGTAGAGCAGTTTGGCCAGCTGGCGGTGCCTGTGCAGAGGGTCCCCATAGCGGAAGGAAGCCCGGATATGGGCACACTCCTTCTGGATCACCTCCCGCTCCTGGGCCTGAGTCTTAGCCCTACGAATCTCCTCGATTAGATCCTGAAGCTTCAGCGAAGGTACCGCCATCCTGGGGGCAGAGCCCGGGAAGGGAGAGAACTTTAACATCCTCTGGCCGAGCGTGCCTGGCCTTTCCGACAGGCTCGCCCGGGGCCAAGAGTCTGAGGGCCCGGGTCTCACAGCTTCCCTACCCACCATACTTAGACTTCAACTCTTGGAGATCCAAATTCCGCCCTCTTCCCACGGCCCGAGCGGATTCCCACTACGCATGCGTTCCCGGGGCTTGTTTCTACTGCGCATGAGCCAAAGCCCCGCCTATTCCTCCCCCCACCCCACCGTCGCATACACCTGGTTTCTCATTTCTACCTCAGCCTTTCCTTTCCCTTCGTGGCCCTGCGCTTTTTCTTCTGCGGGACCCCAACCCCCATTCCTATCTCAGGCGGCCTTAGCTCCCCCACCCTTGGACGCCAGCCCCAACGCCAGCCTCACCTTACTGCTTTCCTAACTCCGTTCCTCTGCCATCCAGCGCTTCCTGGTCCAGGGCCGGCCTGGGGGCGGTGCTTCGAACGGCTCCTTCTTCACCCCGCCCCTCCAGGTCTGCCCGCAGAACCTGCTTGAATCCCCCTGACCTCGCTCTGACTTGGAGTTTGGGAGAAAGCTCATCCACACAGAGGCTTATAATTGGCCTAAGATTTCCTAGGAAGGACCCTCGTACATGCTCACCGCTCGGAGAGCTTGGGTTTGAAGCCATCGCACCCCAAAGGAGATGACAATCCCCCCCTTTTTGAACTTTTTTATTAATATATTTTTTTTGTTAAATTTATTTTTATTTTTTTTTCCTGCAAGACTTGTTGGCGGCACTGTTGTAGTTTAACTTCAATCTCAAATTCCATGAAATAGAAATCAGAAGTAAAGGTTGAGAGGGAAGGAAGGAAGAAGGCAGGCCAAGGAGTAAACAGAGTTTGACTAGAAAAAAGAAGAGGGAGGGGTGTGTGGTGGGCATTCCCAGGCAAGGCCATTCCTTGAGGGTGGGGGTTGGCAGGCAGCTTGCCTCTGCCTCATGCAGGAGAGGGAGGAAAAGATCCTCTGGGGACCCTACAGTCCCCTCTTCCTAGGTCTTCCGGCCCCCAGGGGAAAAGCTCGTACCAGGGATCAGTCACAGCCTCGAACAGGGCTCTCCCACCTCGTACCCTGAGTATGACTCCCATCTCTGCTCTGCCTGGAAAGCATGTGAGGGGTTGGCTTCCTTTGATCCCCTCCTGTCTTCCCATTTCACAAGATTCTGATGTGCTGGGCGAAGAGCTATAACCCATTTTGAGACTATGAAATGTGTCACAGCTTCTGCTGCCCTGTGAGCTCCATGCTATTTTGACTGGTTCCCTCCCCCAGAAGTGCCCCTCCCCTACTGCCAGAGTTGGGGAGCCCTTGCTCAAGTGCCTCTAACCCTCTGCAGTACAAGTGCCTTCTTCAGGCCCCTTAGGAATTTAATCAAAGGCCACAAGTGAGTCCAGACCAACCAAATAAACTTTTAGGGGGATAGAAGAATGAGAAAGGCCAGTGGTAAAGTTTGAGAGGGGGTGGACTTTGTTGCATTGGATGTTTTTTGTTCCTTTACACATTGTTCTTGGCATTGCCACTATAGGGGGTTGGAGGAGGGGCTGGCTACTGAGGAAAGAAAGAGGAAGATGCTAGGGAGTCATTCTCCTTTTCATTTCTTGTATCTCCTTCAGGGAAGGATCCAGTTAAGCAAGAACCTAACTCAATGCTTGGAGGTGAGATAAGATCCTCCAAGGTAGGAGGTGGAGGTGGCACCTCCTCCAGGTTTTCACTAGGTCTCAGAGGGACGCCAGACCCCTTGGGTTAGGGAGTGACAGCAGCCAGCCAGTGTCTGGCCCAACATTCAGTCACTCTTTCTCCACTTTCTCCTTTCACTTCAGCTTCCAGGAAACTCCTCAGGGCACCAAACTCCCACCCTCAGTGAAGTTAAGGTCTAAAGAAAAGGTGGGGAAGGTATGGGGGCAATGGTCTGACTTAGATTTGTGTATCTCAGAGAGAACACCTCTGAGAGAGAAAAGCCCTTCATATGTAAACAATCTAGAGAAAGAGAGGGGTTGGATGGGGAAGGGAATGAAGAAGACAAAGACAGAGCCAGAATAAATGAGATAATCTGAAAGAAGAGAGGGACAAAGAAAAAGCAAGAGACAAAAACAAAGGGGGACAGAAAAGAAAGGAGAGGAAGGAGAGAAAGAAAGATAGAAAAAAACAACCAGGAGGAGGAAAAGAGAAAAAGGGAGGCCAAAGGGGGAAGAGGCAGCAACCAAAGGCAGAACTAGGCCAGGAAGTAGCCTCAGGTGAGGAGCTGGGAGAACAGGAACGCCAGGCTGAGGTCCAGGAGGGCCACGGCTCCCACCACCAGAGGGTTGGCAGCTCCCTAGAGAGACAGAGGGAGGGAAGCAGGCTCAGTCCCTGAGAACCAGGTCCCACCTTCCTGAGGGTAAAGCTGGTCATCTCAAGGGCCCTATCTGAGGTGGCAAAGCTGAAGGGTCCCAAGCAGCATGCCCCCTCCCCCAGAGGCCAAGAGTAGGAGGACCTCCAGCCTTTATTTTGGATTGTAAAACACCCCTCTTCTCCCAGGCAGGGCGCCACTTTCCCTCTGGCACCCTCAAGGCAGGGACAGCTTTTCCTCCCTCACAACCTCCCCTGCCCCACGGTCATGTCACGTGGCCCAGGCAGGAGGCGCCTGGCCCTAGTACCAGACAGAGGCAGCAGCAGCCTTTACTGCAGTAAGGCAGAAAGGGATGAAGGGGTGAGGATCTGGTTGCTAGGAAACAGAAGAAGGCCTGGGGTCCAATCAGAGTAGAGAGTTCTGGGGAAACCCCACCCTGCCTGGTTTTCTGCCTTCTTTCCTATTTCCCTTCTTCCCAGGAGAGGGAGGGAGAATCATGGTAGGGAGGGAACAGTCTTTTCTTTTCCTTTTTTATTTCTGGACACCAAAGAGAGAAAGTGTGGAGGTGGGGGTGGGGGTGGAGTAGGAACTTGGGAGCTGGAAATGGTATGAAAGGAGAACAGGGAAAGATGTTCTGGCACTACTATTATTAGTTTGTTAACCTTCGACAAGTTACTTTAAGTGCTCTGGGTCTCAGTTTCCCCCTCTGTCAAATGAGGGAGTTGGACTTGAAGGTCTCTAGGTTTCTTCCAGCCTGAAAGTTCTCTATTTTTTTTTTGAGGTGGGTATATGGTCCAAGACTAGGGCAGGCATAGAGGAAGCTGAGTCCAAATTCAAGCCCCTCAGGGGATCAGACAGAGGTCTGGAAAGGGTGGGAGGGAAGGTTTTCAGGAGGAGAGAGGCTAGAAGGGAGCTGAGACTCAGAGCTCACAAAGCAGGGACAGAGGATGTCTCACCGGCTGGGCAGGCCTCTCGGTGGCAGCAGGCTCCTCGAGGTCTTCCGTCAGGTGCCCAGCCTCGGGACTCCTCAAGGACGTGCCTCTCAGGACTGGAGTGGCCGTGGGGTCATGCTCGGAGCCTCCTGGGGCTCTCAGCTGGGGCAAGGGCTCTTCATCTTCCCCCTCCTCCTCTCGAAGACTCCCTGAACTGTCGCTGCAGCCCCCAAGGAGTGGGGAACCATCTCTGGGCCCTGGCCCCTGCATCCCAGCCTCGTCCTCAGCCTCATAGCCAGCTAGTTCCTCTGCCTGCTCACCTGGCCCCCCCCCACTCCTCAGGCCAAGCTTTGGGGCTAGAGAAGGGTCCCAGGTCCCCTCCAGGGGTCAGTGGGCTCCGGCAGGCCGGGGGTCTCCAGGGTTGGCGGGAGGAGGCAGGACTGCTGGGCAGTTCGGGGGAGCCCTCTGAGGGGGTCAGTCCATTCTCGTATACCCCAGGGCTGTCATCATCCAAAGGCTCTGTGTCGGAACCTTCTGAATCCTGCCTGGGTCTGCGGCCTGGGGCAGGAAGAGCTGAGAATCAGAGGGGCTACCTGGCCTTGGGCTGGAGAAGCTACAGCTTTATCCCCTTGACTGGGCACCTCCCAGGAGTTTGTTATCCCCAGGCCTACAGCCTCTCACTGCCAGTCCCCAATCGCCCCAGTCCTTACTATCCTTCTTTACAAATCCCTAGCCCCACTCCCAAAACCAGGCTTGACCCCTACCCTCTGTCCCCTTGGACTCTTAAACCTTGGTTTTTCCTATCCCCAGTTCTCCTGGAGGGATCCACAACCTCCTTCCCCACTTCTGAGCCTCTCCCTCCGCAGGCTGCCCGCACCTCACCTGGGGCCTCTAACATGGGTTGCAGGTCCTGGGCTATCAGTTTGGCCATTCGTGCTGCCTCCACAGCCTTCTCAGCGACGCTGCTGGCTGCCACCGCCTTTAGGAGGGCGTCTGCTGCCCTGTCGGGTCCCAGGGATGAGCACTTAGCAGGCTTTCCCCCACTGCAACCCACCCCCTGGTCATATGCCCTAGTCCCATCCCCCACATCCCCACCACATCACATCCTTGTGATCTGAGCTCACCTCTAGAGTCCTCACCACTGCCTCATACTCTGCCAGCCACTCCCCTTCCCTGGCTGGCCAGGGCAGGTTCCCTTTGGCTCTCTGTCCCGGACTGGGCTGTGCTGGCTGTCCTCCCACCCTCCTGTTCCCCTCACACCCCTCTCCCATTGCATCCGGTAGTAACACTTCTTCCTGCTGCTGGGGCCAAGGCCTTTCCGCACCTCTGTTATTCTATTCCTGTTTTGCTCCCTTCTCAGGGACAACTGAGACCTCACTCTCTTAGCACATCCTTCTGCAGTCACACCTGCTTGGTGCTCACAAACTGTGCTTGGTGACCTCTTGGCTGCCGGTACCTCCTGTTGCTATCAATTCCTCTCCTGACCCTCTGGGATCACACGCCTCTCTTTGGGGCCCAGGATATTTTCCTGTAACTTGCCCTCCTAGCAGCTTTGCCCCTCCCTTACCCCCTTTGCTCAGAACCACCCTCTTCCCTGTGGAAGGAGCCTTTGCCTCCCATCCCTTTACCTAGGCCATCCCTCCTCATTATTCAGTCCTACCTCTTCCAGTTCAGATTTCCTGACATGAGAATTTCACGTCTTGCTTTTCTTCAGTCTCTTCTGTTATCACATTGATCTCCCCACTCCATCACTGCCACTGCAACCCCCTGCCCGATTTTATCCTTTTCTGAGCTCTGAAGCTGGAGAAGGAGTGGTTTCCCCTTTTCTGCTATCCCCTCTCCCTGCTAATATGCATGCTTTCTCATCATTGGGGAAGCCCTTAGTCTCCCCATTACTGTTTCTCAGCTTTCTCTCTGATGTCAGATGCTTCCTTGATTTCCCCTTCCCTTTCACCCTCTACTATGAATCGTAGATGCCTTGTAATTATTAAATTGTTCTGTTATTCTGAATGAAGGCAGGGCACAAAGGAGCAAAGATAGAGGTAATCACATGTACTTGCTATGGGCTTGAATGGATTAAGGCCCATGGACGCCTCTGTCACAGACCTGCTTCATTTGGCTTGGGAAGGTAGGTATGGGTGTGGGAGGAAAGGTGGTGATGTCCACTGTAGTCTTAGGCCCACCTCTTAGTTATGTACCTTGGGGAGACATGGTCAGTTTCCTCTTGGTTAAGGAACTTCAGAACCTGCTTGGAGGGACTTCAGGTGACCCTGTTCTGTCTTAGGGCTTTCAGACTTTACATGACCAGCCCTGTCCTGAAATTGAGTTGGTCTCAGAGTTTGGGTCAGGGTACAAGGATCACAGTTTTAGGTTGAACTGTGTTCTCCTGGAGACCATGGAGCTGGTGCACAGACAAGGGCCTGTATTTTTGTGTAGGAAAGGGATGGAGGGTCAAATCCTAGGCATTAGACTCAGTCTGTGCTCCGGCATCTGGCCAGCCTCTGGCTACCTGGCAGAGGCACCTGCTGCTGAGGCTCTGCTGTTTCTATGGCAGCCAGCAGCCAATCAGCATTGCCAGGCCTGAATGCTGGGGAGACCAAACAAGCCTCCTCCTACTGCCTGGGCCTCTAGCTACTGAAATCAGTTTTTCCTGCACACACCCCCCTCCCTTCTAGCCTAAAGTGTTCCCTGGTGCTCTGCCTCCCCTTCCCTTCCCTGGCTTAAGGCCCTGGATTCTAACCATCCAGACACTCAAATACATCTACAGATGCACATTTTCTAGCTCAGGTGCATACTCTGAGCTAGATGTTCATATTCAGACAGACAGACACACACATCCTGTCACCCATTACACAAACTCACTGAAGCACATTTGTATATATCTTGACCTAAGCCCTTTGAAACAGTCTCAAATTTAAACACAAAATCCCTCAACTGTCCCCCTCCCCTTTTAAAAGAAAATCCAATATAAAAAAATCCAAACGTAAATATAGATCAGGGGCTTGTGAATTTCATTACAAATGGAATTTTAGCTTCTTTTAGTTCTGCACTGTTTAATTCAATAGTCATTAGCCATATGTATCTATTAAGCATTTGAAATGTGGCTACTCTAAATTGAGGTGATGTGCTATGAGTGTAAAATGCACACCAGATTTCAAAGACATAGTGCAAAAAAAAAAAAAAAAAAAAAGAATGTAAAATATCTCATTAATAATTATATGTTGATTACATGTTGAAATGATAATAAATTTGGATATAATGGTTGGCTCACATTATATTTCTATTGGGCAGCCCTGCTTTAGATAGCAAGGCTCCTGGTGCATGGAAATCTGATTTACAAAAAGGAAATTTCTTTTATAAGCAGATTTTCAGAAATCTTATCAGTTGGGTAAAGGGATGTGGAGGAGACAAAGCTGGAAGGGACTGTCTTTTTAGGTGGGTAGATCAGCTATGCAAGCTATACCTCCGCCAGGCGGAAGGCCCAAATGGTATCAGGCTGGGATATGGTTAAGAATGGACGTCCCATGGGAAACGGATGTGGCTCAAGAGGTTCGGCGTCCGTCTACCATATGGAGAGACCGGGGTTCGATCCCTGGTACCTCCCGGTAAAAAAAAAAAAAAAAAAAGAATGGACGTCCCTGGCTCTGCCCTGGGCTGGCTGATGCTTCATCAGGCCCGTTGCTCTTAGCCTGAGGCCTGGAGCCTGGATCGTTTCCAAGAAGAGGAAGACTAGTGACATGTCCCTATTTTTTAAGAGGTTTATGGGCCTGCCCAAGGCAGCTATTCCCACACACACTAGTGGATTCCATAGACACGTATCCCCATGAAAGACAATGAGACACACTTACACTGCCTCAAATACCCAGCCACCCACAGTTACACCCACATCCACCTGTGGCCTCGGATAGCAACACCCCAAATACCCAGGCCCCTAGGCCTGCTCTTTCTCACCAGGCCCTAGGCCTTGGGTCTAGGTCCTTCTTTAGCCCCGCCCCGGTCTTCCCTCTCTTCTTAGCACAGCCTTGGCCTCTGCACACTCCCTGACGCCCACCTGGCAGCGGCGATCTCCTGGCGCTGCCGTGCAGCGCTCACGGCTCGACGGGCGCCCTCGACAGCCCTGTCCACCTTCTCCTTGACTTTGCCCCGCCGAAGGGCCAGAGGTAGGAGGCTGCGGACGCGGCCCCCGTGCACCAGCCGGTTGCGCTTGTACTTGCCCTCCTCGCGGGAGCCGTCGGGGCGGGTGGTGCGCCCGTAGCCGTGCCGCCGGTTGCCCAGCCACTCGCCCTCGTAGCGCAGCCCGTTGGAGCGCTGGCTTACGCCGTAGCCGCTGCGCCGATCTGCGCGCCATTCGCCCGCGTACACCTCAGTGGCCGAGCCCTCAATGAGGGCGGGCGGCGCTGGGGCCGGGGGCCCGCTGGCCTCGGAGCCCGGGGGCCCGGTGCTGCCCACTTCGCTGCTCACTTCGCTGCGCAGCGAGCCCCGCTTGCTGCCCAGGGAGCTGCGGCGCCCGCTCGCTCGGAGCCCGCTGAGCAGCAACGAGCGGCGGAAGAACCCGCCGGCCGCGGCGGTGCGCTTTCGGGAGGACGCGCCGTCAGCGTCCCCGGGTCCCGCCAGCACGAAGCCGCCCCGGGAGCCCGAGGCCGGGCTGCCGCCCTCGTCGCCCGGCAGCGGCAGGGGCGGAGGCGGGGTCGGGGGGTCGCTGTGGCCCGAGTCCAGGGAGGTGCGGCGGGGAGAGCGCAGCAGCGCCGCCTGATGGTAGGGCACACTCTGGCGCACCCCGTAGCCGTGGCGCTTCCCGGACTGCCACTGGCCCTGGTAGGTGCCTGCGGGCGGGGTGGGGTGGGAGAAAGAGTCAGGACCCGCCCCTCCCTGCACTCCAGGCCCCAAGCGTCCCCAGAAGCCAATGTGTTAGGTGCGGGAGGTCAGGGGCGGGCCATAGGAGCTGGGGACAGGCCAGGCTGAGTCGGAAGGGGTGTGAGGAAGAGCCGAGCGGATACAGGCAGGCTGCAGGAGATGCGTGGCTTGGGGCAGTGAGGGTAGACAGGGGAAGGGGGAGGGACAGGCAGGCCAGGGTGTGTGAAGAACTGGCAGTCCCAGGGGGGTAAGGGACAGGCAAACAGGAAAGCCGTGGACTAGGCAATAGTGGCACACAAGGCCAGCAAACAGAGGTGTGAGGGATACAGAGGGGAAGTGGGAGTGCCAGGATGTCGAAAAAGAGGGGGCACAGTGACAAGCCAGAGGTGTGAGGGACAGGCAGTGATGTATAAGACAAGCAGGTGGCAGGCAAACAGGACTGATCACAAGGGGCAAACTGGCTGAGGAGGTGTGAGGGGACAAGCAGAGCAGAGGTGTAAGGGACTGAGAGATAGGGATGATGAGGGACAGGCAAGCAGGGAATGATGAGGGACAGGCAGACGGGGAAGGGGGAACAGGCAGACGGGATGATGGATAGGCAGACAGGGAGGTGTGAGGGACAGGCAGACAGGGAAGGGATGGGGACAGGCCGATGGGGGAGATAGAAAAGCAGGCGGCCTGGGGACAGACAAATGAGGAAGGCGTGTGTGCGCGTGTGTGGAGGGGGGGGGGCGAAAGATGGGGGCTGGGGGGCATACGGGGGACAGACAGGGGACTTGGGGGCAGAACGATGGGGAAGGGACCCGCGGGAGGGCCGACGGGGAGGCGCGGACGGGTAGACAGACAGTGGGCGGTGCCCCGCACCTCCGTCGGAGTAGGTCTCGGTGCCGTAGCCGTCCTGGAAGCCGTCCTTCCAGAGCCCGGCGTAGCGCAGGCCGGACACGCTCTCCCACACGCCGCTGCGCCCCTTCAGCCCGCCCAGCCACTCGCCGCGGTATGTCCAGCGGCTCTTGCGTTCCACGCCCAGCCCTTCGCGCTTGCCCTGCTGCCAGTGGCCCTGGTAGCTGTGTCCGCCGGGCCCCGTGAAGACGCCGAGTGACTCAAAGCCGTGCGCCCAGCAGCCGCTGTACTCGCCCTGGGCGCCGGGCCCCGTGCACACGCCGTAGCCATGTGCCCGCCCCGCCTCCCAGCCCCCCACGTAGCAGCCCCCGTCGTCAAAGTCGAACTTGCCCCCGGGGGACATGCATGTAGTTGGCGCGGCCTCAGCCCCCCGGCGGCTCAACGCATCCTGGGGCTGGGGAGCCGGCTGGGGGCCTGGGAGCCGGGCGAGGCCTGGGGGCGGGGGCAGTTAGATCGGGGCCGGGCGGGAGAGCCCCAGGGCGGGCAGGCAGGGCCGGACCCTCATCCTGAGTGGCTGCGGAGAAAGGGGGGGGGGGAGAAGTGGCGAGCGAGGCCCCTCCTCTTTGTCCGCCGCTTGCCGGCCGGGTGGCTCCCGGCATCAGCGAAACCCCCCACCCCCTCCTCGGCAGCTTCTTCCAGCAGCTCTCAATCTTTGGGGCTCCCCCCACACCTCCCTCCTGGTAGAGGGCCCCTCCCAGGACTGGGCCTCAATCCCAAGCTAGAACCCCATTTCTCCAATCCAGAACCCCAAAGTGCCGAGCGTGGATGGCAGTTCGAGGGGTCCTGAGAGGCGGCTGGGCGGGGCTAGAGACCACCTCTTTTCCTGGCTCCTGCCAGGGCCCCACTGTCGTGGTTCTTTGGCTTCCCTGGCAAAGAGGGGATTAGAGAATGGGGGGAGGGGTATTGGAGCAAGGTGGGCAGAGGGTTTGGTGGGGAAAGGTTGGGGAGGCTCTGCAGGGGAAAGGCGAGGGTGGGGATGGGCAGACAGGCAGGAGGAGGGGGCAGGCTACTCACCAGGTGGGCTGGGGCTCAGGCTGCCTCCCAGGCACAGCATCCATGGCAGGATACCTCCACTCCCACCTCACCCCGGACAAGCCAAGCCCCCTCCCCTTCCGGAGAGATTGCTCCAACCCTGAGAGCTAAGGTGGGGGAGCCGCGCGCGAGAGTCCCCTCTCTTCCCAGCTCCAGGAACAGGCTGGTGGGGGGCGGGGTGGGGTAGTGGTAGAGGTGGGGGGAGATGAGAATAGTGTAGGGAAAAAAAATCTGCCTTGGATGGAGATAGGGAAGAAGAGCTGGGAGGTGGATGGGAAGGGGGGAGGGGGCAATCAAGAGGGGGTGTTTTTATTTTTTTTCTTCTTATGGTTGGGGGAGGAAAAAAAAATATCAAAATTCCGATTCCATCCCAGCACAAATCAATGTTTGCTCCATCCCAGCATCACGGGGGAGGCTGGGCCAGGCAGATTTAAAGGGGCCGGGAGAAGAGAGGAGAGGAGAGGAGAGGAGATGGATGAAGAGTCTGTGTCGGTGATGGGGGCGGGGTGGGGAGGATACCCAGGCAGAAAAAGGTGGGTGTTCGCTAACCCTGCGAAGAGGGGAGGAGGCAGGTAGAAGAGGAGATTGAGAGGCACAGAGACCCCTGGGGTGGAAAAGAAACCCTGGGATGGGGGCAGGGAGTGGGGTGAGACTGAGAGGAGCAAGGGGGAGGAGACAGCTGAAGATGGGGAGGCAGGGGGAGGCCGAGCCAGGCGGAGGAGGAGAGATGCTGGCGGGGCCAGGAGAGGGCGTGAGGAATACAAAGAAAGAGGTGCAGGGGTGAGAGCTAAGGAGCAGGGAGATACAGCGGCAGAGGGAAGAAAGAAGGGAGATCCATTCTGGGGTGGTGAGGGACGGCATGGAGGAGAGGAGCAGGGGAGGAGGAAAAGGAGGGGGAAAGAAATAGATATGGGGACAGAGGGTGAAATAAGAGTTGCGAAGGGAGGGAGAAAGCTCTGCGTGCAGAAGGGCAGGAATAGGTAGAGAAATCCAGACAGGAGGGCTGGACTTGGCGCTTATGGGGCACTGGGGAGAAAAGAGGAACCCAGGGCTTTAGCCTGCCAGTTGCTTGGACCGAAGCCAGGAAGCCTTTGGGCATGGATGCCTGTGTCCATAAGTGCACTGTGCTCCCTAAGAAAGCGGGGGGGGGGGGGAGGGGGGGGCAGGAGGCTTACCCACTTGGCTTTCTGAGGAAGCTTGAAATGGGGTCCTGCCAGGAAACCTGGCCCTACCAATGCTTTTTCAGTTCTTACCACACACATCACTCCTCCACCCCCTGAACTCTTTCTCCCTGGGTTCCCCCTCTGAAGGGAAAGGGGTGGGATGAGGGGTGTATTGCTTTTGAATGGGGAACAGGATCCATATTTGGTGGTGCCATGAAAATCTCAGGGTTTGGGAGCCTCTTCTTCTCCTTTGCAAACCTAGAGGCAAAGATAAGCGGATAGGATTGGGTGAGTCCTCATTGTGGCGAGGCCTTCTCCAGTCCACCACCCCTCCCTGTCAACTCACTAGAGGAGCAGTGCATCCTGGCCTTACTGTTTACAGAAGCAGGCACACACTGTTCTCCTACCCCTTCAGCTTACTCAGACTCTGTGTCTCATTCCATCCCTGCCCCTAAGAATTTAGGGAGGAGGGCACTCTGTCCAATTACACACACTTGGTAGTGTCAAATGCATTCAGTTGCTTTTATTTTCATCCAAGGTCTGGCTTATCCCCTTCATTTTACAGAGAAGAGAACTGAGACTCAGAGGTTACACCACAGAAATAGTAGAGCTGGGATTAGAACATTAGACTCCAGACCTTATGAGCCCCTTTGCTGCTCTTCCCAGGATTCTGTGTACTTGGAAACCTCCCTTGGACTCAGGGACTCCATTTTGAGTATTTTGGTAAAATAAAGAACATGAGGTTTGGAATAAACAGGGATTTCCTATGCATTGTGTTTTCTTAAAGTTTGGTCAAACACATAAATTTTAAGCCTTCTGAGTACCTAGCACAGGGCAGGGTAGCTATGGGTGACACATTGGAGTCCACTTTAAATATGACTATTGACGGGAAGCGGCTGTGGCTCAATTAGTAGGGCTCCCGTTTACCATATGGGAGGCCCCGGGTTCGGTTCCCGGGGCCTCCTGGTGAAGGCAAGCCCGCCCGCACGGCGTGGTTGGCTGACCCAGCGAGCACAAGCAGCAAGGGGGGGGATAAATGAATAAATAAATAAAATCTTTAAAAAATATATATATATGACTATTGATAGTTCATTCATCCATCCATCAATCTGTCTATCCATCCATCCATGTCCATCCATCCATCCATATCCATCCATCCATTGTGTAGCAGGGACATTGCCAGGTGATAGAGATGTAGTGGTGAATACCATGGTCCCTTCCCTCATGGAGCTTACTATATAGTAAAGAAGACAGACTAAACAAGCAATTCTAGTGTGGTTAGTGCCTTGACAGGTTCATGGGGTTGGAAATAGAGAATTAAGGATGGAACCTGACTTAGGCTGGTTTCCGAGGGAAAGAGACAATTAAGATGAATCCAGAAGGGAGTTCTGGGGCAAGTCCAACCGCATTGCTCACTAGACATCCAGTCCTTCCTTCTCCACTTGGTGCTCTGTCCCACACAGCCCCTAAGATTCCCCTTTTCTACAAGAAAGAGGGAAAACAAAAAGAAAAACCTATGGGCCTGGGGAGACTGCACCCCTTTTTTACGGAGAAAGGGGAGCAGGGGGAAGCAGAAAGAGGGGGAGAGATACCTTATTGATAGAGTGAGTCTATATTCTGAGCTGCAAATTAGAGTGTAGGGTCTGAAGCCATCCTGAAAATACCACAGACAGAGCTGCCCTGGAACATGTAGGGCACATGGTTCTAGCCCTCCTTGGGTGAGCAAGCCTTCTAGCCCTTTCTGTTCTGTCCTCTCAGATCCCATAGTCCCTCTTTCAGGGTAGGGAAACTATTTTTCATTGGGTGAGCCGGTTCATTTTGCCACAATCTACCAATATTTAGGTGCCTCAGAAAGGGAATTGACTTTAAGTGGAGCAGCTCTGAGCCATCTAGGGTGAGCTGTCCAGGGTGGAAGCCAAGAGCTGGGCTTCCCAAGATGGATAGCCCTAGGTTTGAATCCTGACTCTACCATTACTAGCTGGGTAATTACTAGCAGTGTGGTCACACACTGCCTAACTTTTCTGAGTCTCAGTTTATATATCTCTAAAATGGGAATAAAAGAACCTACTCCATAGTTTATTTTGAGGGTTGAAATGATCATGTATGAATGATGTGTTTGATAAAATATAGGGGAAAAGTTCTTGACACAATGCCCAGTACATAGTAAGTACCCAGGAAATGGTAGCTTGAAAATAGGTTGGCATTATGCCAATTTTATAGGTGAAGAATCTGAGACCTGGAAATTAATGATTTTCTCAGTGTTGCACAGCTAGTATGTAGTAGTCTCTGGATTTGAACATATACCAGACTCACAAATTAGCATGCTTTGACAAATGCATTTTTTGCTTGTTTATGAAAGTAAAACAGAATTAGGAATATACAGCACAATATTAAGAATTAAAATAAAAATCCCCCCTAGTCTCACTGGAACAAACATTTTATTTTATTTATTTATTTTTTCACCGGGAGGTCCCAGGGATCGAACCCGGGTCCCTCCATATGGGAGATAGACGCCCAACCAGTTGAGCCACATCTGACCCATGGAACAAACATTTTAGTATATTTTCATATAGTCTTCTTTTCTATGTACTTTTTTTTTTAGATTCTCCCTTGTTGTCTGAGGTTGTTGTCTGCTCTCTGTAACCATTTGCTGTGTGCTCTCTGTATCTCCTGGTCTTCTCTTTAGGAGGCACCAGGAACTGAACCTGGGACCTTCCATGTGGAAGAGAGGCACTCAATCACTTGAGCCACCTCAGCTCCCTGGTTTGTTGTCTCTCTCACTGTCTTTCCTCTTTGTGTCTCTTTTGTTGCGTCATCTTGTGTCAGCTCACTGTGCCTGCTTGTTGTGCCAGCTTGCATACTCCAGGAGGCACCAGGAACTGAACCCGGGACCTCCCATATGGTAGGCGGGAACCCAATCGCTTGAGCCACGTCTGCTTCCCTCTATGTATTTTTTATTTAACATAATTAGTTAAATGCTGCATATGCAATTTTCCAACCCACTACTCACTTAGCATTGCACTGTAAGCATTTTACCATGTCATTAAAACATCCTTGAATTTTTAATGGCTGCACAATATTCCACTGTCTGGATGTGCCATCACATGTTTAACCATTCTAGCACAGCACTTTTATGTTGTTTGTAATCTAATAAATTTTTTTAGCCGATGTGGCTCCATGGTTTGAGTGCTGGCGTCCCACATACAAGGTCCCAGGTTCAAACCGTGGCCCGGGTACCTCAAAAAAAAATTTTTTTTTATTGAAGTATATCATTCATACATGAACATATATAAACAATGAGTGTATTGTAAAAATTGTGAACTTACAAAACAAACATGCATAATATCATATAGCGGTCCCATATAGCACTCCACTACCAACACCTTGCATTGTTGTGAAACATTTGTTATAAATTATGAAAGAATATTGTCAAAATATTACTACTGGGGGACGGATGTGGCTCAAATGGTTGGGTGTCCGTCTCCCATATGGAGGGACCTGGGTTCGATCCCTGTGACTTCCCGGTTTAAAAAAAAAAAAAAAAAAATTACACTTGTATTTTTTCCCCCAACCCACCCTATGTTATTTGTAATTTTATTTGCTACTAACTAACATCTTTTGTATATAAATCTTTGTATCTGTATGATCTCTTTAATAAATGTTTATTATGGAAAATATCAAAAAAAGTCGGCAAAATAAAACAAAGAACTCCCATCTACTGATCATTCAGCTTTAGCAGTTATCACTCTTGGCTAATCTTGGTTCCTTTTCCATTATTTCAAATTCTAGGTATCATGTTATTTCAGTGTACTGATTTCTTGAATTTGGATTCTTAAAAGTATAATTACTGGTCTAGAGGAGTGAAATGCTTTTTAAAATTTTGGATTTATTTTGCCAGAATCAGTTCCAGAAAGGTTGTATCAATTTATGCTCCCACCAAGTGTGCAATTGTACTCTGACCAGCACTGACCTTTAGCTGTAACACACGCATGCAACCTTTTGCCAATGTGATGGGTGAAAAATGCTGTCTTTATATGCATTTGTTTGTGTCCTTGCTGGGCTTACATTGAGAGGGCGCCTGATGACTCCAATGGAGCAAACCCTCCTGCAGGACCCCTACTGCGGACCCCAGCCAGAGCCTGTGGGCTGGGGATACATCTTTCCAGCTATGCTGGGACTAGCTGGTCACCCCACCCCCCAGCCGCTCCCCCCAGGGCAGGGAGGAGCCTGGGAAGCTCTCCTTCCTCATCCCATGGCCAACCACCAGGGGTCAGGATACAGCTGGAGATCCTGATGGTGGGAGAGGGTAAGCCTGGCCAGCAGCCAGACATTGCATTTCCTCTGTCTGGCACTGCCGGATGGACACACAGCCTCCCTGTGCTTCTCAGATCATAATTCCACAACCTTCTGGATGGCTGTCCTTCCCTGTCTGACCACCACTAGCATCTCACTGCTCCTAGGTTTTGCTTGCTGAAAAGGGGAAGAGCTTTAGTGCTTCTGCTTCCTTCTCTACTTGTCTCTGTGGGACTGGGTTCACTATGGAGCAGGGATTTTTAACCCAAGGTCCCTGGACTGAGGGACCCAAGGATGGACCTTAGGGACTGTGAACCCCCCAGAAATCAAGTAAATGAGGGAGAGTAGCTTTCGTGAGATTCTAAAAGGGGGACCTATGCCTCCCCAGTCCAGCATCTTCTGACAATCCCCCACCCCTTACCTTCCCTGCTTAATCCATTTGCTCCCTGAGTGACTGTGAAACAGCTTGGTGTTGGAAACAGGGGTGGTCTTGGGTTGGACCTTCTGCATTGTTCAGTATAGCTGAGGGAAAGAGCCTGCATTTGCCCTGGGTTGGGTGGGGTGGGAAAGGGAAGGGAAGGTGGGCCCTGCTCTAACCACACGAGCAGTCACGGAACACTGAAGTGCCCCGAAGTTCCATGCACACTGAGATGCGTGTGTTTGTGTGCTTATTTTATTTTTTTTTAAAGATTTATTTATTCCCCCCTCCGTTGTTTTGTGCTCACTGTCTGCTCTCTGTGTGTTCTCCTGTGTCTGCTTGTCTTCTCTCTAGGCAGCACCAGGAACCGATCCTGGGACATTCTGGAATGGGAGAAAGGCTCTCAATCTCTTGTGCCACCTCAGCTCCCTGGTCTGCTGTGTCTCTCATTGTCTTTCCTCTGTGTCTGTTTTTGTTGCGTCATCTTGCTGCGCCAGCTCTCTGCACGGGCCGGCACTCCTGCACGGGCCGGCACTCTGCGCAGGCCAGCTCTCCGCTCTGGCCAACTTGCCGCTCAGGCCAGCTTGCCTTTCACCAGGAGGCCCGGGGAGTTGAACCCTGGACCTCCTATATGGTAGATGGGAGCCAGTTGCTTGAGCCACATCTGTTTCCCTGTTTGTGTGCTTTAAATGACTGGACGTGGGGAGCAGAGGATCAGGGGAAGGAAGGCTGATCTCCAGGCCAGGCCAGGGGTCCTTGGAGCTCGTACCCCCTCTGAGCACTGGGTGGTGGCAGGGGCAAGTTGTCCAAGAGGTAGAGAAACCAGGCAGGAAGTTCTCTACTCGGGCACTGCTTTCAGTCTTATTTCAGTGCAACTTGCTTTTTAAGTCTTAATCCCTGTGTGTGCCTGGGTGGGAGGTGGGGCCAGGGGCCATGAAAGTCTCCGAGCAACGCAGGATTGTCCTATGGCAGGAGGAGCTGGGGCAGTGGAGAGGAAGATGGTCAAGGGCAGAGCCACCCAGCACATCAGATATGAAGACCAAAACCTGATGATTCCTAAATCCCACCCAAGTGTCCCATTTTATCTCATAATAATGGCTTATATGTGCACAAAAAGATAACCTGAAGATACAGTAAATTGTGATTATCACCCAAATCCCTGTTTGTGGCTACACGAGGAGGAGGAGGCATACATGTGTGAATACAGAAAGTTCTAATTTAGGATTCTTAGTTTCTGATGCATACTCTGGACTCACCACCCAACTTATTTCCTAGAGTGGATTTCTTTTCTCTTTCTGCTACAACTGCCACTTCTTGCTGAACTCTTTTTTTTGAGGTACTGGGCCTGAGGAACCTGGGACCTCGTATGTGGGAAACCGGCGCTCAACCACTGAGCCACACTGGCTCCCCTGAGTTGGTTTTCATTTGTTTTTTTGTTTTCAAGGAGGCACTGGGAACAACCTGGGACCTCCAATGTGAGAAGCAGGTGCTCAATGGTTTGAGCCACATCTGTTCCCAGAATTCTTATTAAAAGGGAAATTAACAGGTGTTAAAGACAGATTAGTATCTGGTTGACTCTTTCTGATGAAAATAGAAAAATTGAAAAATACTTGAGATATGATATCTTTGAAGGCAAAGGGCAACAACTGTCTGAACTGTGTGCCAAGAATAAATGCAATGAGGATGGTGGTGACAGTAGCACAGCATTGTGAACATAATTAACAACACTGACTTATATATTTAAATGTGGTTAAAAGGGGGAAATTTTAGGTTGTATATGTTACCAGAATTTGAAAAATCATAGGATAATACAACACAGTGAACCCTATTGTAAACAATGGGCTACAGTTAATAGTACAATTATAAAAATGTCTTTCATGAATTGTCACAAATGCACCACACGAATGCAAAGTATTAATAATAGGGTGGTATAAGGGAACTCTGCATTTTTGGCATGATTCTTCTGTAACTTACAACTTCTCTAATAAAAAACAAATAAATGTGGGGAGATTTCTGTGTCTGTGAAATCTGTCTCCAGGTACAGAGACTCTTCCTTCTGTCCCATGTAATCAGCAGGTGCCCTACCTCTTTCCTCCCTTTTGCTCTTGTGCGACGTGGCAGCCACTGATTCAGTTCCTGCTGTTTATACTCCAGGTCCTCCTGGTAAGGCTGCCCCTGGTAACCATAGAGACCATAATTTACCCTTCACAAGTGTTAGGTGGGAGAATAAGGGTGTTCACACCATGAGGTTAGCCCCATCCCCACACTTTTCCTAGAGAAGTCTTTGTTTTGCACATGCATATTGCCTTTGCAGTTTCTGTGTTTGATTATGTCTCTTTCCAATACATAGGAATAGGTGGTGGCTGCAGTCTGTGAAGCATGGAGGAGTCAAGGTCAATTTCACTATTCAGCAAGGACAGAGCAGACAATATGCCGCCTGTTCAGTCTTGTGGGAAATACAAAGGGCAGCTGTACAACTGAGTTGTGACACCTGATATGTCTTGCTTCACCCAGCTGGTAGCTCCAGAGCTGGAGCCTGAACCAGCATATCTCCCAGCAGCTCTCACTCTCTCAATGCACTGTGAACGCTGTGCAGATGGAGGTGGGGGGGGGTGGGGAGGGGCCGGGTGGGTGCACCAGGTGTTCTGCAGATCAGTGCTATAAGTGCTTGACAAATGACCCTGATAAAGAGGCAGAGGAAGAGGGCACTGCTAAGCCCTGGATTCTTCCTTTTGCAGATTAAATAGAGGATAATAATAATAATAACTGACATTCACTGAGGGCTGACTATGTACCAAACCCTGTGCTAAATTTTGTACTCACAGTATCTCACTTAATCTTCAAAATAACCCTGTGAGGTCAGTACTAGTATTATCTTCATTTTACAGATGAGAACTTTGTCGATTTGAGCGGTTGGTAGCAATGTCCTAGGTCAGTGGTTCTCAAACTTTAGCATGCAACAGAATCACCTGGAGGGCTTGTTATGGCCTGGTGTGATCTCACCCCACCCACTACCCAGTGTGATTCAGTAGCCTGGGGAGGGGCCTGAGAATTTGCTTTTTAAGAAGTCCCTTGGGAAGCGGATGTGGCTTAAGCGATTGAGATCCCACCTACCACATGGGAAGTCCCGGGTTTGGTTCCCTGTGCATCCTAAAAAAAAAGAAAGACTAGTCGTCCAGTAGCAGGGATGCTGCTGGACCAGGGAGCAAACTTTGAGAACCACTTTGTTAGGCCCTTCCACTACTAAGTGTGGAGCCATGACGTTAGAGCAATTCCGTTTTTCTCCTAAGTCTGTTTTTTTTTTTTTTTTTTTTTTAACCCCTTGTGCATACTGTTTCTTGTAGACTTTTCCTTGGAGAGTCCCTAAAATCCTGCAGTCCATGGGGGAATGAACCGGGTGAAGCAGGCAGCCAGCCTCATCCTACCCACCCTAATCACACCCAGAGCCTTTTCCCCTCTGTTAAGACCTGTCCCAGCCTGCTGGCTCTTGTTCCTTGTGGCTCTGTCCCTTTGTCAGGAATATCCTCCTAACACCATGCCACCCTCTCCTCTGCCCTCAGTTTTCTGATTCTCTATTCTCAGAGTTGTGCTGGTCCTACCCAGCAGGTAGGAGGGGCTGACAGTGGCAATTTGTTAGCTTCAGGGATAAGGGGCTACTGGCTGTGATGTGCTGCTTTGGGGCTTCTCTGCACTTTCAGCTTCATACCCCAGACCACAGGGCAACTAGGATCCTGCCCCTGATACCAGGCTTCAACAGCTGGGTCCCTGATATCAGCAGCCAGCCAGACCTCTCTGGTGCTGCCCTCCTGCTCACTGGTATCTTGGGAGGTCCCCTCCTGTTTGGGCCAACAGCCTGTTTATGCTGGGAGAGGAGCTGTCCTGAATATGTTCAGAGTGACTATGGGCATTTATCCCCCAGGAGTACATGTCCAAGGTCATAATCCTATTCTTGGAGATGAGCTTGCCTTCACCTCCAATCACCATTATGCCCCATTGTTGATAAGCTACAAGAAAAGGAGCATAAGGTAACTTTCATTGCAGAGCCCCCCTCTCCTACCAGATCAAAGTTTTGGGGTGGAGGTTAAGGGAGTCGTGTGACCCCACTTTATAGCAGAAAGCACCGTGTAGGGGTAATACAAATGTTGGGACCCAGACACCATATCCAGCAGCTCCAGTGCCTCGTAAGGCTCCTACCGCAAAAAGCCTCGGTTTCATCTTTAATAAATTAAGCATTAGATTAAGCACGTTTGAAGGCCAAGTGACTCATTTCTATTTCTGGCCTTCAGACATCAGTGGCAGTGGTGACCTCACACTCTGGACAGGAAGGATTGCTTCAGGGTTGGCAGCAGTACGAAGGGCCTCAAACCCTACCCAGGAGACTCCTGCACAACTTTGGAAAAACTTCTGACAGTTTTCACCTCGACTGGGTGACACGCCAGACCCTTGGACCCTTGCCCTCGGTTCAGATTTGATTTCTGGCCTTTTGTGTCCAGGAGCTTACCTTTGAACACTGCCCCACGTCCTTCCATCACATTCCCGTCAGTTTCTGGATCACTGTCCCCACTGGCCAAGCAGAACTAGCTGTTCTCTTCTCTGGAATTCCGTAGGACTCGGCTCCTTACGGCAGCTCTGGAGTTTCTTACATTGTATTGTCTGTGGTTGTGCTGTCCACCCCACTCCCCTTCCTTGTCCAGGTCCTAGAGGACAGGAGCCTGATTCCCAATGCTAAGCAAAGCCTGACAGTGATGAGCAGGAAGCCAAAGGCTGTCACGGGCCCCTGGGGGCCTCCAGCCTCCTCCCCAGGCCCCATTTGAGCTGCCAGAGCCCAGGTATACGGCACTAACCCTGGTTTTCTAGATTGTTCTGAAATTCAGAGCTTAAGCTGCTCCAGCCAAATCACCACCTTGGGAGGGGTGGAGAAGGCAGGGAGAGGGGAGGTGGGCTGCGGGGAGCCTGCAGAGTGGTGGTGGGTGCTGACGAATGGTTCCTCTGCTGGCTCTGGTGCTGGGTAACTGGATGCAGAAAGGAGAGGAAACATTGGTGGACGGGGGCCAGAGAGGCCCAAGCACCCAGTGCTGGGATGAGTCAGGAACCCAGAGCTCCAGGCTTCAGCAGTTCCCGGGAAAGAGGCCCCTGGCAGCCCCAGCTGAGCCTGCCCCACACTCTCCAGGAGTATTCATGCTAATTAAATAGCAACCTCAGATTGGTTTTGGATCTGATGGGCCTCAGGGTGGGAAGGTCAGAAGGTCTGGGGCACCTGAAGGAGGGGGAAGCAGGGGTGAAAATCAATTAACTTTCAACTTTTGTTTTTAATTAATCTTTTCCTCTCTGCAGTTGCCTCTCTCTGCAGGCAGGACTTCGATGTTCGGCCTGAGTTTTCCCACTGGTTCCTCGCTGGCAGCTGGGGCTCCGACCAAGGCTGCAGGGGCTTCTTCCCAGGTAGCACGGCGAGTCTGAGCAGGCTCTGGAGTAAGGCAGCCGTCTGCTAGGCTTTAGCTTTGGTGTTTTGGGGGCTGTTGTGTAACCTCTCCGAGGCTCGGTTTTCTTACCTTTTAAAATGGGCAGTCATACATCACAGGTTAAGAGAATTAAACCACAAACACAGGAAACTACCTGGCTAGAGTGTGTTCAACCAGGATTGGTCCTGTAGTTCTTGCACTTGGTCTTCCCCTGCCCCTCTTCCTCCAGCACCAGGTAGTTGGAGGCTGTGGGGCTCTGCCAAAATGGCCAGGCCAGGAGCCTTGCTTCCAAGCCACCTGTGGTCTCTCAGAGCCTTCAGGTGGTTGCTTCCTGGACTCTGCCTGGGTGTCTGAACTGGAGACTAGACGCAGAGTCCTTGGGGTCCTCAAAGCTTGGGAAGAGGAAGGGGACACCTGGCAGTTTCCCTGCAAGGTGGGAGCCTGGCTTAGTGCCCCCCCCCCCCAACTCAGCCACTAAAAGGCTTCAGCTTCAAGGTTTCATTCTTTCCAGACTCAGCTGGGAATGGGAGAACGGGTAGGGGGGACTTCACTGCAGGTTCCTCAAGCTTTGGCCTTGTTCTGCTCCTTGTAGGCCTCCAGCTTGCTTGGAGGAGTTAAAGAAGACACGTTTTCTCCATGCACAATTTTGCCCAAGCTTAGCCCCAATCGTCTTTACCCATGTACAGACCAGGGCTAGGCTGTGGCTCCAGACCAGACTGAATCCAGCGAGTCTCAGCTCTAGAGAAGACCTTTGTCTGGCAGGGCACACGTTCCACTGAGCCTTACAAATAGGGAAATTCACCCAGAGTGCAGCTGTGAGGGGTGGAGAAAAGCCCTCAGTTAGTGGATAAGCCAGAATAGGCTAACAAGAGATTTGTGCCAACAGCACACATAGCTCTCTAGGCTCAATTAACAAAGGATTCAAGCTTCAGGCACTTACCAGAGACTCTCCTGTGGTCCTCTTCATTACATTTTACACATGGTTGCTGCTGAATGAATGAGCAGCATGGCTGGCCCAGCCAGAAGAGAAGGAAAAGCACTGAGAGAAAGGATTTCTAGAGCGAAGCAGGCCTATGTGCAGCCTGGGCTGCATGGCAGGTGAGAAGCATTGCAAACATAAGGCAATGGAATGGCAGGGAGCCCCACAGATGCCAAACATGGCAAAAAGTCAGTGCCCTGGTGTTTATGTGTCAGACGCCTGTCGATATAGTACAGGATTGTCTGGCTTTAGAGTTTGCCCCAACGCATGACACTACTGATTGGAGTTTAGGTTGTGGCCAACTCTGATCCATGGCTTTTCTTCTGTTATTCTCATACCCAGTCAGTTAAGCACCAGCCTATATTTGTGATGTTCAACTTTCTAGCTGTTTTTTTTTTTTTTTTAGTATATATATATATATTAAAAGATACTTAGATTACATAAATGTTACATAAAAAATTGCGGGAATTCCCATATGCCCCACTCCCTACACCTCCCACATTTTTCCACATTAACAACATCCTTCATTAGTGTGGTACATTTGTTACAATTGATGAACACATTTTGGAGCATTGCCACTAAGTATGGATTATAGTTTACATTGTGGTTTACACTCTCTTCTGCACAATTTTGTAGGTTATGGCAAAATATATAATGGTCTGTATCTGTCATTGCATTGTCATTCAGGACAATTCCCAAGTCCCGAAAATGCCCCCGTATTACACCTGTATTTTTCTCTCCTTGCCCTCAGAACCTCCAGTGGCCACTGCCTCCACATCAATGATATAAGTTCTTCCACTCCTAGAATCACAATAAGTCTGTAGTAGAATACCAGTAAGTCTACTTTAGTCCATCGTTCATTCCCCAATCCTGAGGATTCTGGGATGGTGATGCCCACTCCCCCTCTAATTGAGGGTCTAGCCCTCTTTTTAGGAGAGCAACATTCTTCTAAGAATGAAGGAGTCATCTTGCTCCCTACAGTCTCTTCTCCAAACAGTAGTCACAGTAAACCTTTCAAAATAAAAGTCAGATCATGTCACCGCTCAGCTCAAACCTTCCATTCAGAGTAACAGCTGAAGTCTACATTATGGCATCAAAGCCCAATCTTAACACAAAAAGAATTAAAAAAAAAAAAAAAAAAAAGCCCAGTCCTCTCCAACTTCATCCATGTCAGTCTGTCCACTTTTCTGACATTGGCCTCCTTGCTGTTCCTTGAACTATGTCAAATATTCTCTTACCTCCTGGTTCCTGCCTCTTGGCTTTTCCCACTGCCTAGAATATTCTTTTTTTTTTTTTTTTTTTAAAGATTTTATTTATTTATTCATTTATCCCCCCCTTGCTGCTTGTGCTCGCTGGGTCAGCTAACCACGCCGTGCGGGCGGGCTTGCCTTCACCAGGAGGCCCCGGGAACCGAACCCGGGGCCTCCCATATGGTAAACGGGAGACCTACTGATTGAGCCACAGCCGCTTCCCTAGAATATTCTTCACTCCCCATTTCCTTCAGGCCTCTGCTCACCTATGGCCTTGTCAGAGAGACCTTTGCTGACCACCCACTATGAAACAACTACCCCTTCCCACACTCTTTACCCCCCTCACCCTGCTGTGTTTCTTTTCAGAGCACTTGTCAGCACCTGCCATTTTACGTTTTTCACTTGTCTCCCTTCACAAGAACCTAAACTCTGTGAAGGTGAAGACCTTTTTGCTCAATGCTTTATATACAGCACCTAGAATGGTGTCCGGCCCATAAGAGGTGCTGAATTAATTAATAAGTCGGGAAGACTCTTCAAACACCCACAACCCTCTGCACCTGCACTGACAGCTTTTTCAAGGGTGCCCCTGGCTGTGGCGCTCGGGTCAGCCCTCTGCAGGGGCTCGGGAGGTGGCCAGTGGTGATTCACCTGGGCTTGCCTTTCCACAAGGGCAGAGTATATTACTAGGAGATCAGCAGGAGCAGGGACACACAGCCAGCTGCCCAAATGTCTTCTTGGTCAGAGGCAGGGCTGGGAGGGCACAGTGTGGGGTCGGTCATTGGGAGGAGCAAAGGTGTCTGCTCCATGAAGCCTATGTGTTTGCCAAGGGTGAGGTGATTAACGGTCCCCATTCTTCTCTCCTGCATGGATAACTGGCCCAGGCACAGCACCAGCTGTGCCCTCAAGGCCCTCTCACAAGAGGAGGCTGTGTTCCAGCCCCCAGCTCCCTCCTAGGCCCCCCATCTCCTGAGGCTGCCTTCTGGAAGGTCTTGCTTGGCCTCCTGACCCTCAGATGATCAGCCCTTCTCAGCATTCTCCTCGCCTCTCAGCAGCAGCGTCTGATACTGCTCACCATGTCCTTCTTCCTGAATCTTTTATCCCTTCAATTTCAAGATGCTCCTGGTTTACCTCCTACCTTGCTGACTACTCCTTTTTGACTTCTTTTTCTTCCCCCACCTCCTGAAATGGAAGGATTTCTGTATCAGTCAGGGTCTGGGCAGGAAAACAATTTCACGCAAGGCATTTCAAACAGAGAGGATTTGTATAGGGAATTGGTGACTCCAGTGTTGGAAGGTTGAACAAGCAAATGGAGACACCGAGGTAACCCAGCTATGGTAATTACAGGAACAGTTAGTATCTCAGGGCTGGAGGAATAAGAGGGAAAAGTGGTGTCCCCGGAGTCTATGAGCTCAGTGGAGCAGCCTCTGCTTGGCTCATGCCCAGACCTCCAGATGGGAATGCACTGTGACCAGTGCTTGAGCTTCTGTAGGGCGGGCACTGAACAGCTGGTGCTGGTATTTCTAAGCAGGTGCAGTTTGGCCAGTGCTGGCAGTGCTCAAGGGGTGGGGTGGGGGACTAGAGCAGTGGTTGGCAAATTGCAGCCCACAGGCCAAATCTGCCTGCCACCTCTCTTTGTGTGGCCCATGAGCTAAAATGTTTTTTTCACATTTTTAAATGGTTGGGGGTGGTGGTGGTGGAGAATAATACCTTGTGACATGTGAAAATTATATGAAATTTCAAACTTTATTGTCCTTAAATAAAGTTTATGTGATAAGTGCAGTCATAAGTGTTAGGAAGCAAATAAAAGAGGATGATGGGAGAGAGTGTGGCTGAGGCTCACCTCATACCAGGGGCCAGGGAAAGTCTCTCTGAGGAGGTGATGTTAAGCAGAGACCTGAAGGACAAGAAAGAGACAGCCTTGTAATGAATGGGAAAAGAGTTTTCAGGGAACTGCAAATGCAAAGAAACACAAAGGCTGTGAAGGCAAAAGTGTGACTCGGCCAGAATAAGGCAGAAAGAAGCCAGCACGGCTGAAGCACATGGAGAAAAGGTACACGCGTGAGGTGGTCTGGGAGAGACTTGGGGGTCAGGTCTTGTGGGGCTTTGTAAACCGGGGAAAGAACTTAGATTTGATTCTAAGTGCAGTGGGAAGTCATTGGAGGGTTGTAAGCAGAGGAGATTTATGATTTTAAATGCAAGGTAGAGGGAGAATGGCTTTTGAGGGTTTAACAGAGGAACGAATGAGATCAGATAAGAGGCCACTGCAGTGATGATAGAGATGGAGAGAAGTGGAAGATTTGACACGTGTTTTGGAGGTAAAAATCAACAGGACTTGCTGATGGATTGGAGGCAAGAAGTCAAATTAAGAGGAAACTCACAGGCACCTCCCCAGTTTTTGATCTGAACTCCTTCCTGAGATGGGGAGACATGGAGAGACAGGTTTTGGGGAGTGTGAATCAAGGATTCTTCTTTAGAATTGAGGGACAAAGATGATCATTACATATGATAAAGGGGTCAATTCAACAAGAAGAGGTAACAATTATAAATGTTTATATGCACTAAACAGGAGAACCCTAAAAATATATGAAACAAATACTGAGATATGAAGGAGAAAATAGACTAATTTACATTAGTAGTCATTAATACACCACTTTCTATAATGGATAGAACATCTAGAAAGATCAATAAAGATTGATAAGACTTGAACAGGGTTTCTTAGCCTTTTTTGTTCCACAGACCCCTTTGCCAGTCAGGTGAAAACCACGGTCCCCTTACTAAGTTCACATTATACTGTGTATTATCTAATAAATATATCACATCTGCACCAACATGTCCCCACAAGAATAATGTTTTTTTGAATTTCAATTCAAACTCATGGACCCTTTGTTAAGAACCCCTGCTGTAACCCAGCTAGACCTAACAGACATATATAGAACACTTTGCCTAACAGTAACAGAATACACATTCCTTGCAAGTGCACATGGATCATTCTTCAGGATAGACCATATCTTAGGTCATAAAACAAATCTCAACAAATTTTAAAAGATTGAAATCCTACAATGTATCTTCTCCAACCACAATAGAATGAAGCTAGAAATCAATAACAGGACGCGGATGTGGCTCAAGTGATTGAGCGCCTGCCTCTCACATGGGAGGTCCCAGGTTTGGTTACCAGTACCTCCTGAAAAAACAAAAACAAACAAGAAAAACACAAACAAACAAACAAAACCAACCAACTCAGAGAAGCCAACGTGGCTCAGTGATTGAGTGACAGTTTCCCACATATGAAGACCCAGATTCATTGCCCAGTACCTAAAAAAAACCAAAAACAAACAAAACAAAACAAAACAAAACAAAAAAACCACACACTAAAAAACCAAAGAGGGGGACGGATGTGGCTCAACTGGTTGGGCGTCCGTCTCCCATATGGAGGGACCTGGGTTCGATCCCCGGGACCTCCCGGTAAAATAATAAAAAAAAAAAAATTAAAAAAAAAAAAAACCAAAGAAATAAGTAATAGATGAACAAGTGGAAAATTCACAAGTCTGTGGAAATTAAACAATGTACTCTTTTTTTTTTTTTTTTAAAGATTTATTTTATTTATTGATTTCTCCCTACCCTCTCATTGTTTGCATTCACCATGTCTGTTTGTTGTGTGCTGGTCTTCTCTTTTTGGGAAGCACTGGAAACTGAACCTGGGACCTCCCATTTAGGCAGGAGACACCTAATTGCCTGAGCCACCTCTGCTCCCTGCTTTGTTGTGTCTCTTGTTGTATTTCCTCACTGTATCTCTTGGTATCACTTCACTGTGTTAGCATCTTCTCCAGGAGGCACCGGGAACTAAATCCGGATCTCCCATGTGGTAGGTGGGAGCTCGGTCGCCTGAGCCACATCTGCTTCGCACAGTGTACTCTTAAAAAACCAATGGACAGAAGAGGAAATCACAAGGGAAATTAGGAAATATCTTGAGGTGAATACAGCTTACCAGAACTTATTGGATGCAGCAAAGGCAGTGCTGAGAGGGAAATTTATAGCTCTAAGTGCTGACATTAAAAAGAAGAAAGATTTCAAATAGAAGACCTAATCTCAAAATTGGAAGAACTAAAAAAAAAAGAAGAGCAAACTAAACATGAAACAAAGGAAAAGAAAGAAATAACAAAGATTAGACTGGAGATAAATGAAATAGAGAATAAAAACAATAAAGAGAATCAACAAAACCAGAAGTTGGTTCTTTGACATGATCAATAAAATTGACAAACCTTTAGTTAGACTGATAAAGGAAAAAAGAGGGAGGACACAAATAACAAAAATCAGAAATGAAAAGGGGAACATTATTACCGACCCCACTGAAATATAAAGGACTATAAGAGGATGCTACAAATAACTACATGGCAACAAATTAGATAACCTTGAAGAAACGGACAAATTCCTAGAAACACACAAACTGCCTACACTGACTCAAGAAGAAATAGAAGATGTCAACAAACCAATAACTAAGAAAGATATTGAATCAGTCATCAAAAACCTCCCAAAAAGAAAAGCCCAAGACCAGATGGCTTCACAGGGGAATTTACCAAACATTCCAAGAATTAATACCAATCCTGCTCAAAATCTTCTAAAAAATTGGAAAGAACTCTCCTTAATTCATTCTATGAGGTCTTCTTCACCCTTATACCAAAGTTAGATAAAGATACTCTGAGAAAAGAAAATTTCAGACCAATATCTCTTATGAATATAGATGCAAAAATCACCAACAAAATAGACTCCAGCAGTACATTGAAAGAATTATACACCATGATCAAGTGGGATTTATCTCAAGCGTGCAAGGTTGGTTCAACATAAGAAAATCAATTAATGTAATATACCACATTAACAAAGGGAAAGGAAAAAAAACAAACACATGATCATCTCAATAGAACAGAAAAGGCATTTGGCAAAATCCAGCAGCCCATCTTGATAAAAGTACTTAGAAACTGGGAATGGAAGGAAACTCCTCAACATGATAAAAGGCATATGTGAAAAACCCACAACTAACATACTTAATGGTGAAAGACTGAAAGCTTTCCCTTTAAGACTGGGGACAAGGCAAGGATACCCACTGTCACCACTGTTATTCAACATTGTCCTGAAAGTTCTAGCCAGAGCAATTAGGCAAGAAAAATAAATAAAAGGCATCCAAATTAGAAAGGAAGAAATAAAACTTGGTCTATTTTGCAGATGACATAATCCCATAGACAGAAAATCCTGACAAATCCACAACAAAGCTCTAAGAGCTAATAAATAAATTATGAATTCAGAAAAGTGGTGGGGCACAAGATCAACATACAAAAGTTAGTAGTGCTACTATACACTAGTAAAGAATAATCAGAAGAAGAAATCAAGGAAAAAAATTCCAATTTACAATAGCAACTAAAAGAATCAAATATTTAGGAAAAAATCTAACCAGAATGTAAAGAACTTGTACAAGAAAACTATAAAACATTGCTAAAAGAAATCAAGGAAGGCTTAAATAAATGGAAGGCCATTCCATGGTCAAGGATTGGAAGACTATTGTTAAGATGTCAATTCTACCCAAAGTGATTTACAAATTCAACATAGTTCCAATGAAAATCCAACAGCCTTTCTTTGCATAAATGGAGAAGCCAATCATCAAATTTATGTGTAAGAGTAAGGAGCCCCAAATAGCCAAAGCCATCTTGAAAAAGAACGAAGCTGGAGGACTCACATTTCCTGATCTTAAAACTTATTACAGAGCCATAATAATCAAAACAACATGGTAGGGAGTGGGTGTAGCTCAATGATTGAATGCCTGCTTTACAAGCACGAGGTCTCGTGTTCAATCCCTGGTACCTCCTATAAACAAAAAACAAACAAACAAAAACAGCATGGGTAAGACTGTTTTTCTCTGAAACTGAACAAATGTATGTTAATACTACAAGATATTAATATGAGGAAAAAAACCCACATTATATTAATGAAAGAAGCCAGACACAAAATACTACATATTTATAAAGATGAAAGTAGATTAGTGGTTATGTAGGGTTGGGGGAGAACTACTAAGGGTTGTGGAGTTTTTCTTTTTGGAGAAATGAAATTGTTCTAAAATTTTTTGTGGTGATGAATGCATAACACTGTGATTATACTAAAAGCCATTGATTATATACTTTGGATAGATCATATGGTATATGGATATTTCTCAATAAAACTGCTTAATAAATAAATGAATTAATTGTGCAAGAATAGTCAGAAATAGCAGCTATGTACAGCAGGGGGAGCATAAAGAGATCGAGAGGTGAAGAATTTCCTTGTTTGTTTGTCTGTTTTCTGTTTATTATTATTATTATTGAAATAATGAAAATGCTCTAATGATGATTGAGGTGATGAATGCACAACTATGTCATTATACCAAATACCATTGATTGTGCGCTTTGGATGAATTGTATGCTTTATTAATATGTATCAATAAAATTGATTTGTTTAAAAAAAAACACACAATAAAACAGGATGGTACTGGCACAAGGACAGACATATAGACCAATGGAATTGAACTGAGAATTTAGGAATCAGCCCTAACATTTTTGGTCGACTGATTTTTGACAAGGTGGAAAGAATAGTCCCTTCAAAAAATGGTGCTGGGAAAACTGGATTTCCATTTGCAAAAGAATGAAGGTGGGCCCTACCTCACACCTTACACAAAATCAACTCAAAATACCTAAATATAAGAACTAGAACTATAAAACTCCTAGAAAAAAGATAGGGAAGCATCTTCAGGATCTTGTGTTAGGCAATGGTTTCTTAGAATTTATACCCAAAACACAAGCAACAAAAGAAAAAATAGATAAATGGGACTTCATCAAAATTAAAAACTTTTGTGCATCAAAAGACTTTATCATGAAAGTAAAACAACCTTCACAATTGGAGGAAATATTTGAAACCACGTATCTAATATGGGTTTAATATCCAGAATATATAAAGAAATCCTTTAATGTAATAACAAAAAGAGAAGCAACCCAATTTAAAAATTGGCAAGACTTGAATAGACATTTCTCCAAAGATACACAAATGGCCAAAAAGCATATGAAAAGGTGCTCAATATCATTAGCTGTTAGGGAAATACAAATCAAAACCATTATGAGATACCATTTCAAACCCATTAGAGTGGTTACTATTTAAAAAAAAGAGGAAAATCATAAATGCTGGAGAGGATGTGGAGAAATTGAAACATTCATTCATTGCTGGTGGGAATGTAAAAATGGTGCAACTCCTGTGGAAGACAGTTTGGCAGTTCCTCAGAAAGTTAAGTATAGAATTACCATATCACCTGGCAATTCCACTTCTAGGTATATACCCATAGGTATTGTAGTTTTCTTTTATTGTGGTATCTTTATCTGATTTTGGTATTAGGGTAATGTTGGCCTTATAGAATGAATTAAGGGGTGTTCTCTCCTCTTCAATTTTTTGGAAGAATTTAAGCAACATTTAAGTTGTTTTCTTAGAATGTTTGGTAGAATTCCCCTGTGAAGCCGTCTGATCCTGGGCTTTTATTGGTTGACAGTGGAATTATTCACAATTACCAAAAGGTGGAAGCAACCCAAGTGTCTATCAACTGATGAATAGATAAACAAAATGTGATGTATACATATGATAGAATACTATATTGCAGTAGGAAGAAATGAAATTGGGACACATATGATAACATGGATGAATCTTGAGATATAATGTTGAATGAGATAAGTCAGACACAAAAGGACAAATATTATATGATGTCACTGATATGACATCATTAGAATAAGCAAACTCATAGAGTCAGAATCTAGAATATAGACTACCAGGGGACCCAGTAGGGGTAGAGAATAGGGAATTAAGGCTTAAAATGTAGACTCTCTATTTAGGATGATGGAAAAGTATTAGGAATGTATAGTGGTGATGGGAGCACAACATTGTGAAGTGTAATTAAACAGCACTGAATTATGTATTTGCATGTGGCTAAAAGGGAGAAATTTTAGGTTGTATATATGTTACTAGGATACAAATTAAAAAAATCCGTGGGATTACACAACATCATGAACTCTAAGTTAAATCATGGACAATTATAAAAATGTGCTTCCCTCAATTGTAACTAATGTACTACACCAATGAAAGGTGTTAATAATAGAGTGGTATATGGAAACCCTGTATTTTATGCATGATTTTTCTGTAACCACAATTTATCTAATAAAAAATATATCTATAATATGTAAAACAAACAAACAAAAAAAGAATTCTACTTTAGCCTATGTTTGGTTGGGACCATTTCTTTAGCTCTCTGAGCTTCAGTTTCCTCATCTAGAGGATGAGAATAAGAATAATGCCCTCACAAACAGAAGAGCATGTGTTTGAGAGAAAAGATGATTGCATTTAAATCTCTACTGCCACCTATGAGCTATATGTATGTATGTATGAGGGTTAAACGATTTAATATTTATAAAATGCTTAGAACAGTGCCTGGCCCATAATCAATGTTATACTAGTGTTAGGTTAAAACAAAATAGGGTAGAATTGAACCTTATATTAGATAATTGGCTAGTCTCTCAAGGATAATTATTAACCATTGTAAAACAAACACCTGTTTCCTCTGATTATCCTAGATGGGTTAGCCCAGTTCTATACAATCTCTTCCATTCTCTCTCTCTCTCTCTCTCTCTCTCTCTCTCTCTCTATATATATATATATATATATAGAGAGAGAGAGAGAGAGAGAGAGGGAAACAAGACCAATCCTTCATGAATACTGATGCAAAAATCCTTAACAAAATGTTAGCAAATAGAATTCGGCAAAATATAAAAATAATTATACACCATGCCCCATGACCCAGTGAGGTTTATTCCAGGGATGTAAGGGTCATTTAATATTTTAAAATAATCAATTAATGTAATCCACTATATGTACAGGTTAAAGATTTGCCCATGTTTTCTTCTAAAAGTTTTATAGTTTTATGTTTTACATTTAAGTTTGTGCTCCATTTTGAGGTAATTTCTGTATATGTTGTGAGGTTTAGGTCAAGGTTGACTTAATCAACACACCTGGAGCTGGGAATGCTGGAGGGAGCAGCAGAGAGTGTTCTTACCTAAATAATTTATGACTTGACAATAGTTTATTGAGTCAATAGCTGGGATTGAATATATTAGCAGGAAAGAAGGGAAGAGGGTAAACAGCTCCTGAGGGTACTTGTCATACCAGCCTTGGAGGGCGTGCGATCAATCTTTCCACCGTAATTTCCAGGAGCCTGACCTGTACTCACCTGGTGAGGACTTGGGGGCAGATAGGGTTTGATAGACCCTCAGTTAGGATGGAGTCTCTTGGAGTTTGGAGCTTTACCCCATGGGAGGAGGTGGGTAGCTGGGTGGGGAGCCTGCTCTCTGGGTAATTTCCCCTGACACAGGAACTGTCTGATAGGAATCTAAGGAAAGCTCTGCCAAGGGGCCTTGTGATTTGTCCTCCTCTGTGCGGGGTGTCCAGTCTGGGCTGCTCCCCAGGGGAATCTCGAGCCTCCTGCTCTGTCCCCCAGGTTGCAGAATGGGCTCTTCAGATCTTGGTGACGAGGGGCAGGAAGGCTGGTGGGGAGTGGGTTTGGGAAGTTTCAGGCAGATATAAGCGAGAAATAGGACAAAACCTTAGTGAAAATGGAAACCCTTCAAAAGGGCCACAGGGAGGCTGGGGATGATGGCACCAGATTCCCTTTCCCCATCTTTTTTGGGGCTGAAAGCCTGCATCATCCAGTCAGTCCCTGCAGCACAGGGGTGTGAAGTCCAGGGCGGGGCACGCAAGTGTGGCCGAGACTGGTCTTCTGGCTCTGGCAAGAGATGGCTTCAGAAGAACTGGGGCCAGCCCTGAGATGTAGGGGACAAAGGGGGGCGGGGTTCCATCTGATGAACGCCCAGTATGTTTCAGGCATGCGGTCAGGTGCTTCACATATATTACCTGACTAAACCATTGTGGTTTTACCTCCATTTTACAGATGAGGAAACTGAGGTCCTGAGAGTTTTCATGTTCTCATGTGTCAACAATGGTACAGGTTGCCTGTGACAGTGCTACTGTATCTGATTCTGCAAGCCTTGTCAGGGTGGGTCCGGCACAGCATGGACTTTCTGATGAGGTCTCCTTGACAATGACAAACGCAGGTACTTCTTCATTTACCTGCATCCAGTGTCAGGCCCTGTTACCCTGCCTGCCCCCTCCCCCCATCTACTAATCAGGGCCACCCAATGATGAGCACTGATTACCCTTGACTCATAATGTTTTTCCTTAATTAAAAAGTTTCTGATATTTCTTATATCTAACTGAGAAATATTTGTACATGTTCATAAAGAGATGTACAAAGATGCTTATTTCAGCATTGTTTATAACAAAAAGAAAAAAGGGAATAATCTAAATGTCTGTTGATAGAGGAATAGTTAAATAAACTCAGGCAGTGGTTCTTTTCAATCTCAGGGCCCCTTTAATTTCTTAAAAAATTATTGAGGATCCCAAAGAGCTTTTGTTGAGCTGGGTTATATCTATTGATATTTGCTGTAATAGAAATTAAAACAGAAATTTAAAAATTTATCCATTAGAATATGAAACCCATTACTGTATATGCTAACAGAAATAGCATTTTAATGAAAATAACTATTTCTAAAACAAAAAAAATTGTGGCATGTGGGGCATTGCTTTACATTTTTACAAATCTCTTCAATGCCTGACTTAGAAGATAGCTGCATTTAATCTGTTACAATGTGTTGTTTTAGTCCAAGTAGACAAAGAAAATATGGCCTCATAGAGATATGTGGTTGGAAAAGAGGAATAATTTCATAGCTTTTTAAAGATAATTGTGTATATTCTTCTTTGATACTGCACCAAAATTTGATAAATGGCTGTTTCTTAAAGCTTAGTTGCCATGTGAAATCTGACACCTACCAATGAAATTTTTTTGTACTCTGTTACATTAAATCCATCGGTCTATCTTTCACTTTGAGTGGCTCTTTTATTCATGCAAAATTTTGTAACGTCATGCATAGGTCATCTGGGATATTTTAGTTTACTGAAAAATGCATATGTTCCAAATATTGAGATATTCCATTATTCAATATTTTAAAAAATCACCTTTATTAATATCACCATTGATCTCATTAGCAAAATCTTGTTGTGTCAAGAAATTGTCAAGCTCATGATGGCAGATACAATTTTTTCACCATTCTAATTTTCACTGGTAAGCTCAAATTTTTTTTTTTTAAGATTTTATTTATTTATTCATTTATCCCCCCCTTGCTGCTTGTGCTCGCTGGGTCAGCTAACCACGCCGCGTGGGCGGCCTTGCCTTCACCAGGAGGCCCCGGGAACCGAACCCGGGGCCTCCCATATGGTAAACGGGAGCCCTACTGATTGAGCCACAGCTGCTTCCCTCAAATTTTTATCATTGGCAAATATTTATCAAATATTGTCAATTATTTTCTTTTAAATGGCGGTCTGTATAATTGATTTTTGAGAAACTATCTGCCGAATACCCAAATCTGTATAATCAGAGTCTGCCTGTCAGTCATTCTTTCAAGTAAAAGTGGAGCAGAGAGCTCAGCTCGCATCTCAATTGCACAAGTGTTTTTCCTCGAGATAACCATCGTCCTTCAGTATGAGGCAGAAGTGCTTCATGTGTACTTCCCTTTTCCTCACGAAGAAAATTTAATAAAATAATCTTAAGTTAAACTGGCTTTTTTTTTTTTTTAGGCTGCCATTGGCAGTGGGAAATACAATGACCTCTAGCCCAGTGTGGTGCCTCTGCCTTGATTTGTGCTAAGGCCCCAGCAGTTTTACCCACCGTTGCTTTTATGTCAGCAGTGGAAATATCAAAACAGTTGTTCCAGGAGAGATCAAGAGATTAAAAAGTTATTTAACACCTAGAAAATTTCACCATCACTCCTGTTTGTTGCCAAGCATTCACATAAAAGAAAATCTTTAATGATTAGTTGCTGCTGATACTGAATGAATACAAGGAAGCAGCAAGTGCACTCAGGTGTGTATATTTGTCCATTGTGAGGTGAAATTACAATTATTCAGACAAGATTTGAACGCAGTCTTCATGTTTGCAGCTAAATATTTAATTTGATGAGTGACCGTATTGTTCTAAGGTGGCAGTGCCTGGGATTTCTTTACTGACTTTTCACACAGCAGGCATTCTGCACTGTCAGTGAACGAGGCTTTATTAGTTTCTCAGCTATTGTGTGTACTTCCCAGTCAGTACAATATGATACTTACCCCGTAAGATGCTTCAGTAACTTCTTCATCTGTAGTTTGAGAAGCTGTAACAATTTTTGGCTTTTAAAGGACTCATCAGATCTATGCTGACAATATTCAGTTCATTTTTCTTTAAACTCTGCATGATTGGTTTTAAAATGATGCTGCAACTTAACTAACCCTATACTACCATTCAAAATGATCTGTGGCACAAGACACAGGGTAAGCTATTAACATCTACACAACAGAGCAACATATACTTTCATCTTATTTTTTTTTTTAAAGATTTTATTTATTTATTCATTTATCCCCCCCCCTGCTGCTTGTGCTCGCTGGGTCAGCTAACCACGCCGTGCAGGCAGGCTTGCCTTCACCAGGAGGCCCCGGGAACTGAACCCGGGGCCTCCCACATGGTAAACGGGAGCCCTACTGATTGAGCCACAGCCGCTTCCCCATCTTATTTTTATTTCATGTTTAGTTTTGCCTAGGGCCATTGGGGTAGATTCCTCTTTTCCACCAAAGAACTCTGATATATCAGTTTCTTTTTTTTTTTTTTTCATTGTTTTTAGATGTAGATGGTGCAGCTGCAGGTTGAGAAAGCAAGTCTTCTAATCTCTCCTTCTTGAGCCAATGATAAAGTCTTTTTTTTTTTTAAAGATTTATTTTATATATTTATCTCTCCCCCTCCTCGTTGTTTGTGGTCACTGCCTGCTCTCTGTGTCCATTTTCTGTGTGCTCATCTTCCCTTTAGGAGGCACCGGGAACTGAACCTGGGAGCTCCCATGTGAAAGAGAGGCGCTCAATCACCTGAGCAACCTCAGCTCCTTGGTTTGTTGTGTCTCTCATTGTCTTTCTTCTTTGTGTCTAATTTGTTGTGCCATCTTGTTGTGTCAGCTCACCACACCTGCCCGCCGCGCCAGCTCGCCTTCTCCAGGAGGCACCAAGAACCAAACCCAGGACCTCCTATGTGGCAGGCAGAAGCCCAGTCGCTTGAGCTACATCTGCTTCCCGATAAATTCTTAAATATAAGAAAACAAATTATTTAAAAATTGCCTTATATGCTAGAATAAAATATCATTAAATTTCTTAATAAGAACAATTCTAGATACAATTAAAATTTAGGAAAGTTTTTGAAAAACATTAAAAAATATAATTGCAAAATACATTAAAGCTGTATTTCCTGTGTTTCTGCATAGGTGCAAGTAAAATTTTGGGATTTCAAAATAACAATTTATTGGATAATAAAGAGGTTATGGAGATTATGGCAGATATAACTGCAGATAGCTAGTAAGAGGATAGAAGTTCAAGAGCAAATCAAGTTAATGTATGAAAATCCACATATTTATACCCTAAGTCTACTTTCTTAGAAAATTTTAGAAAACATAAGAATACATAAGTACACATTACATTAGCTTTCCCAGAGATGCCATCTTTTTTTTTTTTTTTTTTTTTTGAGTCACTGGGGCTGGAGATTGAAACCGGGACCTCGTATGTGGGAAGCTGGCACTCAACCACTGAGCCAAATTGGCTCCCTCAGTTGGGTTTTTTGTTTGTTTGCTTGTTGTTTGTTTTTGTTTTTAGGCGGCACCGGGAACCAAACCTGGGACCTTGCATGTGGGAAGGTGGCGCTCAACTGTGTGAGCCAATCTACTCCCAAGATATGATCTTTACATGTCATGTAGTCTCTGGAAAACTCTACTGTATACTAGAGACAGAGTGTGGGTGAAAAAGGTAAATAATAATATTATTATGAAAATAATTTTGACTTGGTAGACTCCTTGAAAGTGTACTTCAGGGGTCCCCAGACCACACTTTGAGAACTGCCAAACTAGGGTAATATTCATTTTGTGGAACACTACACAGCTTTTAAAAACAAAGAGGTAGGTCTATATATACTAAAATGTAACAAGTTGCAGAACAATGGAAGAATGTTTGCAGTATGATCTATACACAAACCAATATATATATTCTATATTCACATAAATGTATGCAAATGCATAGAAAATTTCCAGAAGAACCTAACTGCATGGTTACTTTCTGGAAGGGTCTAGGGATTTGGTGACTTAATGATGGAGAACTTTTGCTTAAACTATATTTTTTAAATGGTTATAAGAAGAATGTATCCATACATTACTGATGTCATTTCAATATATTTTATAAAGAATATTTTGTCTTCATATTATTCCTGAATGATTTGTAAAATTTATACAATTTTGATATATTTTTTCAGCTCAATTGATGAATATGTCCCAAATATTTGGGACATACTTTATGCTAAAATATTGTTCATCTGAAATTCAAATTTAACTGGACATCTTACATTTTTATTTGCTAAATCTGGAAACTCTATAAAGGGAACATGGAGGAGGACCCAAGAAGAACCTTTGATGCCAAGATGTGGAGTAGAGCCCAGATCCATTGGTAGCTTGCCAGTGCTTGTTGGAGCATGCAGTGTGCCACTTTTGTGAGCCATCTTCACAAGAAGATAAGATAAGAAGCTCTGAGAGTGCTGCAAATGGATGAAACTTGAAAACATTATGCTGAGTAAAAGAAGCAAGGCACATAAGGACAAATATTGTATGATTCCACTTATATGAAATATCTGGAAACAGAAAATCTTTAGAGACAGAAATCAGAATAGAGGTTACCAGGAGATGGGGGCGGGGCAGGGAGGATACGCATTGCTGCTTGGTGGGTACTGATTATTTGTAAATTAAAAAAATAAAATAAGCTCAGAGAGGAGGTTATTGGGTCAAAGTTGTGTGAGCAAGTGGACTCCTTTCCTGATAATGCCTTTGCAGCTTGTTGAAGTGGTGACATGCTATGGTAGTGGGGATGGGTGGGGAACGAATTGGAGGGAGGTGGTGAAATGTTGCCAGGGAGGTTTTTCTTCCCTTCTTCTTTTAAAAAAAAAATCCATATAAGTCTTCCACAAGATATATCCTTTGGAGGTAAGCTCACAGTGCTCCTGTAGCTACCATGAGTCTGGTAATATTTCCCGTGTTTCTGGGCTTTAGACAGGTCCCCGTTTTTCTACCCTATGGCTACCAAGGGGGGTCCTTGAAGCTGTAACAGGCCACTGCACGTTCCTCTTCCTTTAGCCTTGTTTCTCTCTGAGGTGAGGAGTCTGGGGAACTTTCTTCTCTAACACGTCTTTTCTTCCTTCTCAGGGGTATGTCTATATACTACTCACCCCATTTCTTGTTTTTCCCATTTTTGTCTTACAAAATCTCACCATGGTTAATATCTTCCTCAAATATACAAACCCATACTCTTAGTTTTTTTCCCTTCTTTTCTTCTCTTTTCTAGATTTTGCCCATAGAGAAATCTCTCCTGCTTTTATTTTTACCTCCCCAGTTAGTGAACAAACAAATCTATCAAACAACCAATCAGCCAACCAAACTAACCCATTCCAGAAACACAGGATTGGAAAAGGCTTCAATTCAGTAGAGAGAACTGAGAAAAGTCCATATAAACCTTGACACTGCGAAGATGGTCCCTCATGCTGCAGGAAGGACACATTACACACTCGGATCAGCGAGGCTTTGGAGAGCCCCTGAGGCAGGAGATGGGTCACCACTGGAGAAGAGCGGGTTGGGCGCAGGTCAGGAGCCAGGGCTATCAATTTGGATGCAGAGGTCTTCCTCTTTTAACACATCAGCTCTACAGTGTAAGCCCTCTCAGTTGGTCCCCCTGCCCTTTTTAAAAGCAACTCTATTGGGGTATACTGCAGATACAATCAAATGCACATAATTTAAGTGTACAGTTTGTTGAGTTTTCACAAATGCATATACCTGTGTGTCCACTATTCCCATCAAGATGTAGAACATGTTCAACACCCTAGAAAGTCCCCTTGTGCTCCTCCTGTCTAGGCAACCATTGATCTGATTTCTCTCACTATAGATTAGTTTAGCCTATTTTAGAATTTTATATAAATTGCCCTTTTCTTTAGATTTTGCTTAAGTATTTTTTTTTTCCATGCAGAACTAAAAAGAAGTACTGTTGTTGTTTAATGGTTTCATTTTTTACATTTAAATCTTTGATCCATCTGAAATTTATTTTAATGTACAGTGTGAGAGGCACAGATCTAATTTCATTTATTTTTTCCCAGATAACTATGCAGTTGTCTCAACATCATCTACTGATAAATCTATCCTTTTTTTTCCCTCACTGTTTTGAATGACACCTTTATTATTTATTCAGTATATTAAATTTCCAAATGTGGTTGGTCTATTTCTGGGCCTTCCCTTCTGTTCCTTTGATTTGTTTGTTCGTTCATGTACCAATACAATGCTATTTTAATTATGGGTGCTTTATTTTAACAAATCTTATTTTTTAGGATTTTCCACTGCATCTTTTAAATGTGCTAATTCTCTCCAAGATTCCCGTATTAGTTACCTATTGCTGGATAACAAATTACTATTAGCATTTAGCAGCTTTAATTTTAATTTTGTTTTAATTTATTATGTCACAGCCTAGGAGGGTCAGGGATCTAGGGAGCAGCGTAGCTGGGTAGTTCTGGCTCCGGGTCCCGTGAGGTTGCAGTCAAGTTGTCATCCAGGACTGCAGTCATTTCAAGATTGATTGGCGGGGAGCGGATATGGCTCAAGCAGTTGAGTGCCTGCTTCCCACATGGGAGGTCCTGGGTTTGGTCCCTGGTGCCTCCTAAAAACAAAACAAAACAGAACAAAACAAAACAACAAGCAAACAAACGAAGAAACTAATTTAAGGGAACCAATATGGCTCAGTGGTTGAGTGCAGGTTTCCCACATACAAGGTCCAGGGTTCAATCCCTGGCCCTGGTACTAAAAAAAAAAAAAAAAAAAAAAGAAAAGAAAAAGATTATTGGAGCTGAAGGATTTGCTTCCAAGCTCATACATGTGATTGTTGGCAGGCCTCAGTTCCTGGCTGGCTGCTGGCTGGAGACTTCAGCTATTCACCACACTGGCCCTTCCACAGGGCTGCTCGCAACTCCACAGAGGGGAATGATTGGCGAGAGGGAGAACCAAGAGAGAGACCCAGATGGAAGACTCAGTCTTTTATACCCTAATCTCAGGAACGACACACTATTGCTTCTGCCAACCCTGTATAATGTGAGAGGGGACCACACAGGCTTGTGGATGCCAGCAGGCAGGGCTCGGGGGGCCACCTTAGAGGCTGGTTGCCACACTTTAGCTTGGGCTCTCTTCTCTTCACTTTATTCACTCTTCCTTGGAGAGTTCAGCCACTTTGTGAGGCTGTTTCGATTCATGACTAATAATTCCCCCATCATTCTCCTGATTGCTTACTCCCTTTCCTGAGCTCCAGAGATATTTATCCCAGAAGCGCCTAAACACTGCTTTTACCAGGCCTTCCTTGAGTGGCCCCCAAACATTAGACCTGCTTCCATTTTAATGTGTCCCTGTGAATTATATCGGTTGATTCCTCCACAAGACTGTAAGCTAACTGAGGGTGGAGACTGCACCTTCATTTTTGTGGTGCTTGCAGTACTTGACACAGTGTCCAGCAGAAGTAGGTGTTCATGAACTATCTGGGCCCAGATGACAGCTTGGGTGGACACCGGGAAGTGGAAGGGAATCTGGAGCTCTACAGTCATAATTGTTCTGGACCTCATGCCAAGGGCCGGTCTGGGGGTGGAGGGGCAGTTTCACCAGCTTTGGGACGGAGGCCTGCAGTCTCTTTCTGATGCTGGTGTAAATGTTTTGGTGGGTCTGTATCCAGCTCTGCCTCCCCAGCCAGCCGTGCCTGTGCGCTGCCTGTCCTCCTGTCCTGCCCTCCCTCTCAATCCCCTTCTTCCCCACCCCCGTTCCAGTGTAGAGTCTGGAGGCCCTTTTGAGTTTAGATCTGTGGATCCATGAGTCTGTGTGTTTCTGTTAACGTGAGAGAACCTTTGAGGACAGCTGGACTGACAGGCCTGGGCCCCTGGTAAGTGGTGTGTGCAGCATTCTGAAAAATATTACTCAGAAAAGGTCTTGAAACTGCCCCATCCCCAGCTGCCCACTCCCCAGCCATGGGTGAGAACTCTTTTCACCCCTGCCACTCTCAGTTGTGGGGCTGTAAATTCCAAGAATCCTTGCGTGTTTGAGATAGAATCAGCAGTGCCCCAAACCTAGCCTGCTGTTTACTCACATCCTCACACTCAGCTACGCACCCCACAGAGGGGCTCCTGACCTGGACTCAAGAGGACAGGAGCATAGCCAGGTAAGGCTGAACCGGCCTCACCTCCGCCCGGGGCAGGCTTTGTGGGGACCACAGTGAGACTACCGACATTGGGATTAGGACTGGGACTGCCCACTCTCATTCCTTTGTACTTTCTGTGATGACATTTCTTTCTCCCTGGCTCTGTCTGTGGCTCAGTCTTCATTTCTTCACTGATTCTATTAACAGAGCTTTGGGGGCTTTCAAAGCCCTTAAAACCACCCAGCTCAGCCCCTCATCTTACCAAGGAGCAGAGAGAAGCCAGAGAGGGGAACAGCCTTGCCCAAGATTGTGCAGTTTCTGTTGATGTCACCTTAGTCTCTCTCTTTCCTGACTTTCTGTATTTCTAACTATTCCACATCTCTGTCTCCCCCTTACTCTTTGTTTTGTTTTTTTTTTTCTTCTCCCTTCTCTTCTCTGTCTGGACCCAGTGCTGAAGGCCATCCACCTCCCAGATGGGACTAGGCTGAGGGTGTGTCCATTGAGCTTCCCTCTTCCCACACTTGGACATCTGGATTGGGCAGCATGGAAAGGGGTACCAGAGCGGGCAGTGCCAGGCTCAGGGACCATCTCAGCTGCCAGGACCTCCAGTCAAATGTGCCCAGCAGGCCCAGCTGATGGTTTCAGAGGAAAGCATAAGTAAAGATGACGGGAAACTGAGCAAGAGCCTGGGACCTTGGACCTGCTCAATCTTGGGTCCTGGAAGAGAGGGGCTTTGTATGGGGAAGGGAAGCAAGGAGACAGGGGATGAGGCTTGACTGCTCTCCTTGCTTTACCGGCAACCACCAAGAGCTGCTTTTCCTTACAAGTAGGACATCTTTTCTGCAAATCACCTCCAGGCAAATTTAGACAAGCAGGATTTGGTGAGAATTGCTCTAGTCTAGAAAGGGAGCAGCCAAAACTTCTCAAGGGTGCTATAACCCTGGCCTTCCAGCAGGGGGTGCCCTGTCCCGACAAAATGCCAGGCCTCTTCTCCTGCTGCCTTCCCAGCCAAGGAGACCAGAGCTCCTGACACTGATGGGGGGCTAATATATGCTTGCAGGTGGGGGGAGAGGGTTCCCCAGGGGCCATAGCAGGGTTTAGAATCTGGTGTCTTGTTCAGGAAAGGTAGGCCTATCAGGAGCTTCGGCTTCCTCAACCGCTCAAAATGTAAGGCTGTAAATATGACCTTGCAGAAAGGAGAGAGTGTGTGTGTGAGAGCGAAAGGAGCAAGGTCAAAGCAACTAGGAGAAAAAAGGGAGGAAGTCTGGGGCCTATTAAGGGTGTTTTTGGAAATGTGGCACCAGGAGAGACAAATTGGAGAGTAACCCTAAATTGGAAACTTTCCTAAAGCAGAGCACTTGGTTGCCTTCATTAGGACACTGAGTGCAGACTAATATTTAATCTAAAAATTTTCCACAATTCCTGAGCAGCACCCATTTGCTTATAATTTATAGATACTGACCCCTAACCAGAGGCAACTGGGTTATGCAAGTGTTGCTAAGGAACGTGGAGAGAAGCAGGGGGGAAGGCTGGGGTTGCTTAGTAACCATGAGTCCCTTGGTGATGGAGTGGCCAGAGCAGGTCTGAACTGATGAGGGGTCTGTGAAAGTCTGTTGGCCCTCGACCCAGAGCTTCCAGAACCTGCCTCTCTTGTCTCCCCAGGACTGCAATGCATGAAAAGCACACCCCCAGCCCCTGAGTGTCCTGGCTAACCCCCGGCTCCAACCACACCCTCCTCCTTCCCCTCTCAGGCAGGAAGCGGAGCAGATTCCTCCCTTCAGGAATGGGCAGGCTCTTGGGTCAGCAAGGATGGTGAGGAAACTGGAATCCCCACTGGGGAGGCAGGTGCCTCCTGGCTCACACTGATGAGGTGCTTGGAAACCTGGGGTTTGGGTGAAGGAGGGTCCCCTCAAGAAGTATCTCTGGCATTTTCCCAGGCACAGGGAATCGTCTTAATGTCTGAGGCTCCCTCAGCCTGCCTCACCCCTGTGCTTGTCCACCGCAGCACATCTCTTCCGGGGGCATCCTGGGGGCATTGAACCCCACAGCTGTAGGCTTGCTTGGGCTGCTGAGACTGGCCCAGGCTCCAGGCAGCCACACGTGGGCCTGGGGGAGGCATTCTCTATGAATTTGGAGCTGCAGGCTGCTTTCTCAGGGAGGAGTCCCTGTTTTCTGCACCCCGGGCGCATGAGTGTCCTTGTTCTCTCCCCACTGTCCATTTGCACTGCTCTGTTCCTACCCTCAATCTGTCCCTCTAGGCTGGAGCATCTGTCCAGCTGCTGCCTCTGTCAAAACCCTCCCCAACTTTACTGGTCCTATTTATCTGTGGCTTCCTTAGTGATGATTTCCCCATCCCGCCCAGCCACAACGAGCTGCACATCCATGTAGACAACAAACTTTCCTGGGTGCCCGCCATGTTCAGGCGCCGGGCCAGTCTCTGGGCCCAGAGTGCGAGCCGAGATGGCCCATGGAGCACTCCCTGATGCTGGCGGCTCCTCATTCCTGGTCCTCTGCTTCCTCTGCTACAGGGGGAGGGGACTTCCAGGAAAGCCTTTGTGAAGCGGATGTTCATATACCGAAAGCTTGTTGTCTAAAACAGAACCCTTTGTGTAGAATGTAGCTGAAAAATGTCTCTGAAAAAGTATTTGTGACACTGTCAAGTTTGCCTCTGAGAAGGGAACTGGGAGATTTAGTGTTCATTGTATAGACCTTTTGAACTGCTTGAATTTAGAAATTTACCACGAGCAGGTAATCTTTATTTTTTTAACCTTTTCTATTGTGAAACACACAATGTATGTGTATGTCCATATATCTGTATCTATTATCTATCTGTCTGTCTATCTATCTATCTATCTATCTATCTATCTATCTATCTATCTATCTATCTATCTATCTATCTAT
>JAKSZT010054561.1:6348657-6460213 GCA_026826555.1 Tolypeutes matacus | reverse complement strand
TATCTATCTATCTATCTATCTATCTATCTATCTATCTATCTATCTATTCATCTATCTATCTACCTTTTATCATCTTTCTATCTATATCTATGTCTATCTTATATCTCTATCATTTATCTTTCTATCTTAATGAACCATGTAACCCTAACCTCAGTCAAGAAATGGAACAATGCCAGCACCCCAGAAGCCCGTGGGCTTGGCCCTCCCCAATCAGAACCTCCCTTTTTACACCGGAAATACCCACTCCCCTGACTTTTGTGCTAATCATTGTTTTGCTTTTCTCTGTTTTATCACCTGTTTACATTCTTAAACAACATAGTTGTCTTGGCTGTTCTTGAAACTTGTAGATGTGGAATCACATAATAGGTATTCTTTTGTGCCTGCCTTCTTTTACTCAATGATAACTTTTTAAGATTCATTTACCTTGTTCAATGTAGCTGCCATGCACTAATTTTCATTGCTGTATAGTATGCCATTATATAAATATAGTACAATTTATTTATCCATTCTTCTGTTAATGGATGTTTGGGCTTGTTTCCAGTTTAGGGCCATTAAAAGGATGCTGCTATGTACACTTATGTCCAGTTTCTTGGTGCACACGTGACCATGCTTCTCCAGGGTGTGAAACTGCAGAGTCAGAGGCTGTATTTTCAACTTCCCCAGATAATAATGGTTTTCTAAAGTGATTGTACTAATATTTCCTCCAGCAATGAATGAAAGTTTCTGTTGATGATTACTTTTCCAACTAGAAACAGTTAATTAAAATTAATAGTTGGCATAATTATTTGTTTGCTGGCTGGCATCCTCACTAGACTGGGAAGCTCCTTGGGGGTGGGGGTTGGGTACTGGGTCTGTAGTTCACCATGTCCCAGCATCTACGGCCTGGCACAGTGAGGAAGCAAGTGCTCAGTGCTCGCTTATGGAATTAATGGAAAAATAACCCTTGTCTACAGAATGGTGGATCTCACATTTTAAATAGTCTGTTTTATCAATAAGAAATTTTTTTGGAGATGCCTCCTGACTTGAGGCTCACGTGTCTGAAATTCCTCCTGACCAGCCCACTTCTCTCTCACTCTCTGCTGCTGGCCTTGTCTATCTGGAGGAGCTGGGTTGTAGATTGCCATTGTGCTCACTGAGTCATGGCCTTGTGGCATTGGTGATAAGCGACATGGATTCTTTCCCCCAGGGATGAGGCAGCAGGACTCAGAGCAGGCACCTGCCGCCATGCTCCAAGCCGTGGGCTGGGTCATGGGGCCTTCTTCATCCCATGGCCACCCTCTCTGTGAGGATGAGCAGCAGTGGGAGAGTCCAAAAGGGCGTCCTGGCCAACAAAGTAACTGTGGTGACAGGGTCCAGTGCCGGGTGAGTGCCCCGATACCCTGTGGGTCATGACCCCTCACACTGACCCTGGGTGTGTGAGCAGAACACAGCCTTCTTTGTTGGTTTCTGGGGCTGGGTAGAGACAGAATGGTGGGGAAAGTCTGAGTTGTCTTGTCCTCTCCACCTCTGCCCCCAGCATCGGCTTTGCTATTGCTTGGCATCTGGCCCAGGATGGGGTTCACATGATCCTCAGCAGCCGGAAGCAACAGAACGTGGACCGGACAGTGACAGCGCTGCAGGGGGAGGGGCTGAGCGTGATGGGCACTGTGTGCCACATGGTGAAGGCTGAGGACAGGGAGCGGCTGGTGGCCATGGTGAGGGGCCTTGGGGCTGGAAGGACACAGAGGGAACACACAGACCCTTTCCTTCACTGCTCTGCCCAGGGATGGGTAAGGGTGGGGTTGGGGACTTGAAAAATCCCTGGAGAAGACTTCCTCCCTTGAGGCCTTGAGCACAGGGGCGCCTGCCCTTGGGACTGTCAGGGACACTTTCTTTCACCCAGAGTTTGGTTTTCCCAGCAGCCTTGTGACCATCCCTGGTTAAGCCTGGTTAATGCCTAAATGCCCCCCACACCTGGACTGCTCTGGGAGGGTGAGACCTTCTCAGGTCATCTCCACGTTCACCCACGTTCACGTTGGCCCCTCCTCAGCAGGTCCTGAAGACTGTGGAGGCGTCGACTTCCTGGTGTGCAACGCAGCAGTCACCCCCTGGTGAGGGCATTCTGGGAACTAGCGAGCAGATCTGGGACAAGATGAGAGGCCACAGTGTGGGAGCAAGCTCCCCTTCAGGTCAAGGATGGCGGAAGGTGCCATGTTGCTATTTTCTGCTTTGTTTGTTTTTATTATATATATATATATATATATATATATATATATATATTTTTATTTCTATCCATTTTAACCTCCCACCCCCCATTTTGCTGTTTTGTGTCCATTCGCTGGGCAATTCTCAGTGTCTATTTCTTGCCCTCTCTTCTCATCCTTCTTCTCCTGTCTTCACCGGGATCCTGGGAACCTCTGATGTGGGAGAGAGGCGTTCTGCTACCTGTGCCACCTCACCTGGTTTTTCGGTGCATCTCATCTTGCCTCTCCCTTGTGTCACTCTCCTGTTACGTCATCATCTTGCTGCGTGGCTCTGTGGGGCCTAGCACGCCCGCGCATGGGGCCTGGCAGCGCGCGTTCTATATTTTTCTTTTTTTTAATTATTTTATTTTACTGGGAGGTCCCAGGGATCGAACCCAGGTTCCTCCATATGGGAGACGGACGCCCAACCATTTGAACCACATCCGTCCCCCCTTTGTTTGTTTTTAAAACTGGTTCCTACCCTCCTTCTGTTTTCTTTTCTCTACCCATCCTTTTTGTGTTTATTCATTCAGCAAATATTTATTGAGTGCCTGCTATGTGCCAGGCACTGTTCCAGGCTCTGGGGATATAGCTATGAACATATAACAAGGTCCCAGCTCTCCCTGAGAGTCAAGAATTTGCATTTTTTGCATCCTTTAGTGGGGGCATATGTTGGGAGTTATGCTCCTCTTTGGTGACTGGTATCTGCTGCTGAGATCCTCTACTTTCCTAGATCAGACTCCTCACTGTCCCTGAGATAAGTCTGTTGAACCTGTTGGGACTGGCTCTACTCATCAGTATTCTGTGGGCTCAGGTATTCTCATTTGCTACGAGTCCATTGAACTATTCTGACCCCTTGTCCTCAAGGTCCAGGAAAGACCTTGTAAAATCCTTGGAAGTCCATCTTGGGCTTTTCCTGATTCCTGTTCCGTTCACTCCCATATCTTGCTCTCTATTCCTACTGATAGATACATCAAAAGAAACCAAGTCATCAGTGGTAATCAATAATCAATAATGTGGGTTTATTGAAAGAGAAACTGTTCTAACTGGGAGATCTCAAACGGAAGTAAGAGTCTCAAATGGTTAGTAAGTTACATTGGCTTCTAAATGCACTTAGGGGATTTCCAAAGGGGAAGTTACAATAATTGGTTGACATTTATGTTCCTGTTACAAAGGAGGGTCTTACAGAGTGGGAAATGATCAAAGATTGGTTATTATAGTATACTTGTCTGTTTCTATAGGCTGTCACTACTGGACCTAAGCCAGCTTATTTTTAATTGCTTAAACTGTAATTTTTGTAGGGTGCACTCTGTTTTCTTGGAAAGCCCCTGCTCTAATTTTTGGAAAGTCTCTGTTACTTCTTGGAAAGGGGTCCGTGCCCCTCGCCATGCCAATGCAGGCGCCATTTTATTTAACATAAGATGGAGCCACGATCAAGTCTCCTTCTTTCTGCCCTTAGCGTTGCCTGCTCTGCCCTAAGCACTGGGCCAAAGCCTTTCCTTCCAGCCAGCCTTAGTGTGTTCTGCCCTCCTCAGCTCCCTGAACTCTAGTTTGCTGATATCCTCGCAGGGCTGGTCCCCTCCTTTATATCTGCCCTTGGCTGCATGCCCTTCACTCTGTCCACAAAGATGACCTGAAATCCGAGCTCCCTGCAGAGACTGCCGAGCAGCCTCACCAGGCACTTCAGCTGCCTCCCTAAAGCCTCCAGAGGATCATGTGCAATCAGGCAGCTGGGATTTCATTGCCGACGGTCTCCTAACCCTCCTGAACCATCTTCATTTTTCGTGTTTCTGTTCGTGGGAGCATGACTCTCTTTTTCTCAGAACTGCTGGGAAATCTTCCCTCCTGAAGCTGGGGCACATGCTGACCTTGCTTGCTCTGGTGCTCCCTTCTTCTCCAAGGACTCGGTCCTCAATAAGCACTTCTGCACCACCAGACAGCAATAGTGGAAGGAGTCATTGGGCCCCAATCACATCTGCCAGCACCTCAGAATGAGTTTGGTATTTATCAGGTGCTCTGCTTTGAGCTGGATGCGATTTTCCCATGTCCCTTGAGGAGAAGTCCTCACCACTCTTCTTATCCTTGAGCCAATTTTGAGGCCTTTCTCAGGCTGACCCCCATTCTCTCAGCTGGTTGGGAAATCTCATATCTGACTACCACAGCCACATCTCCTCCACCCCTGTCCTTACCCAAGGACTCCCTAACACCCAATTTCAGGACCATGGATCTCTACTTAGGACTTCTTGGCACACAGAGCTTTTCTAATGGGGCAGTTTTCTGCAGCATGGAGAGGAATCTCATCTTTGCCTTGGCACAAATCATGTCTGGCACCCAAGTTGGGGAGTGTACTCTTCTTGCCCATTGTCCAGCCTGACACCTGCAGAGCTTTGGGCCAACATCCTGTGGGCTGGTGGGGTTCCGTTCTGAGTAGTGACCACGGAGAACTTAGCCTGCCCCACGATTCCCTCCTGTTGGGGACCCCATGATGGTCCCCCTTTCAACATCCCAGCCACTTCTTGCAGTTATGGGGGTCATCCCCAGTGCTGGTGACCCAGCATCAAATGGGCCCCAGCAGCACTCAGATGAAGTCTTCCCACTGCCCCATCCAAGGGGACAAGTGGCTGTGGGATGAAGGGTTGGAGAAAACAGTGGACGGGCCTGGGCAGTTTCAATATGCAGTCTCATTTCCTAAAGGGGTGGGACACAGCTGACCTCAGCTTCCCACAGGCGGGATTCCTGAGGCCACTTCAGTCCCAGCTGGCACCCTGTTCTAGCCCTTAGGCTCAGTGTCTGCATCCCTCCTTGCCAGTTCCTCTCTTACTTCTGCCCTGCCTCCAGACCGACCAGATGGAGTCCCAGATAGGGTGGCCCCGACCCAGATGCTGGCTGCAGGCAGATCAGCACAGCATCTAACCCCTGCAGTGGCAACTCTCTTTGTGTCTCCTTATTTGCCTTGGCTGCCAGAAAGTGCAGCGCCGAGTTCATGGCGCACCAGGGCACCAGCATGTATGTAAGCCCTCGTGGTACATGTTTCTGTGAACAAATAATAGAATAATACTCAGTCTGTACCGCTGTGAACTACAGGCACCAACCTCACTCGAGCCTTTTCTTATTTTCCTGCCCTTGTTTTTCCGATTCCCCATTTCTTTAAACATAATACCTATTTGATTTGTTTTATCCTGTTGCAATTGTAAGTATGCCTTAGATTCTAAAGGGATGAGGCAAGAGCATCAACAAACAAAGACAGAAAGATAAAGACGACTCTTCTGGAAGTCTCCCTTGCTCCCAGCACCTGCTTCTCTCCACCTGTTCTGCCTCTGATCTTTTTCCGGTGGTCTCTGCTCACAGCCTCTATCTGCACAATGAGAATATAATCCAGTTTCTTTAAAAGGCTTGAATATTTCCTTCCTTCACCCCAGTCCTGTACCATTCACATTTTGGGAGGCTCTGCTCACAGCTTTGTTTGTTACTTTGCCTGTCTTCCTATTAAACATCTGGGAACTCAGAGACACCTCTTGCCCCAGTCAGAAGAGGGATTGGTCTCTGAAATCTGTGTACATTTGGATTTGCTGGATACATGATATGACCAAGTGTCTCGTGAGAACAGGCCCTGGGCTGACTGTGTCTCTTGCCCCTCTTGTGCCCCTCTCTTGTTTCAGATCCTGGACGTGAATGTAAAGGCCCCAGCCCTACTGCTGAGCCAGCTGTGGCCCCATATGGAGAAGAGGGAGTATGGCTGCAGGGTGAGGGTGGGGACTGGATGGAGCTGGGGAGACTGAGGTGCAGGAGATGTGTCTGGAGAAGACATGAGCCCAGTGGGGTGGACGGAGGACAGAGGAAGTCCCTTCAGGATCCCGCATCCCCTTTCCCTCTGCCTTGCCTCACCCTTTGGGCAGCTCCTGCTTTTAATTCCAGGCCTGCTCTCCTTGGATTTGACATCCCCAGGTTTGGGTAGAGGCTTTAGCTCCTTAACCTCGTGGGCTGGTCATTCTTGCCCTCGTCTCCTCCCTGGTCCCTTGACAATTCCCCAATCCCATCCCAACTTACAAACTATGACCAGGTCTGCCCCATTTCTTCCCATGGGGAGAGGCCCATTCCAGACTGGCTGCCCCCCGCCCCCTGCTTCTGCTCTCTGTGACCCCTCCTCATTCCCTGGGTCTTGGTTTCCATGGATCCTGCCTCTGTTCCAGAGCCTATGTCTTTGACTGTACTCCTGTGTGTCCCCCAGGGATCTCATGTCAGGGCCTTCTTCAGGAACAGCTTCTCCTCAGGCTCCTTCTTACTGACACACATTTTAGGAGCCATCTGGGGACTGTCCCAGCTGTCATTTTTTGTCAACCCTGCTCCTTCTGTTCTTTGGAGACTGCCCAGTTTTAGACATTCCCCATCAGCCCTGGGTGCCTCTTCACCAGCCCACCTGCCCTCTCCCCAAGGTCCCTGGCTTTCTGCTCATCTCTTCCCCAGAGAGAGGTAGAAGAGGATATTGATTATGAGCATGGATATTGGGTCAGAGAGAGAGAGTTAGAATCCCAGTTCTGCCACTTACTGGCTGAGCCTCAGTTTCCTCAGCTGTGAAATGGAGATAATAGGACCTGCCTCACTGTGGTGAGGATTGGGTTGTTTAATGACTGGATTATAGTACCTCAGTAAATGTTGAGTTGTTGGTGTCACCTCTCCTTTGTGTGTGCTTGTCTCCTCATAGGAGGGGCACTGTCATTCTGGTCTCTTTGATTTCAGCTTACATGCCATATGTGGTAAGTGCTTGTTCCTTGGGCTCCTTGTTGCGTTAGAGCGAGGGGCAGCTTTACTTCCCAGAACCCCACGGGGACAGTGTGGGGACAGACCCCTTTCTCCTGCCCTGGGATGAGTTGTGCCTGTGTGGCTGCTGGCTCCCTCGGATCCAGCTTCTGTTCCCAGACAAGGCTGGGAGAGAGTGTATCTGAGCTCTAGGCTTGGGACAGGTGTGATGCTTTTTTAGGTGACTGCAAAAGCTGTAGACATACTCTTAGAAATCCAGCTGCTACTTGCCCACTCCAGCTCCCCTCCCCACCCCCCAAATCCTCTCTCGACTCCCTTCCAGGAGTGCCTACAATGGGTGCCTACAATGTCAGTAAGGCATCCCTCCTGGGTTTCACCAGGATGCTGGTGTTGGAGCTGGCCCCCAAGGACATTCCGGTGAACTGCCTGGTGCCAGGAATGATCGAGGTGGACTTCAGCAAAGTGGTGAGGATTGGAGAACCCCTGTTCCCAGTGACTAAGGGGTAGAGGGTGCCTGCAGCTTCAGGTCAGTGTCCTTATGGCTGAGGTCCTCACTTGCCTCTGAACTTGGCCGTGCATCGGTCCACCAACCCTGAGAAGATGCTCCTTCTCCGGAGAAAGGCAAATCTGCTGAAGTGATCTGACAGGTGGCCACTGTGGAGCTCTGCCCATCTCCTTGATGCAGCAGCACTGACACTTGCATCTCTTCCTTTTGCCCAGCTCCATAAGAACGAGGCTTTTTGGAACCACTTTAAGGAAAACCTGTGGCTGCAGAGGCAGGTGGGGTTTGAAGCTTCAGTGGTCTGGGTACAATTGGGGGGATGGACAGAGCTAATCTCAAGGGAAGATACTCTCCCTGTCTATTGGCCATTCCTTTTGCTAAAGTCTGGGATCAAGCCATTGGCCACTGTCCCCTGGCCTTCTGTGGAGTCCCTCTTACCTGTGGCCTGTGAGCCCTAGAAATCCAGGGGTGGGAGTGAAAGTTGTGCCGGGCCCCCCAGAGCAGCAGACCCAGAGTCCAAGGTCACTGTCACTCTCTTCTGTTATCCTTCCCTGCAGGATTGGGCAGCCTGAGGACTGCAAGGAGATGGTATCCATCCTGTGCCCTCCAGATGCCAGCTACACCACTGGGGAGACCATCGTGGTGACCAACTTCTCCCCTTGACTCTGAGGATGCTGGGGGGCTGTGGAGCTGTGGGGCTGACCCCAAACCCCTGAGGGTGGGAGGTCACTAGGGTCTGGGACAGTGTGCAGCTCTGTTAGACTTCCAGTTTGAGGGCTCACTCATGCCAGGATTGAGGAAGAAGAAAAACCTTTTGGTATTTTCAACCTCAGTTCTTCTCTGCATGACTATTATAGGTCTAGCTTCTGGGATTCTTGGTGTGGGGCTGTGGAGCTTAGGGATTTCAGGGGGTTGGTCATTTGGAGGAAACTTATGGGAAAGGAGGGGATCAGGTCCTTGAAGAATCTCTGCTCCTTCTCTCTATAATTGGTGCATCAACCATTTCTTTTCTAGTAAACTCAAATTTATCCCCAAGCCTCAAGGGTGGAACCAACAGCAACACGGCTGAGGATGGGACCTCTCCCAGCTCCTGCCTTCTGTCACTGTCCTGAGCCCAGCCAGCGCAGACTGGTGGTGGTAGGGATGGAGTGGGATGTTTCACAGCAAGCTTTGCACTCCATTCTCTGAGTTGGGTCTGGCGGAGGTAAGTAAACCTGAAGGGAGTGGCAGGAGGAGGTGGGAGGATTCTAGGGTTCTCCCTGGGATTCTCTAGGCTAGTAGTTCCTAACCTTTTCTGGACCACACAGGCCTTTCAGAACCTGAAGAAAATATAGCCGCACCAATCTTGCATAAGAATTCCTGATTTTGATAGAAGCTCACAGTCAATGCTGAAGTTCCACTTGGAGGCTGAGTGGTGGTTCCTTTTGGAAAAGACCTTCTATGAACACAGCTCACAATCAGGGGCACTGTCCATTAGTGTGTACATGTCTACGGTTCAAAAAAGTTGAGGGGAAACAGTGGCCTTCAAGTTACTCGTGACCCCGAGTGCACTTCTCTTGCTGTCCATAAGTCTTGCCCAGGCATCTTCTCCTGGATAGGCCCAAAGGAGGTCTGAGACAAGGCTTCCCACCTGGCCATTGGCCTTTGTCTCACTGGAGCACCTCACCAGTGCCTCCTTTCCAAACTTGGTGGGAATGGGGTCCCTGTTGTGAGAAAAACCCAATTAAAAAAGCCTTCCTTGCTCCCTACATGAACCAGGAGTTGCGCCCAGCACCCATGAGAACATAAATATAAATAAGACCCAATTCTCCTTCAAGTGCCTTCAATGCGGTGGGGAAACAGCAAGTAAAATTATCATCAATAAATGAGGCAGAATTTATTTATTTATTTATTTATTTATTTATTTAATAAATTTGTTGGGTATCTCTCTATGCCAAGTTCTGTTCTGGGCACCAAAGGCATAGAAGTGAACAAAACAGTCAAAGATCTCTGCCCTACAGGGATTACAATAATCAACAAACATATTAAAGAAGGAAATAATTAGTATGTACACAGAAGAAAAGAAAGACCAAGAGTAGGGTGAGGGGTTTGGGAGACTGGGGCTGGGGAGGTCAAGGCATGTCTTCTTGAAAAGATGAGGACTAAAGTCAGCATAAGCAGATGCGTAAGCAAAGCATCATGGCAGTGCAGAGGACTGTGAATTCTGTTAAGCTGGTGGAGGGTCATTTGAGTTCGGACCTAATACATTAAACATTGTGAAAATGTGGGTTGCTAGAATGCTGTCTTTCAGTGGGGAGGTAGAGTGGTTCGAAGCTGTATGTACCCTAGAAAAAACATGTTCTTAAATCTAATCCATTTTTGTGGGTGTGAACCCATTGTAAGTAAGATCTTTTGATAAGTCTACTTCCCTTACGGTGTGACCCACCTCATTCAGGATGGGTCTTAATCCTATTACTGGAGTCCTTTATAAGCGGAATGAAATTCTGACAGAGAGAAAGCAACAGGAAACAAGAGGCTGGACATCAACAGAAACTGGAAGAGAAGGGAGAGACCAGGAGATGCTGTCACGTGCACTGCCATGTGACAATCTGAGGACTAAGGATCACCGGTAGTCTCACCAGAATGCCATTGGTCAGGGAGAAAGCATCATCTTGATAATGGCTTGATTTGGCATCAAAACTGTGACCTAATAAATTCCTATTGTTTAAGCTGACCCATTGCATGGTATTTGCTTGAGCAGGAAGCAGGGAACTAATAGGCGGGAATGGTGCTATTGGTGATGGGACAAGCACACATCTGGGCTTGCTGGGGAAGTGGAGCAGGGGAGTAAGTGAGGTGTGAGGAAAGAGTGCAGCCAGGCAGAACAGGACCAGATTCTCTAGGGGAGGAAGCCAGGCCCGGAGGAATGACTTGTTCGAATCTCCACAGCTATATGGTAAGCAAGGCAGTGAGCGGAACTCTGCTATTGGACTTCCAACCCCGTTATCTTCTGTGCTCTGCTGGGGCTGAGTGCAGAGAACACAGCAAGGGAAGTCACCAGGAAAGATGGGACAGCGCTCCCTAGGCCTGCAGGAAGACCCTGAGAGCAGTGCAGAAGATGATGTGGGCTCCAGGGAGGGCTGCAGAGAGACAGTCTTCTGAAAGTAGGGCAAGGGGTCTGCTGACCCCTCTTCATCTCCAGAATGACAGTGGGAGAAGGCTTTGGCTCTTGGGCAGGAGTGGTGAGGGCAATGGAAAACCCCATTTCTGTACACTGTGGGGAGGAAGGGATTCACGCGTAGAGAGAAGAATATTTTGATGAGAGGGGAATTTCGTGTCCCAGTGACATGGTGTGTATCTGTGTGTGAATGTGTGTATGTCTGTGTATGCATGTATAGGCATGCAGGTATGTGCATATGCACCTGCGTGCATGTATCTGTGAATGTGTGCACGCATGTATGGGTGTGCATGTGTGTACATGCCCCTGTGTGTGCGTGTGTGCATGTGTATGGATGATTGAGTGGACCTGAGTTCAGTGAGGGGAAAGTGCATAGGTGGTGCAGGTGAGCCTGATAGTTGGGGGACAGATTTGCACTCGTTTTATAGCTCTTGTCCCTTTCCTCTGTTGAGAAGTGTGGCAGTTTGGTATTGTTTATGAATTCCAAAAATAGATAATGGATTCTGTTTTTAAACTGGTCTGTTCCTCTAGGCATTCTAAATTATATTAAATTCAGAAGTTTCACTTTTACTTGATTAAATTATGATTAGGGCTTTGATTTGGCCAAGTCAGTAGGATGTTGAGTCCCCACTTCCTTGGTGGGTGGGCACTCACAGAGAAAAATGTCATGGCAGAGGAGAGAGTTTTTAGTTTTGGTGCTGGAGCCCTGGGAAGTAAACACACAGAGAAAAACACAGAGGAAGAAAGACATAGCAGAGACCCTGGGAAGAGAGATGAGCCTGATAGTCTACAGTTGACCTTGTGAAGAGACCTAGGCAGCTGAGCCCAGAAAGAAATGAGCCCCAGGAGAGAGATGAGCCTTATACCAGCCTACAACTGAGATCAGAAGAAGCTGGGACCACAGAGCCTTAAGAGGAGGCTGAACCCTTGCAGACATCGCCTGCCAACTTGCTCCAACACGTGGCCAATAACTTTGAGTGAGAAAGTACCTCTTATGGTACCTTGAGTTGGGTTCTCTAGGGCATGGTAAATGTAAGCTTCTACCCCAAATAAATACCCTTTATAAAAGCCAACAGAGTTCTGGTACTTTGCATCAGCACCCCTTTGGCTGACTAATACAAGAAGTGTTTGGAAAAGTGCATTCCAAGCACCAACTGCTCAGAGCTCTGCAGGGCACAGAAGGGAGGGGCAGGCCTTGGTGCTCTGTCTCTGAACCAAGCCCCGCTGCCTGCCAGGTCCCATCACTTTCGCTGCTCTCACGTCTCAGAAGTGGATGCTGAGCTCTGGGTCTCACAGCCTGACTGAGCCGGGGTGAGGAAGAAGACCAGGACTGCTTGGATCTCCTCATGCCTTTCCCCCATGATCTTTCTCAGGCCAAGTTTCCAGCCCAGGGGTGATGGATTGTGGGTAACTTGATGGGTTATGGGATAAAGAGCTGAGACTCTCTTACCTGGCTGATAAGTGAAAAACAAAAAACAAATGTGACCAAGTTTGGCATGTCAGAGTTGACTTGGAGGTGTTTGTGTGCTGAGAAGGACTGGGGGAGGATAAGGAAGGGGAGCCGTATTGGTGATGGAAGGCAGAGAGTGGGGCTAATTAGTTTATGGCTCTCTCAGGTGTGGGAAAGGACATCCTCAGATGGGAGAGCCAGAATAGCGAACTCTCCATGGGGAGCTCTTTGTCATATATATATATATATATACACTTCAATCTAACTCCTCAGTAAGATCTGGAAGGAAGCCTGGGGGTGATGGGGAATTCTAGGGTATCTGGGGATGGCTGTAGGTCAGGATTATGATAAACTGCCACATGGCATTCTAGCCTGAGGGCTCTCGGTTTTGTGTTTGTGATCCGTCAGGGTATGCAAGCTTATTTGGCTATTGTGATAACACCCCTCCCCCCAAATAAGCAAGCTTCAGCCCCTGACCCAGTTTTTTCTTGTTTCCTCAGACCACTGTGGTGGTAGGTTTCCTGTCCTCACCCCTGTCCTGAGTATCTTGGGGCTGTCTCTGCCCAGGTTCCACTTGCGGTTTGAGCTCTCTTGTCAGGAGGGCAGCTTGAGGGTCAGGGCCAGTGTGGAGCATCTGGTGCTGAGCTGGAGCAGGACTGGTGGTCCCGGGTGGTCTGAGGCAGAGTAGCTAGGCTGAAGGGTCAGACTTGAGACTTTATGGAGCTGGGTTCTGTGGGTTAACGTGAGGATGAAAAATAGGTGAATGCCCAGGGCTATGTTTGTTTGCCACTGGCTTCACCAGTGGGCCCCAGGTAAGCAATTGTTGATTGACAGAATAAATGAAAGATTGGGAATAGGATGGAAATGGAGGAAAGGAGTGACTGTGGAGAGAGGAGAGGTTCAGAACTAAGGCCACAAGATACAAGTGTGCCCTCGGGCTTTCTTACCTGTGGGACTGGGATGCCAACCGAGGCAGGTGGAAGGATCTGAAGGAGGTGTGCAGGGCTGGACTGTTTTGTGTGTCGAGGGTGACTGGGCTCAAACTTAGAGTTTCTGTCCCTTTAGTTCATGAAGCCTAAAAGCTGCTGTTCCCCATACAGCAAGGGTTCTATGGAGTCCCAGTTTGCTGGTCATTTTATTACTGACCTCTGATGTCTTTTAATTGCTCCCTGCTCCAGAGAGGTTAATTTGTTTACTTTGATGTTAAGTTCATGTACCAACTTAGCTAGGTTATGGTGTCCAATTTTTTGGTCAAGCAAGCACTGGTCTGATTGTTACTGTGAGGATATCTGGTGGACTTAAATCATGAGTTAGTTGATTGCATCTATGGCTGATTACAGCTACAATCAACAGAGGAGATTGTATTCAGCAATGAGAGAAGTCTCATCCAATCAGTTGAAAGCATTAAAGACAGAACTGATGATTTCAGCAGTCAGAAAGAAGAATTTCTATCTGTACTTCAGACAGACAGCTTCTTCTGGGGTGTTACTTGAAATCTTCATCAGAGTTCCCAGCTTGAATTTGGACTTGTCAATCCCCATGGTTGCATGAGCCAATTCCTATAATATGTCTGATAATATTTACATAATATATATTTACATAATATATTTACATTATATTTATCTTCTTTTAGTTCTGTTTCCCTGGAGAACTCTAATATACTCCATATATACAGCTTGTAAGAGACAAGGCTGGGATTTGAGTCCAAGTCTGTCTCTCCACCATCTTCCATGACAAAGTGGTGGCTAGGATGCTATCAGTCCAATTCTCTCTGGCAGGACTGTTTTAGTTTTAGTTTTCTTGCCAGCAGAGACTGAGATAAGAACTTATGGCCAGGAGCTGCCAAGGGACAGGAGTGAGGGAGCAAACTGTGACAGTGAGTCAGGGAAGCCAGGAAAGCCAACATGGGGTGTGGTGGAGAGGTTGCCATGGCCTGAAACAAAGCTCCATTCCCCAGGACCTCCTCAGAAAAGCCCCCCACAAAAGATATGCTCAAGTCCTAACAACCAGGCCTGTGGGTGTGAACACATTTGTAAATAGGATATTTGAAAATGATATGATTAAAATGTGTATGGACGATCCTGTTTAGATGAGGCCAAATTGAATCACAGTGGCCCTTAATCCAATATGGCTGAAGTTCATATAAGCAAAGAAAATTGGACACAGAAGTAGAAGCCAGAATGCAGTGGAAACCAGAGGAGCAGAGACAAGGAAAGAGAGACTGCCTTGTGATGGAGGATTGCCAAAGCACACAGACTCCAGGAGAAAGCAAGCCTGCCAATACCTTGATGCTGGACTTCTAGCCTCTAAAACCGGGAGACAGTTAATTCCTGTTGTTTAAGCCAACCCGTTTGTGGTCTTTGTCATAGCAGCCCTGGCAAACTAAGAAGTATGGAATGCCCCAATCCTAAGGAGGCAGGTGGAACTTTTAAACATGGACTCTCATCTCCCATCTATCAAGGGTTGCCCTGGGGGTTATTAAGTCCCACATACTGGCAATCAAAGAGGAGATGCTGTCAGCAGTGAAATGAGTTGAGGCCCACAGGAAACTGCCCACCCCAGCCATATCTGTAATCAAGATGAGGACAGAGGGTGTGAGTTTTGCTGCAAGGTCTCTTGGAAGAAATGGTCTGTCATCTTAAATATGTTTATGGGTCAAAACACTCAACTCAAAATGACAATCAGTCCACTGCCTCCAAGGGGTAGATAGCCTTCAAACATTTTCATGGGTGGCTTTCAGAATCCTGCTCTCAAACTGGTTATCAGTTTGAGCGACCCACATGGTTGTCCTATACCATTACCAGAAGACACCAGAGGATTAAAAGGATGGGAAGGCAGGAAAAGAGCCTCAGGGAGGGAACTATTAATAATCAATAGCACAAGAAAAGAGCTGGGCTTTTCTCTTGAATATTCTTCTTGCAAAGAAAATATAATTATTTAAATGCAACACTTAATACCATTAAACTTACCTATTTAAATTTAAAACTCCCTTTAATTTTCCCTCAGTAGAAATCAGGACAGCTTTAGAATATGAGGACCTAGAAGAAAGGAATGCAGGATCTCCTTTTGCCCCTTTTCTGGTAGCCCAGCTTCTGGAGATAATTGACAAAAGATGCTGGCAGTGATTTGGGTCCTTGAGGACTTAGGGCACACCAGATATGGGGCTTGAGGCACAGGACTTGGATTTTCAGCAGTAACCCTGACTGAAGCACCCGGTATTTTGGGTCTGAACATCCTGGATCAGATTTTATCCAAGAAGATGAACTGTCCTTCATCTAAAGCAAATGGTCCCCTTATTGGGAGCACATTTGGTCCATATCTGGAGAGCTCCTTTTAACAGGCTGGAGGGGGGAGTTGGGGGATGCCAAGAGAAGGAACCCCACTCCCACCCCCCACCCCTAACACAGTTCCCAACAGCCCACATCAGATACAGCCATTTCCAGAACCCTTCTCTAACTTCTTTCTCCTCCCCATCCTCCTGAACTTTAGTAGACAACTCCATGCCCAGCCTCTGGCAAGGCTCAGTTCCCTTCCTGCTTTGATGTACTTGTTGAGTGTTGAAGAGTCCATGCAGGTGTGGGAGGTGAAGCCCTCTGGGGATTCATAAGATTCAGGCCCACTGGCTTGCCAAGGAGGCTGTATTTTTCCTGTCACATTTGCTGGTTTTTCTCTGGTACACCTGGTCTCTAGCCTTTTCCAGAAGAGGTTTATTTTAGTTCCCCATCTGCTGAAACAAATACCATGCAATGGGTTCATTTACTTACAGGAATATATTGGCTCTTGGTTTCAGAGGCTAGAAGACTTGCTTCTTTCAAGGGTCAGTATCTTCTGGTTGGCTGGCAAACTTTGGGTTCCTTGGCTTTTCTGTCCCATGACAATGCACATGGTGATGTCTTCTTCTTTATCTTCCAGGTTCCCTTGATTTCTGGTTTCTGGCTGCTCCCCATGCCTTCTCTCTTGGTCTGACTTTCACTCTGCTTATAAAGAACTCCAGGAACCTGGATTAAAGCCACACCTTTAGGCCAGTTGGACCACACCTTAACTTAAGTGATGTCTTAAAGAGATCTTATTTCCTTCCATTAGGTCCACCTCCACATGAATGCAGACCAAGACCAAGAACATGTCCAAACTGGGGTGCATAATTCAATCCACCACAAGGCTGAAACCTGTTCAACTCAGCCTTGCCTTGGGAGCAGTTGCAACCCAGAATCAAGGAAGAGAAAACTGAAAGAGATTATACAGAAGGTCTTGTTTACCTCTACCTTCCTTTTCCCCAGCCATTTTACAGGTGAGAAAATGAAGCTGCTGCTTCACTAACCCCTGACAGAAGTAACCTTTCCTACTGATTTATTAAAGTTTCTATTTCCTTAGCTTTAAAACTTCATCCCCTTTATGTATATTAATAGGAAACTTATATTACCTTATGCATAGTAATGAGACTATTAGATGCTCTAATCCCCAAATCTGGATTAGATCCTGTTTTTATCTTTTACTTTAGAACTAGAATAAACTGGTTCTGGTCAGTAAGACATGTACAGTTAAGAGAAGCTTGATCTAAAAGTTACCTTTGCTTCATTATAATAGTAAAAATCACGCCCAGAGCCGCCATTGCACCATTATCTTACATGTGACATAAGACCAAGCAGGTTTTGAAACAGCGCATGCTCAGCTAAGACCCTCTTCCTACCCCACACAGTCTCACTCCATCTGACTCAGCATACTAAACCAACCCCTACAAATCACATAAAAATCAGCACAGATTTCAGCTGGAGGAAATTACTGTGCTCTGGTTTTTGCTGGGCTGGCCCTTGCTGATCAACCTTTTTCTTTTCTTGAAATCCTGACATCACTGTATTAGCATTGTGTGCATCAGGCAAAGGGACTCATTTGAGCAGTTTCAGAAACTGAGGTTCAGGCAGGGGAAAGGACTTGATAATGTGATGGCTTGGTGGCAAAATGGTCCAGAAATCAGATTCCTTGATACCCGGTCTGGGCTTGTCCATGAAAAAGCCCCATACTGGAGTCCCCAGCCCCCTTGATCTCTTGCTTTGGCAATGCCCTAAGAAATTCTCTTTTCCAGAGCAGGAACCTCTGGATTTGAACAGGGAGAGTCCTGGAGCCCAAGTTTGGGTGACCTCACTGGGCTGTTGACGGGTGGCCAGAATGCTGGACCAGTCTCCACTAGAATCCCAGCTGCCAGCAGACCCACCTACAGGGCTCCTGTCCCAGTGGCAGGTTAGTGTATGTTCTATTAAAGGACTCTGGTGCCTCATGGAAAGCTACTGAAGCAATCCTTTCTAAGTGTTGGATTATGAAAAAAGTATTAGTTCAATTTCTATACGAGTATAGTAAAAGTATCTAATTTAATTAATATTTGTAGTCTTTAGTTTGAAGGCACTGATAAAGAGAAAACCATCCCCTGGCACCTGGGAGTTGACCTGGCACTATTTTTTTTTTTTTAAATATGGAACGCTTCATGAATTTGCGTGTCATCCTTGCGCAGGGGCCATGCTAATCTTCTCTGTATCGTTCCAATTTTAGTATATGTGCTGCTGAAGCGAGCACTGACCTGGCACTATTAAGCCAGATTTGGTGTTGATAGGAGCTGGGTTGGCCTTTAGAGTTGGCCATAGTGTTCTCCTGTTGAACAGAAACAATTTCATGAAACAGCAGCCTCAAACAAAGACAAAAACAAGACCACTGTGTAAATCATGTCTGGTCACAGACAAAAATAAAATATTGTCCAAACTACAAAAATGACTGAACATCCACCACCCCTGTCCTTCCTAACAAGAGTGGCTGCTGCTGCTTCATCAATCCCACCTTTCGCTTTGCTCCTTTCTGCTTGCCTTCTAGATAGAAACTGTTAAGACATGCAATTACTCCTGCTTCTTGATCCAATCCAGAGCAAAGCTCTGTTTCCTTAAATTCTCCCCAGAGTCACTTGAGCCCAAACCCATACATAATAAGTCCTTTTGTAGGCACCCTGCTCCTTGTGCCAAATCACCTGTCAGAAAGAAAGACACCTTCACAGTTCTGCCACCAGGAACCGCAGTCCTAGGGCCTCAACCTATGCCATGGTTTCCAGTGTCGGGGTCAGCAGCAAAGCACGATGCTCATAGGCGCTGGATGGAACGTTCCCTCCCATAGAGAAGAAACAGAGCAGGGTCAGCTTCACTAGTGGGGTCAGTCCCCCATGGCCACCGGGTCTCCACCTGCCGGCGCAGGGAGTTGGTTTACATGGTGGTGTCCTGTTTCCTCCCCTCCAGGAACAGGTATACCAGTGGGGGCAGTCAGGTGCCACAAACCCACCCACTTCAGCCAGCTTTAGCCAGACTGTCTCCGGTGAATGTTTACGTATATTCTGGGCAAAAGAGTTAGGAATGTGCCAGCAGACTGGCTACTGTCTTCTGGGAGATGAGGTTTTGCCCCAAGCAGTCCCCAAAAGGGAGTCAGGCCACGATTATCCCAGGCATCAGGCTAACACATCTAGTCGCTTGTGGGTCACAGGGAGAGGTGGCTGGCTGTGCTTGGACTGTCCCCTACATACCTTTCTCATGCCCTCTTACTGAGACGCCCCACAGTTCCCCACGGGGTGTGTTCTCTTTCACTGCAATGAGTCAATACACCACAATTTTATTTTGACTCGGTCTGCTCCTGGTGGCCTTTGGACAGAGGGTATTGATAGCACTTACATTTATTTTTGAAAAATATTTTAGATGAACATGGCGAAAATTTTAAATATTTTAAAAGAGTAAAAAGAGAGAGGTAAATCTCCCTTTTGCTTTTGAACTGTTGAACCTTAGAACCCTGCTCCCCTGTTCAGAGGCAAGCAGTGTTAACAAAGATAGTTTTTGCATGTATAATATAACATAACATTAATATAATATAATTATAATATAATACAATACAATAATTGATATGTTTATATGTAATCTGTAACAATGCTGAGAACATAGTATATGCTCAATAAATATCTATGGAATAAATGAATTTATCTACTTAGGTACTTATCTGATTTATTGGTATTACCATTGCCTGTTCTTCCTTCCATCCATCCTTCCACTGGGTATTTATTGTACACCTGTGACTTTCCCCAACAATGCTAGAATCTTCTTAGTCAGTGAAATTATAAAGGTGAATCAGGATGGTGTGTGGACAATTTTTTAATAATCAAAGGCAGAGAGAGGGAAATGCTTGGTTGCTGGTGGTGATTTCAAGCAGCTGCCAAAATGTCATTTACAGAGAGGCGTTATTGGTTGCTTTTGATTCCCCTTCTCTTACAATATCACCATTGCTGTAAACGCTGCAGCTTTAACAACAACGAGGAGGAGGAGGACCATGGGACCATGGGGTGTAGAATAAATCCTTTGGTGCAGCTTTCCATCAGCTTCAGGATGAGGACCAATCTCCTCTGCATGGTGTACAAGGCTCTTACACCCTGATCTCAGCCTCCTTGTCAGTCTCTCTCTCTCTCTTTCCTTTTTTGCCCTGACTTGTCCTCAGGGGCGTTGCTCCTCAGGATTCATAGTTTCCCCACGTGTGCCATGTGCTGTGGTCTCTTTTGCCACCCTCCAGGGCAGCTTCCAGCATGGCCCTTACCACAAATGGGTGGCATTGCTGTACTTTTTGGCTTTCTTTGCTTGTCCTGTACTCCTTAAGATATGGGATTGTCTTTCATTTCTGAAGCATCAGCCTCTGGCAGGGGGCTTAGCACATAGAACGTCCTCAAGGAGGGTTTGTTGAATGAATGAATGAATTCTGGATGAATGAACTCCTCTTCCGAACTGTCAGCCTGGTGGGTTTAGAGCTTCTGGCTTCTGAAGAATCCCTCCTTAGACAATAACTTCCTGGAAAGGACAGTGGTAAACCACATAAGAAGATTGTTCCTTCTAAAAAAGCATTTGTTACAATTGATGCCCCCAGGGCCACTCCAGAGCCACAGTCCACTCTGCCTCACACACTCCAGGCACGAGGAGTTTTGTCTTTCCATTGGGAAATGAGATTTTGAGAGGTTCAGTAACTTGCCTAGGTGTCACATCCCCCTGGTCTACCTTAGATGTCAGCTGCAGCCCAGGTGGACATACACACTTCAAACATGTGCTGCAAATAATTTGCATTTCATGAAAGCCTGCTTGGGCCCAGGGCACAGATAGCCTGGAAGTGCAGGGCTAATGCGGTGAGGAGCAGGAGCTGGGAGGTGTAGCGCCTGTTCTCTGGGAGGAAAAGTCCGGTTGGCACTGTGTATGCCTCCTTGTTAGGTCCCTGTGGAAGTGGTCCCCATTACCCACAGCAGCCACATCCACAGTCCTGGCCCCCAATAACACATCACAAAGAATCTACCTGCTCATGAGCCCTTGTCTTAGGCTCTACTTTTGGAGGAACTCAAGCTAACACAGAGAAATAGGTGGTGGAGCTGGTACTTGAACTCAGGAGTATCTGATAAAGACCTTTTTGATTCCGTTTTAGTAAGCGAGGGAGCGGTCCCGGGAGAAACCCAGGGCCACTAAGAAGAGGTGAAAACGAGGAGCTGACGGGGGCTACTCTATTAGAATGTGGGGGTGGGCATGACAAGACTTATGCTCTGTGGCTGCTATGAAAGAAGAGGCAAGAACACTGGGCAGTGAACTTAACCTGCCCTTACGGTGACTCCAAGTCTGGTTTCAGTATAGCAGGATTTTTTGTGCGTGAAAAAACATTCCTAGGCTTTAGAAATAGGGGCTGAAAGAAAACACCTTCCCTTTATCCTCTAGAGTTGTCAGCAAGTGTAAAGAAGTGCTTTGGAGAAAAGAAGGCTCACATGGCTGCTATCTTTTTGCTCCAAGAGTGAAGTCCAGACTATACACTGGTATCACTATTCCTGGGACAAGTGCCAGAAATTCCACCTAGGAACTTATTCCTACAGTTTAACTTCTGATCTCCTTGGGGGGAATGCACTTTAATGTTATTAGTCACATTAAGTGTGAATGGATTTCTGATTCTTCTTTGAAAGCAGGTGTTGACAGGGAGAGATAAGGGGTTGCTGGATGCCTGGGGTAGGTGGGGAAATGGTTTCTGCCTGTGAGGCAAAGGCAGAAGAGGCAATCAATCTTTTTATTATTTATTTATTTATTTGTTTGTTTGCATTTTTATTTTGATGAAGCTTTAGATTACATATATATGTTACATTGAAAATATAGGGGATTCCCATATACCCCCCCCCCCACACACTTTTCCCAATTAACACCATCTTTCATTAGTGTGGTGCATTTGTTACAATTGATGAACACATATTGAAGCATTGCTACTAACCATGGACTATAGTTTACACTATGGTTTACACTTTGCACTGCACAATTTTATAGATTTTGACAAAATGTATAATGGCCTGTATCATTGGGTTGTCATGCAGAACAATTCCAATGTCCCCAAAATGCCCCTTGTTGCACCTATTCTTCCCTCCCCTCCCCTCAGAACCTCTGGTGACCACTGCCTTTATATCAATGCTACGAGTTCTTCCATTGCTAGAGTAATAATAATAATAATAATACTTTAGTCCATAGTTACATTCCCCCCTTATGTTTGTTTGTTCCTCAGTCTTGAGCATTTGGGGATGGTGGTGCCCACTCTGCTTCTTTCACAATCTCACCTGGCCCGATTCCAGTGGCATGTGTCAGTCCTGAAAGGGACCAGGAATTTCAAAGAACCCTACACGAATACACTGGAGCTTTAACTGCGCAAAAGTCAAGATTCATGGTGTACAATGCAAAAGAAAAGACACATGAAAGGCCAGAGAGAGGTCTACCAAAGACTGCTGGGGACAGTAGATATCTGTTTATTTTGTTATTGAAGGTCCTGCAATAACACAGATATTTGGCGGTGGTGAGGAGAAGTGTTTCCATCTGTTTCAGCTGGTACCTTATCATGGGGGAGTGGGCCCAGGGTCACGTGGGAGTGGGAGTAAAGGTAGGCTGTAGGGAGACTGCAGGAAGGGGCAGGGAGGGATCCCAGGAAAGGCAGGTGGTGTGGGGGTGGGCAGGGGGCGCTTACTGGGGAGCACTAAAAGGCAGGTGTTCTCAGCTACATTTTCCTCATTTGCATATTTTACTCAGTGCAGCCAGGAATCTGGAGTTGGCATCCTCCAAGTGTAGCTAGTGTCAAGAGGGAGGATGGTGTCACCGCTTAGAAAGCTAGGCGTCCAAGGCCAAGGAAAAGGCTAAAGAACTGAGTCTCCACCAGGGGAGGAGGCTTAATTCCCAGGAGTGTTCTGATAAGATCATTTCCAAGGCCAAATGTTCTTTCGCTGCAGATTCTTTTTATTGCTATGGAGACAATCTGCTGCTCTGTCCAATTGAGACTTTGATCAGCAGGCACCATGACAACTTGTGAGGTCTGGAAGGACAGCACCAAGGCATCCCGCAGACCAGAGCCAGATGCATTGTGATTCTCACAAGTGCAGTTGACAACATGAGAGCGGGGCTCCTTGAAAGGGAGGCTGCTGACTCTTCACTCCCTTCCTCTGTGAGCAGTGAGAGAGGGTGGTGTGAGTCCCACCTAGCTCAGCAGGGTGGGTCTGGGCTGCTGGGGGTTGAAATCTTGGCTGAAGGCAGTCAGCTTAATTCTTTTTCTGACCTCTTGTTTTGCTTGTCCCCAGCCAGGCCAGCCTGTAGTTGCCTGGACACATGGCCAAGTCAGAGCCTGGCAATTTATCTAGTCTTGGGTGAGGAGTGGGACTCTAGGGAGTGTGTGTGTGGGAGCAGCACATCCCTAGATGCCCTAGATGATCCACAGCTAAATAGTGCCTTTCTGCAGAAGTCACCCCACCCCTCCCAGAATGGGGGAGATGAAGAACTTGTTGCCAAGTTGAAGTGAAAGAGAATCCTGATCCCATTTTGGGGCATCCTGGCTCATCCAATTGGCAGGGGTTGTTTGTGGTTTGGGGCACTGACTGTCCCCAGTGTTTGCTTGACTCTTGCTGGGGCCTGTCTGACATAGGGGAGCCAATGGCCTCTGGGTTCAGCCCATAGCTGGTTACCTTGCTGAGGTGGGACAGGAGGCTTGCCCATTGCCTTCCTTCCTCCTCAGTCTTCTCTTGACTCCCAGTGCAGTGCCCTTTCTCCCACTATTCTGTGATTGGGTTATTCAGACATGCAGCTTGTGTGCCCCCTGCAGCCCTCATCCATGAGGCTGGGTTGGAGCAGAGTGGTAGTGAGTTCTGCCTGTTCCTGGAGTGGGGTTGACTGTCCTAGGAAAAGTACATACATGGCCTACAACCTGATGAACCCTTGCTGGGGGCTATCCTGGTGAAGACCATAGCTTAGAGGAGAGCTGATGACCTGTAAGTGCACCTCTCGGGGCTAAACTGATGATCAGATTATTTTGATAATAGATGCAAGTTACATGACTCCAATTCTGGAGGGTCAGCTTCTCTGTGACTCTGTAACCTCATGGGTAAAATGAGCATAAATGTGTAGGGCTGATGTGAGAATTAAATGAATTCGCCCCTTTATTTGGCTCATGGTGGATATTAGCTGCTATGATGATGTCCTCATACAGAGCATAGGAACATGTCCTGTTGTTACTCTGCAGATGCCTTCATCCCACCCAGCAGATGGGTTGCTTGTCCCCGTGAACTTCAGGGCTGAGCTGCTCTTCCACTGTGTGCACTGGCGGTCCAGGGAGAGAAGGTGCCCCGTCGCCTGTCGTACCCCAGATACAAAATCAGTGAGAGAGTCAGATGGTGGACAGCCAACCACAGCAATCTCTGGAACAAAACGCTACAGGACCACAGAGGAAAATATATTTCTTTTGAAAAAAAATTTATTGCAGTAACATAGACAGCGTAGCATTTCTTATTTTAACCACTTTGACATGTACAGTTCAGTGGTGGTAATTATGTTCACAATGCTGTGCTACCATCCGCACCATCCATCACCAAAACTTTTCCATCACCACAAACAGAAACTTTGTACCCATTAAGCAATAGCTTCCCACCCCATGCCTGCTGACCTCTAATCTGCTTTTGGTTTCTGTGAGTTTGCATATTCTAGTTATAAGATATCAGTGAGATCATACAATATCTCTCCTCTTGTGTCTGGTTTATTTCATTCAACACGACGTCTTCAAGGTTTATCCGTGTTGTAACATGTATCAGGACTTCATTCCTTTTTACCACTGAATAATTTTCTGTTATACGTATACACCACATTTTGTTTATCCATTCATCTGTTGATGGACACTGGGTTGCTTGCATCTACCTTTTGAGTGCTGTGAATAAGGCTGCCGTGAACATTGGTGTACAAATATCTGTTTGAGTGCTTGCTTTCAGTTCTTTTGGGTGTATACTGAGAAGTGGAATTGCCAGGTTATGTAGTAATTCTATACTTAATTTTCTAAGGAACCAAAAACTTTTCCACAGCAGCTTCACCATTTTACAACTCCACCGAGTGTTCTTATTTCTCCACATCCTCTCCAACACTTGTTAGTCTCCATTTTTAAAAGTAATAGCCATTCTAATGGGTGTGCAGTGGTACCTTATTGTGGTTTTGATTTGCATTTCCCTAATGGCTAATGGCGTTGAGCATCTTTTCATGTGCTTACGACCACTTGTATACCTTCTTTGGAGAAATATCTATTCAAGTCCATCGCCCAGTTTTAAATTGGGTTGTCTTAGCACATTTAACTTTGCTGGAGGAGTGCAGGGCAGGGTCCAGGAAATGTTCACCAAAGAGGCCACACTTGAGATCTGGGTTTCACGGGATGAGAAGGAGCAGTTCCATCAGAGAAGAGATGTTACACCAGGAAAGGCACAGGGTGTGAGGGCTTGGAGTTTGGGACCCTCTGCCCCTACCATGGGACTAGAGAGCAAGATGTAAGGAGTGAAGGGGCAGAACCCTCATCTGGAAAAAGTACTGAAGCCAGAGGTGAAGGTCATCTGTGCCTCTCAGCCGCAAATGCTTCCCCCTGCCTTTTTTTCCAGTGGCCACCTCCTTGAGACACTACCCTGCTTCAAGTTGCTCCAGTGAAGTCTAGGGAAAAGTTACTGGAGGCTGTTTTGCAGATATGTTTTGGGGCCTTCTTTTCTAGCCACACCCTCATGCCGTTTTAGCTGGGGAAGTAGCAGCAACATGTGTTTTTTAGGGCAGAAGTGTTTCTATTCCATATGTTTCTAATATTGCAGTCAAGTTACCTCTAGACATTTTACTGCTCTGAAAGATTCTCTCTGAGGATTTGGATGGATGTTCTGTTTTCTCTATCAATTATATATCTGTCTATAAAATATAGATATGTTTCTCTCGTTCTGTTAAAGCCGGGAAGGGTTGATGCAGGAAACTGTGATTGAACCAGACACTTCTGGAAGAAGGAAGAGTCAAAAGGACTGATCTGCTCTGGTGGCAACCCCACAACCAGAGAAGGGAGAGCAGACAGTATATTATCAGATGATGGATTAGCCAAGACTGAGGGAGAGAGCTGAGCGTGCAGCCTCCCTCCCTGTCTCCTGGGTGGCAAAGCCTCCCGATGACCCTGCCAACAATAAAGAGATGAGAATGAAGAACACTGCTGTGTAAGGAGCATGATAAAAATAGAGACAGTGCTAAATAATGGGTCGGCCCTGACTGAAGGACAGGCAGAGCAGGAGGCACAAGAGAAGGTGGACCGGGCCTTGCTGTGTGGTCTCTAGGTCAGAGTCTCTGCAGTGTCACTGTAAGTCCACTGGGCCATGGTTATTTTTGGCTCCCTAGGGTGGCAAGATGTCCAAGAGAGATTAAAGAGTGGCTTAACCTCCTCTCAGTTAGAGGTGGGGTGGACATCACCATCCCAGAATCCTCAGGATTGGGGAATGAACTAGAGACTAGAGTGGACTTACTGGTAGTCTACTATGGACTTGTGATTCTAGCAATGGAAGAAAGTATAGCACTGATGTGGAGGCAGTGGCCACTGGAGACTCTGGGGGCAGGGAGAGGGAAAATCAGTTGTAATACAGGGGCTTTTTTGGGACTTGGGAATCGTCCTGAATGGCATTGCAATGACAGATATATGCCATTATATATCTTCCCATAGCCTGCAGAACTGTGGGAGAGAGTGTAAACTACAATGTGAACTATGGTCCATGTTCAGTGGCAAAGCCCCAGGATGCGTTTATCAATTGCAATGAATGTGCCGCACTAATGAAGGATGTTGTTTATGTGGGAGGGTTTGGGAGGTGTGGGGAGCGGGGCATATGGGAATCCCTATATTTTTTGTATGACATTTGTAATATCTAAGTATCTTTAAAAAAAATAAAAAATATATTAAAAAAATAAATAAAGAGTGGCTTAAGTGGATACCCTTGAGCAGGTTGCAACTCTGACGTCCACCAGGGGAGGGACAAAGGTATGGTCAACAGCGCATACTGATGGTGCTTGTGAAATTATTTTCTTTCCTATGAACCTCTTGCCTGTCAATGACTATCAGAAAATGACCTAAGAGTTAATGCACCAAAGTTTTTCAAAATATTGAGCTTTTGTCTGTCTAGTGTCTAGTGAAAGAAATCTGTTAATTATGCCTTTGTTTGTTTGTTTCTTTGTTCAGTGGCCAATCCCTGGGAAGGAGGGACCTGGGTGTTGCAGGGACAGCTGCATGTGAAGCCTTCTGGCACCAAGGTACTCTGCAGTCTAAATTTTTTATTTTATTTTTAAAAATTTAAGTAAAGTTTATTTTTGAAGAGATGATACATGCATAAAGTAAAAAAAATTCAAAAAGCACAAAAAGGTATACACTAAAGAGAACTATCTCTTCCCACTGTCCCCACTCCCAGCCATCCAGTTTGCTTCCTTAGAGGTAACCACAGTTAGCAGATTCTTGTGCAGCTTTCCAGAAACAATCTAAGCACTTATAAGTGCATGTGCCCTCACACACACATACTTTTTTTACACAAATGTTAACATACTCTATCAGTCAGAGTCCTGATAGGAAAGAGATGACCCACATAAAATGAATCATTTTAGTAGAGTTTAATCAATGGACTATTTACAAGGTGTGGGCAGGGATGGTGCAATACCCAGGGCTGGCAAGAGTCAAGTGAGCTTATATAGCGACTTAGTGTGAAGGACAGCCTGTGGGGCACCCCAGGGAGGAAGCCAGGGGCATCAGTACCCGGAACTTATGCTCCTCCCTCCCTCTGATCTCTTTCTGGATCACCCCATGGCTAAGCCCGACCGGAACCAGAGAACAAGAGAGCATGTGGATGCAGTTTACAGAGGTTCCTCTTGGGACGGAAAGCAGCTAACGGTGGATACCCAGCACGTGCACTCAGCACCTTGTTTCACACTTTGCTTTTTTCACTTAACAGTATTTCTGTACATATAGTCTCATTCTTTCTGCCAGCTATAGGGTATTCTGCAGTGTTCCAGATATGGATATAACACAATATATTTCCAGTCTTCTCCTATTATAAACAAAGCTGCAAGGCATATCTTTACTAAGTAATTTCATTCAAGGATACCTATAGAATAAATTCCTTGGGAAGTGTATGCTTTTAAAATTTTGATAGATATTGCCACAGCACCCTGCACGGAATAGGTGCACGTCAGCAGTGTCTGAGATTCCTGTGTAATTTTCAAACACCTGGGCTACAAAGACTTGAATAAATTTATTGGAGCATCTTTCCAGCAGTATCTGTCACCTTCACAAAACATAAGCTTCTCTTTTTCTGTGAGGTGATGATAATGCACATTTCCCCCTTGTTTTCTGTTAACACTTTCAGATTTATTCAGCAGGGTAAAACCCATCCACTCCTGAATGGAAACAAGGGCAGGTATCATGGCTCTTCTGCTCATTCATTGGGAACAAGCTTATGGTCGTTTTAAGTCACAGATAGCTTCAATGCAGAGGCTAAAAGTTTCAAGTTTATCTTTCTGTCCCAAACAAACCAACTATAAAAAAAAGACACTATGGAGACAGGAAGATCATATATGCTTTAGGCACCAGGTTACGCCAAGGTGTCACCATTACCCCACTAGATGTGACAGTGCTGCTGTGACATGCAAAAAAAACCCTATGCTCAGAAGAGGCAGTCTGTAGTACCCAGAAATGTGAAATGCCAGATCTTCAAAAGAAGATGAAGCAAATAGGGCAAAATGTCAAGAAGCATGAATTCAAGGTGATGGATACTTTCCTATATGTTCAAAAGGCTCTCATAGTCCAAATTTCATGTCCAAGCAAGATAATAATCAAAGCTTCAAATTTCATTCATAGATAAGCCTTCTCCACCTCCTCCTCCTCCTCTTCACAGACAGTGCTTGTTGTAAGAGCATTTGTGGTTTAGAAAGGAGATTGCAGATGGCTTCTGTTCTTCTCTACTCCTCTCCTTCCCTTTCCAGGGTTGAAGAGAGAAGGAGGGAGAGAAGACAAGGGGATAGGGCAGTTCTTATTTGCCTGGGTGGCTTTACATTATTTGAGCTTTCCAGATGTATAAAGCAGACCCTTTCTTTAGTGATGCTTTCTTAAGTTCATTGGTGTTTTAGTTTCCCAAAGGGCTGCCGATGCAAAGTGCCAGAAATCTGTTGGCTTTCATAAAGGGTATTTATTTGGGGATAAAAGCTTACAGTTTCAAGGCCATGAAGAGTCCAACTCAAGGCACCATAAGAGGTGCTTTCTCACCAAAGTCAGCTACTGTTGTGACTGGTGTGTTGTCACATCGTGAAGCAAGATGGCTGCCCATCTCTGCTGAGGTTTCAGGCTTCCCCTCGAGGCTCACCATCTTCTCTCGAGCTGCTCCGTGGGCCCAGCCTCCTGGGGGCTTCATGCTTAAGCAATTCTTGAATCCTCTCTCATATGGCAGGATGAAAAATGGCAGAGTTCCCTTTTTTTGTGTCTCCATTTATATCAGACCTAGCAAGAGGGAGGAGACTCAACCTGAGTCTTGCCTCATTGACATAGTCCAATCAAAAGGTTCTCATACCCACAGGAATGGATTAGTTCAAGAACATAATCTTCTTTTGGGATTCATAAAATTCAAACTGTCACAGTCAGGAATCTGGGACTGGCTTGCTGGGTGGTTCTGGCTCAGGATCTCTCATGAGATTGTAGTTAAAATTGTGGCCAGGACTGCAATCATAGGAAGGCTTGACTGGGACTGGAGGATCTGCTTCCAAGAGGCCCATTCACATGGCTAAGGCTCAGTTCCTCTGTGGTTGCAATAGGAGGCCTCAGTTCCTCGACCTGTAATCCTCTCAAACAGGCTGCTCAAGACTTGGCAACGGGCTTTCCCTATAGTGTGTGATCCAAGAGAGAGCAAGAAAGAAGCCATGATGTCTTTTATGACCTAACCTCAGAAGTAACATACCATCACTCCTGCCATATGCTAATGGTCACCTGGATCAACTATGGTGTGATGCAGGAGGGGACAAGTGTGTGAAGATCAAGAGGCGGGGATTATTGGGGCCACCTTGGAGATTAGCCACCACATCTATTGGCATCATCCTGCATGTCCTGTTAGGTGTCAGTGTAAGCTGTGCCCCACAGAACTGTATTCCATGACAGAGAACCCCTCCAAGGTTTTGAGCCTTGCAGTTGGTCATTGTGTGTCAGGACAGAATGAAGCCTGACCCTTTGTCTCCCAGAGGTCATGGTGATAATAGCGCCATCACTCTCTTTGCAGTGAATCTGGGCCAGGCCATAAATCTTCCAGCCAGACCCTGTTCTGTTCTCCTAATCTCCTCTCATGGTGCCGGGTATACTACTATGCCTTTACTACCAAGTCTCATAAAAGTAGGCTTTGGGTGGCCAGGCATGGCTGGACACGAGTGAGTCCTAGCAGGGACTAGAGAAGAAATGGGGACAAGGTGATGGTGGAGTTTTGCTCTGATGGGGCCTCATCTCCATCCCCATGTTGTTATTAAAACCCCCAAACCCCAGTCCCTAGACCTAAGGGCCAACACTCCACTGTCTTCCTTAGTTTCAGCTCATGTTTACCATGACGGCTTTGAGTTTCCTATTTCATTCTGGGACTTGAGAATTTCCTTTTATTTTGAATTCAACTATATATTTTTAAAAGTTATTATACATAATTCACCATTTCTACATATTTGTAGCAGAAGGGTAGCCCTGACTTTGTTTGCCACATTGATTAGAATTCCTCATGCAATTTGCATGCTGCCTTTTTAAACAAAACATAGTTTAACAAACAATGGCAAACTCTTTGTGTGTGTGTGTGTGTGTGTGTGTGTCTCACTCATGATTTCCACCATATGCTGGTTCCATTTTCCTGACCATTTCACTAGTGTTGGATATTGAGATTGATTTTCATTTTTACTAATATAAATAATTTTGAGGTGAATATACTTATGAACAAAGCTTTTTAGATATTTAGAATTATGCCCCATAGTATAGATTCCAAAAAGCAGAATCATTGCATTAAAAAATATAAACATTTAAAATCTAAATCACTCTCATAATTGTGACATTTCTTGCAACTTCACTTTATATATCTTCCTTGAAGATTGGCATCAACTTGTCTCTTCCTACTTTGATCTGTTTCCTAAGGTGAATTCTTTAGATATTTACTCTAGTCGAAGATTTATTTTTGCAGATTTAAAGCTAGGAATGCAGGCTTCTACAAGTTTTATTTCTTTGGACATAAGGGCACAGTCATGTTAATTAAAAAATATCTCTAAAAAGTAACGACTCCCACACACTCTTAACGTAGCAATTGCTTTTGATGTCATCTTAACTTTCTAAGTGTGTGGACATTTTACTTCAGCTTTCTGGAAAACACATATTACAGCAGTGTGATTAAGAAGTTGAGTTCTGGAATCAAACATGCCTGGAAATCAAATCATGGCTCCACTGCTTACTAGCTTTGTGAATTTGGCAAAATACTTACCCTCACTGAGATTTAGATTATCCATCTGTCAAATGGGAATAGTAATAATATCTAACTCAAAAGGCTGCAGTGAGAATTATATGAGGTAATGAACACAAAGCCTTGGATACACACATTATAAGGCACACAATAAGCCCTCACATTTTTAAGTTTTATTGGTAAATGGACCCAATTCTGATGGCCCCACCCTGTCTCTCCCCTGAACACCCATGTCCCAATAACAGGCTTTCTTAGCTTTAACAGTACTTAGTTTATATATTAGCTAAGAGAATAAATGAAGATTGTAATAAATAAAGATTATTCTACCTTCTCTTTAGTCTTTAAAAATTATGGTAAGTTTTTTTTTTTTGTTTTTTTTTTTGTTTTGTTTTTTAAGTCAGAACTTTACAGATATGACTACAGGCTGTTTTGACAAACACTCCTAATTTTCACCCTTCTCCCGCTCACCAGAGTTAAACACACTCATGAATTCAGTATTTTTTCTTATAGGCTTAAAAAAATAATTCAAATATCTGTACTTGAAAAAATGCAGAGCATATGTAAAATGTTTTACATAATTAATGTCAGACTGCATATGTTATTCTGCCTCTTGCACTTTTCACTTGATGTTTTAAAATTAATCCATGTTGTTGATACATAGGGATCATTGCATTTTAATACTGCATAATTTTCCATTTTATGTATATTCCACAATTTTTTTTCTCACCCTCCTATTGATTCTCGAGATTGAACCCAGTAATTCTTCATTATCTTGGTAACTTTTTTGTCTTCTTTTTTTATTAGAGAAGTTGTGGGTTTACAAAAAAATCACGCATGAAATACATGGTTCCCATATACCATCCTATTATTAAAACCTTGCATTAGTGTGGTATATTTGTTACAATTGATGAAAGAACATTTAAAAAAAATTTTTTTTACTTTATTTTGTACATTTAATAATTGAAAATATAAACAATTAAAAACTAAAAAGTAAACACAGATGAATAAATATATACATTTCTCAATTAAATGTACTGGATACATATAAAATTATTATTATTATTATTATTTTTTCTTTTTCTCAGAAAAAGCATTTTTTTTTATTGTGGGTAAAAATCAAAATTTTCACAATACATACCAACATTTGCAAAATGATATATAAATATATGCATATATGTGCATTTGCTTACAAAAAAGTTATTTATGTATATATAAAAATATATTTTAAGAGGTGCTTAGATACCCAAAATATTACACAGAACCCACTGGGATTCCCATGTTGCCCACCTCCCACACCTCCCACCACATCCCACACAAACACTCCCACAAGTGTGGCCCACCACCCTCAATGGACTGACACATCCTGGGGCCTTGCCACCAACCATAGACCACAGTAAAATTTTTTTTGAATCAAACAATATGTTACACAATATATTTGATTCATAGTAACGCATTCATACAGTATTTGTCCTTTTGTGTCTGGCTTGCTTTGTTTAACATAATGTCCTCCAGGTTCATCCATGTTGTCATATGCTTTACAACTTCATTTCTTCTTACAGCTGCATAATATTCCATCATGTGAATAGACCAGTTTGTTTATCCATTCGTCTGTTGATGGACACCTGGGTTGTTTCCAACTTTTGGCAATGGTTAATAATGTTGCTATGAACATCAGTGTGCAGATGTCTGTTCATGTCACTGTTCTCAGTTCTTCTGGATATATACCCAGTAGTGGTATTGCAGGGTCACATGGAAGTTCAACTTCTTTAGGAACTGCCGAACAGTCCTCCATAGTGGCTGTACCATTCTGCATTCCCACCAACAGTTAAGAAGTGTTCCTATCTCTCCACATCTTCTCCAACACTTGTAGTTCTGTCTTTTTAATAGTGGCCATTCTGATAGGTGTGAAATGATATCTCATCATAGTTTTGATTTGCATTTCCCTAATCATGAGTGATGTTGAACATTTCTTCATGTGTTTTTTGCCATTTGTATTTTTTCTTTGGAGAAATATCTATTCAAGTCTTTTGCTCATTTTTCAGTTGGGTCTTTTGTCTTTTAATTGTTGAGTTGTAACATCTCTTTATATATCCTGGATCTTAAACCCTTATCAGATATGTGATTTCCAAATATTTTTTCCCATTGAGTTGGCTGCCTTTTCACCCTTTTGACAAAGTCCTGTAAGGTGCAAAAGTGTTGAATTTTGAGGAAGTCCCATTTATCTATTTTTTCTTTTGTTGCACATGCTTTGGGTGTAAGGTCCAAGAAACCACCACCTACTATAAGGTCTTGAAGATGTTTCCCTACATTTTTTTTCTAGTAGTTTTATGGACCTGGCTTTTATATTTAGATCTTTGATCCATTCTGAGTTGAATCTTGTAAAGGGGGTGAGATAGGCGTCCTCTTTCATTCTTTTGGTTATAGATATCCAGTTCTCCCAACACGATTTGTTGAAGAGACTGTTTTTTCCCATTAGCCTGGGCTTGGTAGGTTTGTCAAAAACCAGTTGACTGTATAGGTCAGGGTTTATTTCTGGGTTCTCAATTCTATTCCATTGATTGATGTGTCTATCTTTATGCCAGTACCATGCTGTTTTGACTACTGTTGTTTTGTAATGTTTCAAGGTCAGGCAGTGAAATTCTTCCCATGTCACTCTTCTTTTTTAGAATGCTTTTGGCTATTCAGATGCACTTACCCTTCCAGATGAATTTGGTAATTGCCTTCTCTAATTCTGTAAAGTAAGCTGTTGGAATTTTGATTGGTATTGCATTGAATCTATAAATCAGTTTGGGCAAGATTGACATCTTCACGATATTTATTCTTCCAATCCATGAACCCGGAATGTCTTTCCATTTGTTTAGGTCTTTTAAAATTTCTTTTACCCGACTCTTTGCAAATGGCAGCAAAAATTAAAAATAAAGAAAAAAAAAAAATAAATAAATAAAATTTCTTTTAGCATTGTTTTGTAGTTTTATGCATATAGGTCCTGTACTTCTTTGGTTAAATTAACTCTTAGGTATTTGAGTCTTTTTGTTGCTATTGAAAATGGAATTTTTCCCCTGATTTCCTCCTCAGGTTGTTCAGTACTAGTGAACAAAAACATTACTGATTTTTGTGTGTTGATCTTGTATCCTGCCACTTTGCTGAACTTGTTTATTAGGTCAAGTAGCTTTGTCGTGGATACTTCAGGATTTTCTAAGAGCAGGATCATGTCCTCTGCAAACAGTGAGAGTTTTATTTCCTCTTTTTCTATTTGGATGCCTTTAAATTTTTTTTCTTGTCTAATTGCCCTAGCTAGAACTTCTAGTACAATATTGAATAACAATGGTGACAGTGGGCATCCTTGTCTTTTTCCCAGTCTTAAAGGCAAAGATTTCAACCTTTCCCCATTGAGTATGATGTTGGCTGTGGGTTTTTCATACATGCCTTTTATCATATTGAGGAATTTTCCTTTTATTCCTATCTTTTGAAGTGTTTTTATCAAAAGAGGAAGCTGGATTTTGTCGAATGCCTTTTCTGCATCTATTGAGATGATCATGTGATTTTTTTCATTCAGTTTGCTAATGTGGTATATTACATTGATTGATTTTCTTATGTTGAACCAGCCTTACATACCAGGAATAAATTCCACTTGGTCGTGATGTATAAGTCTTTTGATATACTGTTGGATTCGATTTGCAAGTATTTTGTTGAGAATTTTTGCATCTATGTTCATTAGAGAGATTGGTCTGTAATTTTCTTTTCTTGTAGAATCTTTATCTGGCTTTGGTATTAGGGTGATGTTGGCTTCATAAAATATGTTGGGTAATTTTCCCTCCTCTTCAATTTTTTTGGAAGAGTTTAAACAGGATTGGTGTTAATTCTTTTAGAAATGCTTGTTAGAATTCACCTGTGAAGCCATCTGGTCCTGGACTTTTCTTTGCTGGGAGATTTTTGATGATGGATTCAATCTCCATGAATGTGATTGGTTTGTTAAATTCTTGTATTTCTTGTAGCATTAGTGTAGGTTGGTTGTGTGTTTCTAGAAATTTGTCCATCTCATCTAGGTTGTCTAATTTGTTGGCATATAGTTTCTCATAATATCCTTTTATGATTCTTTTTATATCTGTGGGATCATTTGTAACTTCCCCCCTTTCATTTCTGATTGTATTTATTTACATCTTCTCTCTTTTTTTCTTTTTTAGCCTAGCTAGGGGTTTGTCAATTTTATTGATCTTCTCAAAGAACCAGCTTTTGGTTTTGTTGATTTTCTCTATTGTTTTTCTGTTCTCATTTTCATTTATTTCTGCTCTAATATTTATTATTTCTTTCCTTCTGCTTGCTTGGGGATTGGTTTGCTGTTTTTTTTTTTTTTTTTCTAGTTTCTCAGTTGTTCAGCTAAATCTTTGAGTTTAGCTCTTTCTTGTTTTTTAATATAGGCATTTAGGGCTATAAATGTCCCTCTGAAGACTGCCTTCGCTGTATCCCATAAGTTTCGATACGTTGTGTTCTCATTTCATTTGTCCCAATATATTTATTGATTTACTTGCAATTTCTTCTTTGAACCACTGATTATTTAGGAGTGTGTTGTTCAGTCTCCACACATTTGCCAATTTACTTTTTCCTGTATATTATTGATTTCTAGTTTCATTCCATTATGATCTGAGAAGCTGCATTGTATAATTTCAATCTTTTTATATTTATTGAGAGCTGTATTGTGACCTAACATGTGGTCTATCCTGGAGAAAGATCCATGGTCACTTGAGAAGAACGTATAACCTGCTGAGTTTGGATACAGTGTTCTGTATTTATCTGTTAGGTCTAACTTGTTTACCATATTGTGCAAGTTCTCTGTTTCCTTGTTGATCTTCTGTCTAGTTGTTCTATCTAATGATGTGAGTGGGATGTTGAAGTCTCCAATGATTATTGTAGAAATGTGTCTGTTTCTCCCTTCAGTTTTGCCAGAGTTTGTCTCATATATTTTGGGGCACCCTGGTTAGGTGCGTAGATATTTATGATTGTTACATCTTCCTGGTGGATCATCCATTTTATTAATAAATAATGGCCTTCTGTATCTCTTATAATGTTTTTGCATTTAAAGTCTGTTTTGTCTGATATTAGTATAGCTACCCTTGCTCTTTTCTGGTGACTATTTGCATGGAATATCTTTTTCCAACCTTTCACTTTCAGCCAGTTTGTATCCCTGGGTCTAAGGTGAGTTTCTTGTAAGCAGCATATGGATGGTTCATGTTTTTTTTTTTAATCCATTCTATCAGCCTGTATCTTTGAATTGGGGAGTTTAATCCATTCACATTCAATGATATTACTGTAAATGCACTATTTATTTCCTCCATTTTATTCTTTGGTTTTCATATGTCATCTTGTTTTTGTCTCTCTTTTTACTCTTTTGGTTATCCTTTCTGCTATTCTTTCTTCTATACTCTCCTCCAAGCCTCTCTCTCCTGTCCTTTTCTTTCAGGTTCTAAGGCTTCCTTTAATATTTCCTGCAAAGGTGGATTCTTTTTTGCAAACTCTCTTAGTTCCTCAGTTTCCTAATTGTATATACCACTGTCTTCTCGCCTGCATGGTTTCTGAAGAAAAATCTGCACTAAGTCTTACTGGACGTCCCTTGTACGTGATTGTTTGCTTCTCTCTTGCTGCTCTGATAATTTTCTCTTTATCTTTTACATTTGACATTCTGCTCTGAGAATTTTCTCTTTAACTTTGACATTTGATCATTGTATGTGATTGTTTGCTTCTCTCTTGCTGCTCTGAGAATTTTCTCTTTATCTTTAACATTTGACATTTGACATGATGTTTCTTGGTGTGGGTCTATTTGGATTTATTCTGATTGTGGTACGGTGTGCTTCTTGTACATGTAAGTTCATTTCTTTTGTGAGAGTTGGGAAATTTTCAGCTATTATTTCCTCAAATGCTCTTTCTGCTCCTTTTCCCTTCTCTTCCCCTTCTGCAACTCCCATGACATGTATGTTGTTGTATTTTGTGTTGTCATTCAACTCTCTGAGCCCCTGCGCAATTTTTCCATTCTTTTCTCTCTCTGTTCTTTTCTCTCTTCAATTTTAGCTAGCTCTGTCTTTGGTATCACTTATTCTTTCTGCTATCATTTCATATCTGCTTTTGTATGCCTCAAATGTGTTTTTGACCTCACCTATTGTGTCTTTCCTTCCCATGAATTCCATTACTTTTCTGTTCAGGATTTCAAATTCTTCTTTGTGTTTGCTCAATGTCCTCTTGATGTCATCTATCTCTTTAACTATATTGTCTTTCAACTCATTAATTTGATTTTGGAAATTTGTGCTCATCTTGCTGATTAGTTCTCTCAAATTCTGCATCTCTTCTGGGGCTTTGATGTATTCCTTTCCTTGGACCATGTCTTCTATTTTCTTAGTATGGCTCATGATATTTTGCTGGTGTTTAGTCATCTGGTTAGGATGTAGTTTACTCAGATGCTTAATCTCTTTCTCTTTTATAGGGATTTAGTGGCGGGAGGCTGTGAGTTACCACAGCCTCCTTTGATTTTTGGCTCGACCTGGATTGTTAGGATTGTCCTGATGGTTGCTCAAAACTGGGAACTGTACCCAGTAATTGGTTGTAGAGTCACTTCCTAGAGCCTCGGGCAAGGAGACTATAGAGGCCAGGAAAAGCCTCTCCTACTTATTTTTAATTTTCTTATGTGCACTTCCTTGGTCTGCCAGGAGCTGGTGCTCTTTGGCAGCTCTCAATTCAATGCCTGGTCGGAGTGTATTTGTTGTGCACAGATCAGATCAATGTGATAGAGCTTCCTGTCTGGAGGCTAAGAGCCTTGTAATTCAAACTTTCTGAGACAGTTCTCCAGTCTTCTCTGGCAGCCCCCTCCCTTTTCCCAGCTAGGAAATATTTCCACTCCCCTCTGAGTCCTCAACAATCAGTCCCTGTTAGTAGAGGAGGAGATTGGGAGGTTTGTATATCTTTAGCCCCTTGCAGGCTCCAAGGCAAACAATGGCGCAGCCCCACCTGGCCTGGAAGGGCTCTTGGGATACAGCAGACCAAACCTGCGAGTCAAAAGCCAAGTCAGCCCCAGGCTCTCTCTCCCCTCTCCTCAACAATTAGTCCAGGCTAGAAGAGAGGGAGATTGCAAAGGTTGGATTTCTCAGGACAAACCACTGTGTGGTCCCACCTGGTCTGGAAGGGCCTGTGGGGTACCATAGCCAAATTTGCAGGTCAGAACCTGAGTCAGCTTTAGGCTGTGTCCCCCTCTCTCTCATTTCCTGGGGTGGTAGATCCCTGGAACCCCCTTTATCTGTAGTTGCAGGCCCAGAGGCCCAAGAATTCTAGAGTCTTTAATGTGGAGGAGGGTGCCGCAGCAGCAGCCGCTGCTGGTTCCAACTCATGGTTCTGTCGTTACAATTTCCCTCTTTTGTCCCTCTCTCCTCTGGGTGGTGTGCAGCCTTCACCTGCTGTCCTAAACCCTAAAAGGTCTTTTTTGGGGCTGTTACAGCCTGTCCTCCACCTAGTTTTCTGGAGAAGAGATTCCTGTGTGTTACTAGTCCTCCATTTTCCTGGAAGTGCCCTGAAAGAACATTTTTATAATTGTACTACTAACTGTAGTGCATGGTTTACCTTAGAGTTCATTGTGTTGTACAGTTCCAAGGATTTAAAACATTTTTTCATTCTAGTAACATGTATATAACCTAAAATCCCCCCCTGCCCGCCCACCGCTTGCTGTCTGCCTCCATTCACTGGGTGATCTTCTGTGTCTGTTTCTTGCCTTCTCTTCTCATTTTTCCCCTCCAGGCTTCACCAGGATTCAATCCTAGGGACCTCTGATGTGGGAGAGAGGCACTCTGTCACTTGTGCCACCTCAGTTCCTGGTTTCTGGAGCATTTTGCCTTGACTCTCCCCTGTGTCTTTTGTTGCATCATCATCTTGCTGCGTGTTTTGCCGCGCAGGCCCGGCTTGCTGGGAGGCCCCAGAGATCAAACCTGGTGGATGGATGCCCAATCACTTGAGCCACATCCGCTTCCCAAAAATTTCCCCTTTTAGCCACATTCAAATATATAATTCAGTGCTGCTAATTATGTTTACAATGTTGTGCTACCATCACCACCATTCACTACCAAACATCCCCATCCAAAACAGAAACTCTACACATTTTGAATATTAACTCCCTGTTCTCTACCCCTACCCCAGCCCCTCGTGGCCTATAGTCTAGATTCTGACTCAATAAGTTTGCTTATTATAGTTATTTCACATCAGCAAAATCATATTAATAGTTGTCCTTTTGTGTTTGGCTTATTTCACTCAGCCTTATGACTCAAGGTTCATCCATGTTGTCACATGTGTCAGACCTTCATTCCTTTTTATGGCTGAATAACATTCCATTGTATGTATATACCACATTTTGCTTATCCATTCATTGGTTGATGGACACTTCAGTTGTTTCCATCTTTTGGCAATGGTGAATAATGCTGTCCTGAACATCAGTGTGCAAATATCTGTTCAAGTCCCTGCTTTCAATTCTTTTGGGTATATACAAAGATGTGGGATTGATGGGTCATATGGTAATTCTATACTTAACTTTTTGAGGAAATGCTAATCTGTTTTCCCCAGCAGCTGCACCATTTTACATCCCCACCAAGAATGATGAGTGTTCTTATTTTTCCACAGCCTCTCTAACCCTTGCTAGTTTTCTTTCTTTTCTTTTTTTTTTCCTTTTGAAGTAGCTATTCTAGTAGATGTGAAATGATATCTTATTGTGGTTTTGATTTGCATTTCTCTAATGGCTAATGATGTTGAACATCTTTTCATGTGTTTTTTGGACATTTCTATATTTTTGTAGAAATGTCTATTCAATTCTTGCCCATTTTTAAATTGGGGTGTTTTTCTTCTTTGTTGTTGAGTTGAAGGATTTCTTTATGTATTCTAGATATTAAACTATTATTGGATATGTGGTTTCCAAATATTTTCTCCCATATGATTGTCATTTTACTTTCATGATAAAGTCCTTTGGTGCACAAAAGTTTTTAATTTTGTCAAGGTCCCATTTATCTATTTTTTCTTTTGTTGCTTGTGCTTCGGGTGTATAGAAGCACTACTAACTTTTGCATGTTGATCTTGTACCCCACCACTTTGCTGAATTCATAAATCATTTATTAGCTCTTGGTGCTTTGTTGTGGATTTGTCAGGATTTTCTGTCTGTGGGATCACATCATCTGCAAATAGACAAAGTTTTACTTCTTCCTTTCCTATTTGGATGCCTTTTATTCCTTTTTCTTGCCTAATTGCTCTGGATAGGACTTCTAAGACAATGTTGAATAATAGTGACGATAATGGGCATCCTTGCCTTGCTCCCAATCTTAGAGAGAAAGATTTCAGTTTTTCACCATTAAGTATGATGTTAAGTTGTGGGTTTTCATGTATGCCCTCTATTGTTTTGAGGAAATTTCCTTCTATTCCTATTTTCCTATGTGTTTTTATTAAGAAAAGATGCTGGATTTTGTCAAATGCCTTTTCTCTGTTAATTGAGATGATCATGTGTTTTTTCCCTTCCCTTTGTTAATGTGGTGTATTACATTAATTAATTTTCTTATGTTGAACAAACCTTGCACATGTGGGATAAATCCCACTTGATCATGGTGAATAATTCCTCTAATGTGCCATCGGATTTGGTGTGCTAGTATTTTGTTGAGGATTTTTGTATCATATTCCTAAGAGATATTGGTCTGTCATTTTCTTTTCTTGTGGTATCTTTATCTGGCTTTGCTATGAGAGAGGTGTTGGCCTTACAGAATGAATTAAGAAGAGTCCCCTCCTCCTCTTTTTTTTCTTTCTTTTTTTTTTTTTTTAAGAGTTTGAGCAGGATTGTTTTGGTAAAATTCCTCTGTGAAGCCATCTGGTCTTTGTCCCTCATAACAATTTTTGACTTAAAGTCTATTTTATCTGATAATAATATAGCTACTCCAACTCTCTTTTTATTTTTTTTAAGATTTTTATTTATCCCCTGCCCCCCCACACACACCTCTTGTTGTTTTACACTTGCTGTCTGCTCTCTGTGTGTTCTTTTGTGTCTGCTTGTCTTCTCCTTAGGTGGCACCAGGAACCGATCCTGGGATCTTCCTTAGTGGGAGAGAGGCACTAAATCTCTTGTGCCACTTCAGTTCTCTGGTCTGCTAAGTCTCTTATTGTCTCTCCTTTGTGTCTCTTTTTGTTGCATCATCTTGCTGCACCAACTCTCCACGCAGGCCAGCATTCCTGTGTGGGCCAGCACTCCTGCGTGGGCCAGCACTTGGCATGGCCGTGCTTGCCATGTGGGCCAGCTTGCCTTTCACTAGGAGGCCGTGGGAATAGAACCCTGGACTTCTTATATGGTAAATGGGAGCCCAATCGCTTGAGCCACATCTGTTTCCCTCCAACTCTCTTTTGATTACTACTTGTATGGTATATATTTTTTCTATCCTTTCACTTCCAACCTCCTTATATCTTTAAATTTAAGGTATGTCTCTTATAAACAGCATATAGTTGTGTTATGCTTTTTTGTCCATTCTGCCAGTCTCTGCCTTTTGACTGGGGAGTTTAATCCATTTGCATTTAAAGTCACTATTAATAATGCAAAAAACTTCTGCCATATTTTATTGAATCTTTGTAAGTCATATCTTTTTTGTCCCTCAATTCTTCCATTAATATCTACTTTCATATTCATCTAATTTTTTGCATTGTACCATATTGAATCCCTTTTTATTTCTTTCTGTATATATTTTTCATATATTTTCTTTGTGGTAATGATGGGGTTAAAATTTAAATCATAAATCTATAATAATCATATTTGATTTGATACCAACTTCACTTTGATAACATATACATACACTCTTTTTAAATTTTTATTTTATTATTATTATTATTTTTAAAGATATTTAGATTACATAAATGTTACATAAAATCTATAGGGGATTCCCACATGCTCACTCCCCACACCTCCCCCATTTTCCCACATTGACAACATCCTTCATGAGTGAGGTACATTCATTGCAATTGATGAACACATTTTGGAGCATTGCCACCAATCATGGATTAAAGTTTACATTGTAATTTACACTCTCTCCCACCCAATTCTGTAGGTTATGGCAAGATATATAATGGCCTGTATCTGTCATTGCAATGTCATTCAGAACAATTCCCGAGTCCTAAAAATGCTCCCATATTACACCTGTTTTTCCCTCTCCCTGCCCTCAGAAATTCCAGTGGCCACTGCCTCCACTTCAATGATATAATTTCTTCCATTGCTAGAATCACAATAAGGCTATAGTAGAATACCAGTAAATCTGCTTTAGTCCATAGTTTATTTCCCAATCCTGAGGATTCTGGGATGGTGATGTCCACTACATCTCTAACTGAGAGGGGGCTGTGATCCCATAGGGCCGATGAGTGGGACTCTCTTGCTTGCAGTTGTAGACTCTCTTGGTTCCTTGGTATGGTAATTGTCCATCATTACCTCCTTGTTAGTTGTCCTGGGTGAGACCAATGAACTGGAGAGTAGGTGTTGCAACTCTGTTGAGATTTAGGGCTCAGCTGGCACATGGACAGCCCAAAGATTTAAGTCTCTTGTGTGTACACCTACCAACTCTAGCACTAATTATAGGTTCAGATAGAAGGACAGAAGAGCCATGTGTAGGGAAACCACAACTGAGTCTGACTCTGTCATACCAGGGAGCATAAATTCCAAAGTAGGGCCCACTGGCAAGGCACCTGACTATAGTATCTGGATGTCTCCAGAGCCCTCAGGAGCCCCACTATTTGAGGTAGTATCTACTTTGGCAGTCAATGAGATCCTGCTGAGACATGCATAAGCGTAACCTCTGGAACAACCTCCTGACTCATTTTGAAGTCTCTTAGCCATATAAACTCATTTGTATTTACCTTTTCCCCCTTTTTGTCAAGGTCTTTTTCCAGTTGCATTGCTAGTTGGTGCTTAGTAGTAATCACTCAGTGCCAGGGAGGCTCATTCCCAGAAGTCATGTCCCACACTGGGGGGAAAGTAATGTATTTATATGCAGAGTTTGGCTTAGAGAGAGGCCACATTTGAGCACCAAGGAGGCTCCAAGGAGGCAACTCTTAGGCACTCTCCAACACTAGGCTAAGTTGCAAATTCAAGAGCGAAAGGTTTGCAAGCATAGTCATTAACATCAAGGGCCCATCAGTGGACCATCCTTCCTCACTAGTCATTGCCCCTGCACTTAAGGGATTGTTGCTGTTCCATTAGAGAAAGTGGCAGAGCTCCCCATGGTTCAATAATCTTTCAATTGCTGTGTAAATCTCCACCCACTGTGGCAATGCTCCATGAACATTTGAACATATTTATATATCTTATATGTAGGCCCAAGTGAACTTCCTCCTATGTATCCCCCATCATTGACACCCCACCCCATTGATCCTCCCTGCCATAGTTGTAACCCTTCTGTGATCCAAAACTTCTTCAAAAATGAAGCCAAGAATATTGCCAAATTTGATTAATAGGAAAATGAAATAATAATGATAGGTTTAAACATAAGAAATAAAATACATAATAATTTAGAGAAGCTGGAACTAAAATAAAGTAAAAAAGATTGGGGTATTTAAAAAAATGAAAAACATTGAAAAATAAAATAAATTATTTTTTTGATTTTTCCTTTCATCTCTCCCTCATTCTTGAATGCCAGCTTTGCTGGATAGAGAATTCTTGGCTGGAAGTTTTTTCTTTTAGCACCTTAATTATATCATACCACAACCTTCTTGCCTCCATGGTTTCAGGTGAGAAATCAGCACTTAATCTTATTGAGATCCCCTCATATGTGGTGGTTCTCTTTTTTCTCATTGCTTTCAGTATTCTCTCTTTGTCTTGCGCATTGGACAATTTGACAAGTATATGTCTTGGAGCCAGCCTGTTGGGATTTATACTGTTTGGGGTGTGCTGCACTTCCTGGACATGTACATCCATCTCCCTCAATAAGGTTGGGAAGTTTTCAGCTATTATTTCCTCAAAACTCCTCTGTCCCCTTTCCCTTCTATTCTCTCTCTGGGATGCCTATAATGCGTATGTTTGTGCATTTTGTGTTGTAGTTCAAATCTCTAAGTCCCTGCTGGATTTTTCCTATCTTTTTATCTATCTGTTCTTCTATCTGTTTGATTTCAGATGTACTGTCTTCCATATCACTGATTCTTTCCTCTGCCTGTTCATATCTGCTCTGTGCTTCCAGTTAATTTTTGATTTATTGGATTGTGCCATTCATCAGCATCATATCTATTATATTTTTATGTGTTTACAATTTCTTCAATATGTTTTCCCAGTGTCTTCTTTTTTAATTTAATTTAATTTAATTTAATAATTATTTCTCCCTACCCCATTGTTCTTTTTCACTTGCTGTGTCTGTTTTTCTTCCTTATTTCTTTAGGAGGTACCAGGAACCAAACCTGGGACTTCTGATGTGAGAGGGAGGTGTCTAATAGTTTGAGCCACCTCTGCTCCCTGCTTTGTTGTGTATCTCATTATGTTCCTCCCCATGTCTCCAGTTGCATCATCTTGTTGTGTCGGGTCCCTGAACCTGCCCATTGCATCAGCTTGCTGTCTTCTTTATGAGGCACTGGGAACCTTTTCTCCCTGCTTTGTTGGGTCTCTCATTATGTTTTTCCTTCTTGTGTTTCTTGTTGTGTCAGCTTGCCACACCTGCCCATCACACCAGCTTGCTGTCTTCTGTAGGAGACACTGGGATATGAACCAGCAACCTCCCATGTGGTAGGCAGGAGCCCAGTCACCTGAGCCACATCTGCTTCTCCCAGTGTCTTCTTAATATCCTTAATCTCTTCCTTCACTTCATTAGGTTGATTCATGATATTTGTTTGGACATCTCTGATTAGTTGCTTCATGTTCCACTTCTCCTCCTGGTTTTTAGTTTGTTCGTTGGACTGGGCTGTGTCTTCCTGTTTCTTGGTATGGCTTGTAATTTTTTGTTGGTGTCTAGTCATCTGTTTATCTTGATGGGTTTATTCAGCTGATTAGCTTCTCTCTATATTCTATGATTTTATTTTGTTGTTGTTTTTCTGTGTTTTTCCTCTTATTCTATTTCCTTGTTGTTGTCTATGTTCCCTTGAAAAAAAAGATTAGGACCAGAGAAAAGGAAAGAGATAGGAAGAGAAAAAGAATAATAGTAATAATAGTAATAATAATAGTAAAAGGTAGGAGAGGAACTGTACAAGACCTAGGAAATTGAAAAATTAACAGGAGTAAAAAGTACAGAGGGATAAGATTAGAAAAGTGGAATAGAAAAAAATGAAACAAGAAACAGAATAGAGAAAAATATACAGAATGAATTAAAAGGCCAGAATGGTGAGAAGAGGGGAAAAGAAAAGAGAGAAAGAAAAAAGTAAAAAAAGAAAGAAAACTGAGAAAAAAGGAGAGAGAACTAAAGAAAAATTGGAGACCAAACTAAAAGAGGTAGAATGAAAGAAAACAGAGAACAGAAGATATAATGATGAAGGAGAGAAAAGAAATAACATTGGTAGAGAAAATTCGTAGAAAAAAAGAAAAAAAAAAACAAGCAGAGAAAAAAAGGAAGGGGAAACACAACAAACAAGAAACAAGACAGCAGTGATTCATTTTAAAAAAGGAGAAAGAAGAAGAAAAAATAAAAAAAATTAAAAAACAAAAAATAAACACGGAAAAACAGCCTTCTCTCTTAGACCCCTAAGAATCTTCTCAGAATGCTGGTGTTTACCAATCAATCACTCTGCAGCCTGCCCTATGCAAGTTTTGGACTGGGTTTTAGTGAGTAAAATAAGGAAAATTAAAAAAAAAAAAAAAAGAACCTTTTTTTTTTTTTTTTTTTTTTTTTTAAATAACAGATGCAAGAAATGCTAATACAAAAAGAATGTCTATATGTTCCCTGTCATAGAGTTTCAGCTGGATGCCTGATAACCCAGTGGACCACTTCTCAAAGAGCTGGGAATTGAACCAGGGATCTTATATATGCTAGGCAAGAATTCTTCCACTGAGCTAATCTGTCTCCTTAGGTTAGTTAGCCTTTCCAAAGGCTGTCCACCCCTTTTCCCTTGGGCAGGTTAGATTCCCTGCAGTCTGCCTGAGTCCTGTTGATCAGCTGCCTGTCTCTGCTTCCTCTCTGATTTAATTCCTCTCTTTAGGTAGGCAGCTGGGCATGACAGCCTGCTGAGGGGATCCCCCACTCCTCTCCCTGTTGAGTCAGGGTCCCTTCTGATATTCAAGGGAGGGTCCAGCTGGCTAAAATCACCACAAAGAAACCACTCTCCACCTTCCCAGACCCCTCTTCTTGCAGGGAATCTGCCATCACACTCACTTTGGAGCAGGGAGTCAGCAGCTCCACCTAGGGTATCTGCCCTGAGGACTGGGCATGTGTGCCACTTCCAGCCAACAGGGCAAGGAACCCATAATTTCACCCAGCTTCCCTATCTGTCCAGTACCCTCCTAGATGACTCAGAGCACCTTCCCGTGCTATATATATCCAAAGGAGCTGGCAGGGAGGAAGACGTCTGCTCTCCTCTTGATTAGATATAATGTGCCAGGACTTTTACCCTCACTTGATATTTTGGGGGTGGGGGAGGGGAGCCTTTCCCAGCGGCGGGGAGGTTTAATAACTCACGATTATTTGTTTTGACTTTTTTGTTTCTCTGTCCCTCACTCTCCTGGGAATTGTGAAGCAGTGTCCTGGATTGCTGTACCCCAGAGCAGGTCCCCAAGGCAGCGCTGGCTCTTATTCCATTGTTTTAGTGAGAGCTGAGCCTTATCTGCCTAACCCATAGGCCATGTTCCCACAATCTACATACATTCTTCCTATACACTTCCACCCTCCCTTGTTTGTACTTGTTACAAGTTATATTTTTGTATGTTTTATGTCCAAGACCACACATACATTTATCATTATTTTTTACGCATTTTCATTTTAGCACCTGTAAGAAAAAATGGAGTTACATATTAAAAAACACAATACCATGGTAATGGTATTTATAATTACTCATATAGTTCCCTTTACTGGAAGTCTTTATTTTTTTATGCCTTTTTGAACCACTGTCTAGTGTCCTTTCCTTTAGAATTTTTGTAGGGCAGGTCTAGCGGGGATGAACTTCCTCAGTTTTTGTTTATCTGGGAATACCTCAATCTCTCCCTCATTTTTGAAGACAGTCTCACTGGATTTGGAATTCTTTGTTGGTGATTCTTTTCTTCCAACACTTTAAGTATTTCCACTTACCACTTTCTTACTCCATGGTTTCTAATGGGAAATTGGCACTTAATCTAATTGGTACTCCCTTGTACATTCAACAATTTGACCAGTATGTGTCGGGGCATATTTCTTTTCAAGCTTATCCTGTTTGGTATTTTCTGGACTTCTTAAATGTGTATATTCATTTCTTTTGTTAAGTTTGGGATATTTTCTGTCATTATTTCCTTGAATATTCCTTCTGCATATATTGGTAAATTTCATGGTGTCTCACTGGTCTCTTAGGCTATTTTCTTTTTCATAATTCTTTTTCTTTCTGCTCCTCACCTTGACTCATTTCAGTTGTCTTGTCTTTGAGTTCACTGATTCTTTCTTCTGCCAGCTACAATCTGCTGTTGAAACTCTCCTGGGAGTTTTTCATTTCAGCTTTGTGGTCTTCAACTCCAGTAGTTGTTTTTGGTTCCTTTTAAAGTTACTGTCTCTTTATTGAGATTCTCATGTTGTTCATTGATTGTTTTCCTAATACCCTTTAGTTCTTTCTCTGTATTTTCCTTCATCTCCTTGAGCATATTGAAGACCACTTTTTTCAAAGTCTTTGTCCAATATGACCACAGTCTGGTCTTCTTCATTGATATTTTCTGTTTTTTTATCCTCCTCCTTTGGATGGACCATGATTTCCTGTTTCTTTGTTTGTTTTGTAATCTTTTGTTTTACACTCTACATTTTAATATTTTAAAATGTTAACTCTGGGGTTTATTTCCTGAGATGCTGTTTCTTGAGTTTATATCCAGCTAATGATATAACAGAGATTTTTTTTTTTTTTTTTTTTTAGCATCAGGAGCTAACAAAACCAAGCAAAAAACACCTTTCACAGTCTTTGCAAGTTGGCTTTGTGTTGGCTGCTGATCTTCTTCAGAGTTCAACCCTCCTATCAAGGTCAGTCCGAGTTGAATGCAATGTACAGGGTCCTCCCTGTCTTTTCTGTGCCTGTGTCTTGTCTTGTACTTGTGCTTGCTAGTGGCCTTAGGAGTTCTCCTGGTTACAGGAATTTGAATATCCCCTCTACTCCCCAGGATACAGAACTTCTCCCTCTTCTGGGCACTCTACTGCAGGACTTAAAGCAGATAAGGCTTTGCCCCAGGCTGCCCAACTTAATTGTTTCTTACTCTGCTTTCCCTGTTTCCAGATGCTTTTGCCTGGAGGGCAAATTCTGAGAGGGGGCATACCTCAGAGAGTAGTTTCCTGGAGTTCCCCTTGTCAGTGTTTCTCAGCTGTACTAAGGCCAGGGATCCACAAAGGGCCCACCGGTCAGCTCCAAATTGCCCTGGGGAAGGGTTGAAGGAAGGGCCAGGAAGAGTGTCAGGAGTTTCTCCCATGGCTCCCAAAGCTGCACTTTCTTGACTTGGCACCTGCCCAGCAAATGCAACCCTTGAACTGTCCTCTGCAGCTCTGAGGAAGCAATACTGTCTTTAAGTCTTCCCTACCACCTTTAGGGCAGGTTGGAATAATGGTCATCCTCAGAACCTGAAGTAGCTAATGAAAAGCAGTGATCAGTGATAAGCCCATACATCCCCAGATGTTGGGGAACTAGGCCTTTATGTTCCACTGTGGCACTAGCATACTGCACCAGGTGCCTGGGTTGTGTACCTCACTGCTTCCAGTGTGAGACCGGAGCGTGGGTGATGGTTGCCACTGTGTAGAGAATGCAATTCACCTGTATTTACCGTGAGCCACCAGCCTCTTCCTTCTGCTCTTCCTTGGGTGCTGCACAGTGTTCTATTGGTTTCTGGAGTTTTGAAATAGTTGATTCAGACAGTTAACTGCCTATTTAATAGTTGTTCTGGTGGAGGGACTGATTCCTGGAGCTTCCTACTCTGCCATCTTCCCACAGTCCTTTTGATAGTTTTCTGAAGATTTCAAAGATGTTAAAAATATTCTGTCCAGGTTTTCTAGTCCTCAGAGGGCATGTTGTCTCTGGCCTTGTTTGCAGCTCTTCATTCTGCAAACTGAATACACAGGAATATGCCCATGGAATTTTTTACAATATCACTTCACAAATAAAATGTCACTATAATTTTTCACCCCCTTAAAAAGAGAGAAAGAGAACCAACCACGTTCTCCGACTTCAATTCTGTAAAATTAGAAATAAAAATAGCTACCTTTATTAAGCACTTAATAAGCACCAGGCACCAAGGTGCTTTATACATATTAAACTACTTAATTTCATTTAATCAGCACAATTATCCCACAAAGTAAGTGCTATTATTATCACCATATACAAATGAGGAAACTGAGGTGAAATAACTTGCCCAAGTTCTCACAAGGAACAAGTGGCAAAACAATGATTCAAAATAAAGTAGTAATCTGATTCCATAGTACTTAATCACTTCATTATACTGCTGTATACGGTATAATTAAAAAAAGAACAAATACTTGCAAGATAAAAGTTGAAGAGAGAATGAGAGAATTGGAAGGGAGTACAGAGGTTCTGCAGCAGAGAGAGGCCAAAAAAAATTGTGGCAAATAGACTGAAAGGCTCAAAATATGTCAACCAGAAAATCTAGAAGGCTAAATTCTTGAAGGAAGGTGTACTGAGAAGAAAGATGGAGGAAGCAAGAAACAATGTTAATTATTGAATTTTGTAAACTATTTTGGCAAATATACTTAACAATGGACAGTTCCTTATTAATATGCTTTGTGTAGTTTTTGAAAGTGAAATAAAATCTCTAAACTAATGGTATCCACAATAGATTGCAAGCACCCCAGAGAGTTAACAATATGATCTCTTGGTGTGCAGAAAGGAAATATTAGGACTTTCATCTTTATATTCTATTTCTCTATTTTTATATTTTTGTATATATTTTATAATTTATGCAATGTATTGACAATACATTGTATACATTTCTATAATTTATAAATAAGTTAATATACATATATTGCCGATGGGTTGTCAAAATTTATTGATTGGGTATTTGAAAAGTTTGGAGATCGCTGTTCTAGACAAAATAACAAGGAATATTAGTTGGGAGTTATTCCATGGGCAATGAAAATATGCTAACTTTTTTGTCTTTTTAATGAAAGAATAGATATATTGAAAAAATTTGGATTTTTAAAGAAAATTTTATGGCTATATATATGTTAATTTTGAAAGGTATTTATAAAATTTATGTAAATATAATCCATAGCTTCTGAACAAGCAGATGTAAAAGATACATTATAGAAAACTTTATAAATCTTACATTTAGTCAAGATAGGAGGAAAAGCAAGCAAAGAATAAGGAATAAAAATGGTGACGTGGGTTGAATGCCTCCCCAAATATATGTCTACATCCTGATCCTGGAACCTGTGAATGTGACCTTATTTGGGAAAAGGGTCTTTGCAGATTTAATTAAGTAAAAGATGCAGAAATGAGGTCATCTTGGATGATCTGGGTGTACCCTAAATCCAAAGACAAGTGTCTTTCTAAGAGACACTCAGGGAGAGGAGATGCCACGTGCAGATGGAGGCAGGGAGTGGAGGGAACAGCCACAAAGCAAGGACTGCCCTCAGCCACCAGAAGCTGGAAGAGACAAGGAATGGACTGTTCCCTATCGCCCGTGGAGGGAGTGCGGCACTGCTGACACACTGATTTCAGACTTCTGGCCTCCAGAACTGCAGGAGAACACATTTCTGCTGTTGCAAGTACCCAACTTGTGGTAATGTGTTATGGCAGCCCAAGCTAATTAATAGAGATAGAAAACACAATACACTATGGTAGAAATAAGTCCAACTATATCAGTAATCACAATAAAGGAGTAGATAAACTCATCTTTTAAAAGACTATCAGATTGGATTAAGTAAAAGAATATAAAATCATTACATGCTGAGTACAAGGGACTGAGTGAAAAAAAAGTTATTGTAAAGATTGTAAATAGAAGGATGGAAAAAGATATACTGGGTATTTACTAACCAAAAGAAACTTGGTGTAGTAATGCTAAAAAATTTAATGCGAAAAATAATGAGAATGAAAAGAGAAAGCACATAATTATATAGGGAAGAGTCCACCAATAGGGCTTTATTTAAAATAAAATTCAAATACAAATAACAAATCAGAAGAAGGGATTTGTACTTCATATTATAGGCTAAGGACTAATTTTCCTAATGCATAAAGAGCTGCCACAAATCAATAAGAAAAAGACAACCACCCTTAGAAAAATGAGCAAGGGATTTAATATATATTCACAGTAAAGAAAAAAACAAACGGCTCCTAAAAAATGGAAAATGCTCAATCTCACTAGTAAAGAAAGAAATGCAGTTTTAAACTATGCTGACAGACCATTTTTAAATTATCATCTTGGTAAAGATCCAATAAATTGATTAAACACTGGGCTGGCCAGAGTGTGATGGAACATGTTCTCTCACACATTGCTAGTGGCAGTGCAAATTGGTACAACATCTATGGAGGAGAATTTGGCAATACTCATAAAAATAATGAAAGCATCTACCTTTTGATCCACCAATTTTACTATTCACAACTTATCCTACAGATACTCATGAGCAAAATGATAAACAATGTTATTAATTGTACTGCTGTTTATAAAAGTAAAGATTGATTCTATTATAGTAAACATCCATAAAATACAAATACCATGTTACTATTTTAAAGAGTGAGGAATCTCAGTTTGTAGGATTTCATAATGATTTCCAAGCATGCATAATATGCTGCTCTTGTGTAAAAAGGGTTAAAACTATATATATTATAATATGATTTATAAATGTATGTATGTATATATGTATTTGCTTATACTTGCACAAAATCTTTCTGGAAGGATATAAAAAACCAGTAACACTGATTGCCTCTGAAGAGGGGAATGAAGAGACTAGTGGAAAGGAGAACTGAAAACCAGCCGGCCCGCAAACCAGACAGACACCTACAACACTAAACCAAACCACCACCACAGACCAGAGAAAGAAAAACAGCAGACATGATCAGCAAAACTAAAAGATGACTCTTTAAAAATAACTGATAAAAGAGACAAATCTCTGAGAAAAACTGATCAAAGAAAAAAGAGAATGCACAAACAATGTATTGGTCCCCACCTATTGTATATCAGGCTTCTGGATGAATTCCATGTTACGTAGATTGAGTTAAGGAGTAGACTTTCTTAGGAGAGACAACAGTTAGAAGACTGGGTCAGCAAGAGAAGGCACAAGTTCTCGACAGACAGGCATGCAGGGTACAGCTGTGCCCCCAGTGTAGGGCTGCATTCCACTGGGGGGGGTACTCTTCTCCTTGTTACTCTCCTTTCTTAAAAGTGCTAATGTGAGAGGAACCTTATCTGTGGTGGAATAAATAGACTGCTTGGCATCAAGAAAACTTGCAAAAATAAAAAAATAATCAAAGACACTGAATCAATAGTTAGTAAAACTCTTGTCTCTCTGTCCTCTCTCAATAAAAGCACTAGGACAAAGATGATTTTATAGATGTGTTTTACCGACAGAAATGTGTTTACACAAATTGTTTTGGAGAATAGGAAAAGAGAGAGTTAGAGAAAGGCTTACCCGACTCATCTGTCTTCCCACAGATTTTTGATTTTTTTTTTTTTTTTAAAGATTTTATTTATTTATTTATTTATCCCCCCCTTGCTGCTTGTGCTCGCTGGGTCAGCCAACCACGCCGTGCAGGCGGGCCCGCCCTCACCAGGAGGCCCTGGGAACCGAACCCGGGGCCTCCCATATGGTAAACGGGAGCCCTACTGATTGAGCCACAGCCGCTTCCCCCCACAGATTTTGATATATTGCGTTTTCATTTTCTTTCAACTAAAATATTTTTTAATTTTCCTTGTGATCTCTTTTATTGATTCATGGGTTCCTCAGAAGTGTGTTGATTAACTTCAAGATGTTTAAGAATTTTCCAGATATCTTTTTCTTATTTACTTTTGATTTAATTCTCCTGAAGTCAGAGAACATACTTTGTACAATTTCAATCCTTTTAAACTTGTTGAGATTTTTTTTATGGCCCAGAATATTATCTACCATGACTGTTCCACATGTGCTTGAGAAAAGTATGCATTCTACTGTTGTTGAGTGGATTGTTCTATAAATGTCAGGTCAAGTTTGTTGATACTGTAGTTCAGGTTTTCCATATCCTTATTGACTTTCTGTTCATTTGTCTTATCAATTACTAAAAGTGGAGTGTTGAAGTCTCCAACTATTAAAAGAAGATTTTTCTATTTTTCCAATTCTATCAGTTTTTGCTTTATGGATTTTGAAATTCTGTTGTTAGTTCCATACCCATTTAAAATAATTATATCTTCTTGATAATTTGATCCCTTTTTCATTATGTAATGTTTCTCTTTATCCCTGGTAATATTCTTTGTTTTAAAGTCTATTTTGTTTGATTTTAATATAATTCTTCCAGCTTTCTTTTGAATAGTGTTTCCATGTTTGTATGGTGTATCTTTCTCCATTTTTAAAGTTTTAACCAATTTATTTCTTTGTTCTTTGTAGAAAACATAGTTGGGTCATGTTTTCTATATAATCTGACAATCTTTGCTTTTTAATTTGGGTATCTCTCTGGTCTCTTGTCCTGTCCCTGTCTTTCTCATAAGCACTTGGTAGTTGTCCATGGAAAACAGGGAGATTGCAAGCAAGGGCACAGATTCCCCTTGTGTCTGAGTTTCTGTTGTTCTAAACTGGCAGTTCTCAATGAAAGTACACTTGGCCATATCTTATTTTCCGTTGTTACACCAAAATGCTACTGGTATCCAGTGGGTAGAGGCCATGTCATGTCTTAGTTTGCCAAAGGGCTGCCACTGCAAAGTACCCAAAATAGGCTGGCTTTTATAATAGGAATTTTATTGGGGATAAAAGCTTACAGTTCTGAGGCTGTGAAATGTTCAAATCAAGGCACCATCAGAGGTGCTTTCTCACCAAAGTCAGCTACTGGTAATTCTGACATCCTGCCACGTGGTGATCAGGCTTACGGCAGGATTTGTCTCCTTAGCCTTGAGCTGCTCCGTGGATCCAGCTCCTTGGGGGCCTCTTTCTGTGCCTCTGTGCTCTGCTGATTCCAGACTCTGGCGCCTCTCTCAGCCCCTTGGGGCTTCTCTGCCTTTTTGCAGCTGTAGGTGAACCTGCAGTCCTCTTTCTCCCATAGCCCGGTCAAAATGTTAGAGCTCCCTTTTCCTGTGTGTCTCTTCCTCTGTGTCTCCATTTATATAACGCCCAGCAAGAAGGTGGAAACCCAACCTATGCCCTGCCTCATCGAAGTAGTCTAATAAAAAGGGCCCCACACCCACAGGAATCAATTAGTTAAAAAATATAATCTTTTTCTTTTGGGGATTCATAAAAGAACTACAAACTGTCACACTAGGGATGCTGCTAAACATCTTATAATGCATGAGACAGCCTTCCACAGCAAATAATTAGCCAGCCCAAAATGTTAATAATGCCCAAGTTGAGCAATCCTGTTCTAAACTGTCATGCTAGCCCACACTTGGTCTTTAAGGATTCATTAAAATTTTGGCTGCTTTCTTCTCGCCCACCTTTATGGCAGCCATTTCTCCCCTCATGCTTTGATAAAAGTGAAATAGTTCATGTGTCTCATCTTTCCTCTGAGGGTTTATAGTCTTTGGAATTCAGTTCACATTGTTGCCTTCACTCTCTGATGGACTCGACAGGTTGTGATTTGTAGATTATCCATAATTTTTTCATTTTTAAAGTAGGAGATGTTCTCTTGTCATTTTCCATGTCTAAGTGGAAGCTGAAACCTCATCTTATTTTTTTTATTAGAGAAGTTGTGAGTTTACAAAACAATCATGCATAACATACAGGATTCCTATACATCACCCCACCACCAACACCTTGCATTGTTGTGGAACATTTCTTACAAATGATGAAAGAGCATCATCAAAATATTACTCCTAACTATAGTCCATAATTTACATTTGGTGTATTTTCCCACACATTTACAATGGACTTTATTAATAATTCTACATACATTATCAGCTCACAACCCTCATTCTATCTTTTATTAATCTATACTCTGAAGTTTAATTCCATGAGTTTACTCAGCATATTTAGTTCACATTAGTGAACCATACAATATTTGCCCTTTTGTGCCTGGTTTATTTCATTCAACATAGTGTCCTCAGGATTAACCTATGTTGTCATGTGCATCCTGACTTAATTTCTTCTTACAGCTGCATAGTATTCCATCGTATGTATGTACCACATTTCATTTATCTATTTATTGGTTGATAGATTCTTGAGTTGTGAATCTCCATCTTATTTTTAAATAATTTATTTTAAACTAGATAAGGACAATTAAAGATCAATTCCATCAGTGAACATGGATGCAAAAATCACAAAAAAATTGTTGGTAAATTGAATTCAGTTGTATATATACAAAATAAATCCTGGCCATTTAGGTTTTATCCCAGGAATGTTCACCAACAGGAAATTTATCACTATAATCCAGTTGTTTAACAGATAAAAGGAACTAACCATATTATCACCTATCTCAACATATGCAAAACATTTTTTTTCTATAAAATATAAAAGCTATTCATGATTTTTTTCAAAAAACAGCTTCTTAAACTAGGACTAGAAGAGAATTTTCTCACCCAATAAAGAATCCTACCAAACACCTACAACAAATACTGTCTAATGGTGAATTTTAATTACATTCCCCATTGAAGTCAGGGCTAAGACAAGGATGTCTACAGCTCCCCTACTAGTCAAATTCTACTAGAGGTTCCAACTAATACAATACCATAAGAAAGACAAATGAGATATAAGGATTCATAAGGAAGAGAAAAACCATCAATATTTGCTGATGCACAGAATCTATGACAAGGTATTAGAAATTATTAGAAAATACAGCCATTTTCTAATTACCAGATCAATATGCAAAATCAATAATGTTGCCATATAATACACTATCAGTTAAAAATGTAAAAGAAAAAAGATGTTTTTCTATATAATATATAGGAATACAAATAACAGAATTTGCAATACCTTTATGGAGAAACATATAAAACATTTTTGAATAATAAAAGAAGGCCCAAATAAATGGAGAGATAGACCATGTATCAGAAGGCTCAATATCATAAAGATGTCCAGTTGTCCCAAAATTAATCTATAAATTCAATGCAATTCTGATAAAATTTCTAATAGTTTTTTAAAAAAATGGAACTCATATGGAAGAATGAAAGTTCAAAAGAAAAGCAAAAACAATTTTGAAGAAGAAAAATAATATAGGGCACCTGCTTTATTATATATCAAGGCTTCTTACAATGCTATGGCAAATACAATATTGCATTGTTGGACCAGGGATAGACAAATAGATCAAGAGAACAGAATAGACAGTCCAGAAACAGATCCTTACATAGATGAAAATTTGGGAAATGACAGAAGTGCTATTACAAATCATTGGAATGCTATTTATGAATCAGTAAATAACAATAGCACGATTGGTTTCCCACATAAAAATAAATAGTTCCCTATTTCAAACCAAATAAAAAAAATAAATGGAAATTAAATTAATAACTCAATATGAGAAAAAGCAAAACTAAAATTTTTAGGAAACATGTTTCATTGTTCATTCATTCAGCAAATATTTATTGAGCTTTACTTAGACACCAAACACCAGCTTAGGTATTGAAGATATAACAATGAATAAAACAAATTTCCTGCTCTTATGAGGTTTGCATAAATATGTAATATGTCAGGTGATGATAAATGCCATGGAGAAAAATATAGCAGGATAACGGGATACAGAGTGATTGTAGGGTGGAGTTGCTGTTTTATATAGGGTGGTTGGGGAAGGTAATCCTGATAAAGTGATAGCTGAGGAGAGACCTGGAGGAACTGAGAAAGTTAAACATATTGATATCTAGGTGAAGAAATTTTCAAGCAGAAGTACCAGCTTGAGCAATGGCTCTGAGGCATGGGTGTACTTGGTCTTTGAAAAACAGTAAGAAGGTCAGTGCAGCTGGAAAGGGAGAGAAGGAAAGTGATAGAAGATGAGGAAAGAGAGGAAATAGGGTAACTGTATGCACAGGACCTTGAAGTCCATGACAAGGATATCTGAAGGGAATGGGGAACTATTGAAGGATTTGAGTTAAGAAGTGGCATGATACGACTAACAGTTAATAAGGATTACTCTGGCAACTGTGTGGAAGACTGAGGACAAGGATGAGAGGGACAGGAAGTCCAGCTAGAAGGCTATTTCAATAGTCCAGAAAAGAGATAATGATGGTTTCTCCCAGGATGCTAGTGATGGAAGAAGTAAGAGTGGTTGTGTTTGGATGTATTTTGAAGGTAGAGAAGACAGAATTTGCTGATATGGGATGCAAAAGAAGGTAAGAAGTCAAGATGTGAAAACTCCAAGGCTTAAGCGACTGGGTTAGTGGTGGTGACTTTTACTAAGATGGTGAACTCTGTGGGAGGAGCAGGCTTTCAGGAGCACATTAAGAGCTTGATTTTAAATGTGCTAAGAGATGCTTGAAGGACATCCAAGTATAAATGTTAAGTAAGCAGCTGAGGGAAGCAGATGTGGCTCAATCGATACGGCTCCCGTTTGCCATATGGGAGGCCCTGGGTTCGATTCCCGGGGCCTCCTGGTGAAGGCAAGCTAAGGTGAGCTGACGCAGCAGGACGACCCAACAAAGGGAGACGAGCAGACACAGAAAAACGCATAGTAAATGGACACAGCGAGCACAAGCAGCAAGGTGGGTTAAATAAATAAATAAATAAATAAAATCTTAAAAAAAAAAAAAAAAAGTAAGTAGCTGAACAGTATATGAGTCTGGAATTTAGGCAGAGGTTAAAGCCAGAGATATCAATCTGAGAATAGTCAGTCTATAGATGGTATCTAAAATCATGGGGCTGGATAAGATCACCCATTGAGTTACTGTTCATAGAGGAAAGGAGGTCTGAGCCCAGGGGTACTCCAGTTTTAGAGTTGGGAAGAAGGAACCAGCAAAAGAGATTGAGAAGAAACAGTCAGTGAGATTTGAAGAAAACCAAAAAAGAAGAATATGCTTCAAGAAGGAGGGAGTGATTATGTCAAATGTTGCTGAGAGGCTAAGATGTGGACTGAGCATTTATCTTTGGACCTTGCAAAGCAGAAGTCATGACCTTAAAGGTACTTTCAGGGGAGCTGTGATGATGAAAGCCTGTTTGGAGTAGGTTCATTCAAGAAAGAATAGGGGAAGAGCAAGTGGAGAGGATGAACATAAATGATGATTTTGAGCAGTTTTTCTGTAAAGGGAGGAAGAAAAATGGTATGGTAGTTGGGGGGGGCATGGTATTAAGGGAATGTTATGTTTTTTGTTTTGTTTTGTTTCGTTTTTTGTAAGATAAGAGATATGCAGAGGGTTTGTATGCTGATGAGAATGATGTTGTAGAGAGCAATATCCTTGAGCACGTTAGAAGGAATGGGATCCAGGGCTTCATATGGGAACATGGACAGTTTATCCACTGCAACAAAGGAAAGCAGAAAATTGGGAACAGATGCAGAGGGTTGGCAATTCTTTTTAGATTACTTTCATATTCTTAGTGCAATAAGGAGCAAGGTCATCAGCTGAAAGTGAGGAAGTGGGAAGTATTGGAAGTTTGAGGAAAGAAGAGAAAAGATGAAACAATCTTCCATAAAAGTGAGAGAGAGAATTGACTAGAGAAGTGAAGCAGGATTGAAGGACAGCACTAAAGCTCTCCTGAGGTTAGTGTCATGAATTTAAAACAGATCTTTCACCATGCTTCTGTATTTTTCCTTAGCCAAAATCATCTACTTGTACTATGGGAGAGTGTGGTGGTTTGAAGCTGTATGTACCCTAGAAAAACATGTTCTTAAACTTAATCCATTTCTGTGGATGTAAACTCATTGTAAGTAGAACTTTTTGATGAGGGTAGTTCAGTTAAGGTGTAGCCCACCTCAATCAGAATTGGTCTTAATCCTAATACTGGGATCCTTTATAAGCAGAATTAAACTCAGAGAAAGAGAGAGAAAAAGCCACAGCAAGCAAGAAGCTGAAATTCAGCAGAACCTGGAAGAGAAGGGAGAGACCAGGAGAGGCTGCCATGTGACAGAGGAGCCCAGGACCAAGGATTGCCAGCAGCCAGCTCCCAAACCCCATAGTCTCCTGGGAGAAGGCATTACCTTGATGATGACTTGATTCGACTTTTTTTTAAACCTCAAAACCATGAGCCTTCAAACTCCCATTGTTTAAGCCAGCCCATTGCGTGGTATTTGTTGGAGTAGCCCAGGAAATTAAAACAGGGAGTAAAAGGAGAGTTATATTTATTCAGGGTTGGGGTTTCTACATTAAAAAAAAAAAAAAAAATTCAAGGGAAAAAGAAAGGAGCAAAGGAACAAGTATGTATAGGATAGAATATGCATTCAAATCCAGATAAGGTAGTAAGTGAGGACATGAAGAGAGAGGAACAAAAAATTTGGCACATCTATGAAGAGCAGGTCCTGTTAGGGCTGAAGAATTACTGAAATCAGGCTATTTTAAGGAATGTACTGGAAAGGTAAGATGAGGTGGTGTGAGAGTGAGATGCTTGTGGTCAGGATAATGAAGGGAAACTATTATTGGTAGCAGCACGGTGTCAGGCGTAACTGTGAAAGGGGTGGCTTGGAGGAGAATGAAGACAGTATCGCTGTGAGTGTGGAGGTCAAGGAAGTGACCTCCCCTGTGGATGCTGAAATCACTAAGAATTAAGACAGGAAGAATACTGGAGAGAGAGAGAGAGAAGGTGAACCGGGTGTTAAAATCTTTAAGGAGTGAGAAGTAACAACTTGGAGGTCTGAGATGAATGAAACAAGGAGGGGTAAAATAAGCAAATTCTCCCAACAAAGGATTATTACTCAGAATATGCAAAGAACCCTTAAAAATCAGTAAGAAACAGACAACCTAATAACAATGGGCAGAAAATGACTAGGCAATTTAAAAAAGAGGAACCCTTAATGGCTATCAAATATGGAAAGAGACAATGAAAAATAAAATAATGGGATACTATTTCATGTCTATCAGAGTGACAAAATTTAATATGTTGGAGAGTACCAAGTATTAGGGACCATGTGGAGAAAGAGGAGCTCTCGTGCAAGTATAAATTGGCACAATGACTTTGGAAAACAAATTTGGCAATATCTAGTGAACATTAAACTGCACATGTCCTTTGACCCAGCTCCCCCTTCCCAGACATAACCTCCAGGGGAGAGCTCACACATGTGCAGTGCGAGGAGACATGCCCAAAGATGTTTCTTGTAATAGATAAAAATTTAAACCACTTAAGTGTTTATCAACAAGAAAATGGATAAGTAAATTGTGACATATTCATATAATGGGAATATTCTATGGCAATTGTGACGGTTTGAAGCTGTGTGAACCCCAGAAAAGTATGTTCTTAAAGCTAATCCATTCTTGTGGATGCAAACCTATTGTATGTAGTGCCTTTTGATTAGCTTACTTCAGTTAAGACATAGTCCAGGTTGGGTCTTAATCTTCTTACTGGAGTCCTTTATAAATGGGATGAATACCAAGAGAGAAAGCCCCAGAAGAAATTGGAAGCAATAAAACCCAGAAGAGAAGGGAGAGACCAGCAGATGCTGCCATGTGCCTTGCCATGTGACAGAGGAGTTCAGGATTTTTGGCAGCTGGTCTTCAGGAAGAGGTATCATCTTGATGATACCTTGGTTTGGACATTTTCACAGCCTCAGAACTGTAAGCTTGTAAGCTCATAAATTCCCATTGTAAAAGCCAACCCATTTCTGGTATATTGCTTTTTGCAACCTAGCAAACTAGAACAGTAGTGAAAGTGAATGCATATGTATCATGGTTCAATTGCAACATAAAGTTGATGAAAACCAATAATTGCAGAATGATAGGTACAGTGTGATAATACCATTTTTGGTAAATTTTAAACACAAGCAAAACAATATATATTATTTATGCTTATGTATATAGTAAAAATGTAAGAACATGCACATGAAGGATGCACACAACTTTAAGACAGTGGTCTCCTCTGGAGAGGGCAAAGGAAGGAGAAAGGGATCTGGAACAGGAACAAAAGGGGTTTTATATTCTTTTTGTAGTGTTTATTTCTTAAAAGAAAGATGAACCAAATAGGGCAAGATGCTAGTATTTGTTAAATATATTGGGTATATTACACTGTTCCTTTTTATATGTTTTAAATATTTCATGAGAGAAAAATGTACATGACATATGTAGGGATGATAGCACTTTCAGATATCAGATAAACAAATTCTTAAAGCTCACGTAATCTGACTGTCTTTCATCAGTCTGTCAATTTGCAAATGTTTCTTGAGCACATAAAAGTTGCATAACAGTGCACTCGGTGTTAGGGCACCTGCAGAGAATGATCAGAATTTCCAAATGTCAGAAATATGAGTGAATATGCCACTAGTAGAAACATGCAAATACATGATGACAAACATGCATCAAGAGGAGTCACAGAGGGGGCGGATGTGGCTCAAATGGTTGGGCGTCCGTCTGCCATATGGAGGGACCTGGGTTCGATCCCTGGGACCTCCCGGTAAAATAAAAAATATATATATAGAAGGCGCATGGGCTGCCAGGCTCTGTGTGCCGCTGAGCCGTCGGGCCCCAGGAGCCATGCAGCAGGATGATGACGTAACAGGGGAGAGACAAGACGAGATGCTCCGAAAGCTCCAGAAGCCAGGAGCAGAGGTGGCGCAGGCAGCAGAATACCTCTCTCTTACATTGGAGGTCTCCAGGATCAAATCCTGGTGAAGACTAGAGGAGGAGGATGAGAAGAGATGGCAGGAAACAGACACGGAGAATTGCCCAGCGAATGGACACAAAACAGCAAATGGGGAAGGGGGGTTTTAAAATGGATAAAGTAAATAAATAAATCTTTAAAAAAAAAAAAAGAGGAGTCACAGATAATACTGTGGCTTTGTCTAGAATGGGTTGAGTTTGATAAAGACCTACTGAAATATTTCCCTAAGGCCATAGCTCTCCAGTACTTCAATCAGTGACCACTACTTTCCCCCAGGCTCTCTCTCAGCTCTAAAGAGGCATTGGAAACATGACCACCATACCCATCCCCTTTTACTGTGTGAAATATAAATATTTATTTAACAAATTCTGGTGGTCTACTAAGTGTCCGCTATGTACACACATGTGCAACCCACGAGAAAGACACTCTCTTTCCTCTGTCCTCTCCTTTCTCATCACCCCATTCCCTCTCTGTTGGCAATCTGGGGATGTGAGCCCCTGTTTTCCTCCAGGACCAATTGTTAGCAGGAACCTTAACTAGGGCAGCTTTGGAGACAGAGTATTGGCTTAGGAGGGGTTATTCAGAGATACTAAAAGTTACTCTCAGAACACATTTTGCTTAGATGTTTTCATGACTCAACAAAGTGATTGGGAATGTGATGGATAGGGAACAGGGTGAGGTTAAAGGGGGTGCCCTGAAAGACATGAGAAAACAAGGATGAAGCTATTGTACAGCAGATTACTCAGGGGTGACAGCAGAGCTCCCTGACTTTTGCAGTCCTAAGCTTCTGCTCCGGTATCAGAGACAGATGCCTGAATCCATCGGTCCCAGGTAGATGTATCTACTTCCTCCAAGGGTTCCACCTGCGGACAGAGGGCTGTAGAGACTGGACAGGTCAGAGCCCACTAGGAAACGCATACCTCTGCTCAGCACAGTCCCTGCTCTGCAAGGCTTAGGACGGCTCTCAGTGGTCAGTGGCCTGTGCTGGTGACCTCCAGGAGCACCAGGGGCTGGTCAGGGAGAGTCTTAAGGCCCTGACTCAAGTCCTTATCAGGGGAAGTGCTAACTTCCTTATCTTTTTTGTATCCAGGGATACAAGGTCAGATCCCATTCCCTGCTGTGGCAGCAAGTATCAGCCACTGCCAGAGATACCACTTGGCCCAGCTGCTCCCCACCCTCAAAGCCTCCGACCTTCCTCATTCCAGACCAGGGGGGCTCCCGCAGGGTTGGAGATGGGAGGCATGAGAGGGCTCCACCCGAGCCCAGGAGACCCTCCTGAGGCTCACCTATATAACCTAATGCCTAGGAAGTGTGTCTTGAAACTTCCATAATGAAACTGGAACATATTATTTCAAAAATTTGAGAACAGCCCAATTTTCAGACAAGTTTCTTAAAAGCTCTAAATGCATAGCTAATTCAAAGTTGTGAGATTTTAGTGACAGACTTTACTATTTACAAATTTATTGCCAAAAATCCTTTGAGTTATGTGTATTAGTCAGGGTTTTCCAGAGAAAGAGAACCAACAGGATATATATGTAAATATTAAAAGATTTAATATAATATTATAATAAATATTGAGATTTATTGTAGGAATTGGCTCGCACAACTATGGGGATTGGCTGGTCTGAATTCCAAAGGGCAGGCCATGATTTGGAAATGCCAATGAAGATGAAATTGAATTCTCCAGGAGAAGCTGGCTGGCTGAAGTAGAGGCAGAAATTCTTCTTTCTGAATTCTGAAATCCTCAGTTCTGACTTTAAGATCTCTAACTAATTGGATGAGGAGACTCCCTCACTGCTAAAGGGCAATCTCCTTTGTTGATTGTAGATACAGTCAGCTGTAGACACAATCAATGGGCTATAGATGCAAATCCATCTATGAAATATCCTCATAGTAACTATCAGGCCAGTGCTTGCATAACCAAACAATTGTACACCATAACCTAGCCAAGATGACACATGAAATTAGCCATCACAGTTAGTGTGGTTGGTCATTTTTTGAGAAGATAAATTTTTTATTTTGGAGTAATTTAGATTTATAAAAAGTTGCAAAAATAGTACAGATAGTTCTCATATATCCTTCAGCTAGTTTCCCCTAATGTTGATATCTTACATAAACCATGGTACATTTGTTAAAATTAAGAATTTAACATTGGTACAATATTATAACTAAACTATATACTTTATTCACATTTCACCAATTCTTCCACTAGTGTCCTTTTACTGTTCCAGGTCCAGTTCAGGATCCCACATTATATTTAATTGTCATGCCTCCTTAGTCTCCTCTTATCTGTGACAGTTACTGCAGTTTGTTTTTCAGGACCTTAATGTTTTTGAAGACTGTTATTCAGGAAGTTGTAGAATGTCCCTCAAATTTGGGTTTTGTCTGATGTTTTCCTCATGATTAGACTGGGGGTATGGGTTTTGGAGAAGACACAGTGCCCTTCTCATCTCATCAAGTCAGAGAATGTGTGACATCAGCGTAACTTATCAATGGTGATGTTAACCTTGACCACTTGATTAAGGTGGCGTCTGCTGGGTTTCTCTACTGTACTGTTACTATTTTTCCCTTTTTATTCTTTATTCTTTGGAAGCAAGACTCTATATCCAGACCTCCTTCAAGTGGGGTGGGGGGAAGGAGGAAGGGATTAAGCTCTTGTAAGGGAAATTATCTACCTATATTATTTGGGATTCTTCCATAAATAAGGTTTGTTTCTTCTACATCATTTAGTTTTTCAGTCATTTTTTATATCAATATGGATGCACATATATTTATATTGGATCACAAGTCAATACTACATAACTGATTTGTTGCTTCAATTGCTCCTGCTTTGTCCATTGGGAGTTCTTTAAAGTTGGTTCCTGTGTCCTTTTGACATGCCTTCGTCCGTGTGCGTGTGTGTGTGTGTGTGTGTGTGTGTATGTAAATGCTTTCTTTCTGTCACTACTAGTAGCTCCAGGCTCACTTTCTATATCCCAGGCTCCAGCTCCAGAATCAGCTAATTCTCCAAGTCATATAATTGAGCATTTTTAAAATAGTAGACTTTTATCATTTCTCAGTCTTTTTTGCTAAGATCAAGTGTAGTATCTCTTCTTATTAGTTTGATATCTGATATGTCCTCTATCCAAGGATAATACACTAAATGGATTTTGGGAGCAGGGAGATGGAATAAGAGCTTGCTCCACCCACTCCATGCATAGACTTGGTATTGCAGTACCTTCAGAAATGATATACTAATAAAAGAGTAGATTTAAAAATACAAAAGTAATGTATGCCTTTGATAGAAAATTTGGGAAATATGTAAAAATTCAAGGAAAAAAGTCAAAGTTCTACCACTTACATTTAGAATTTGATATATTTCTTTTCCATTCTCTTATTGGTTTTCTTTGTTTTCAATTTAATTTTCTGCTTTTATCTTTATTTTTTCATTCTTTCCACATAGGATTTATTAGCATGTTTCCTGTATTAACTTCTTTTTTTTTTTAACTTTATTTTGTACATTTAGTAATTCAAAACATAAGCAATTAAAAACTAAAAAGTAAACACAGATGAATAAATATATATATTTCTCAATTAAATGTAATGGACACATGTAAATTTTTTTGTTTTGTTTTTTGTTTTTTTTTTTGTGTGTGTGAATCAAACAATATTTTACACAATATATTTGGTTCATAGTAACACATTCATACAGTATTTGTCCTTTTGTGTCTGGCTTGCTTCACTCAACATAATGTTCTCCAGGTTCATCCATGTTGCCATATGCTTTATGACTTCATTTCTTCTTACAGCTGCATAATATTCCATCGTGTGAATAGACCACAGTTTGTTTATCCATTCATCTGTTGATGTACACCTGGGTTGTTTCCAACTTTTGGCAATGGTGAATAATGTGGCAATGAACATCGGTGTGCAGATGTCTGTTGGTGTCACTGCTCTCAGTTCTTCTGGGTATATACCCAGTAGTGGTATTGCAGGGTCACATGGCAAGTCTATATTCAACTTCTTTAGGAACTGCCAAACAGTCCTCCATAGTGGTTGTACCATCCTGCATTCCCACCAACAGTGAAGAAGTGTTCCTATCTCTCCACATCCTCTCCAACACTTGTAGTTCTCTGTCTTTTTCATAGTGGCCATTCTGATAGGTGTAAATATTAACTTCTTGAGTTGGAAACTTATTTCATTATTTTCCATTTTTCCCTTTCTGAAAAATGTATTTAAGACTATGCTTTTTTCCTGACTATTCCTTTAACTACATTTTATAGGGTTTTATTCTTCTGCAAAGTGCTCATGTTGTTGTCATTTCTAATTAGTGATTCCTGCTTTGATTTCCTCTTCAAAAAGTTATTTTACAAGGTTGTTTTTAAAATTTTAGGTATATGATATTTTAGGAGGGGTCTATAATTTTGTTAATTTCTGATTTACTGCCCATGAATATGGATGGCCTACCTGATTTCAGCTCTTTGGAATTTGAGATTTTTTTGTTATTTTAAATTCTCTGTATTTTTCCTTATATTTTGTCTGTTAAAGTTTTGATTTCAGAGAAGTGTTAGTCACCCACTAACTCTGGATTTACCAGGTTTAATTTTATGTGTGTTAAATACATAAAGATTAGTGACTATTACATAATTTTTGTTTCATATATGGTTTATTAGTATGAATTGCCTTTGTTCTTTTTTAATGCATTTGCCTTGAATTACATTTTGTCTAATTATATTTTTATTAATATTTGTCATCTTCTAGTTCTTTTTTTAACATTTTTTTGTACATTTAATAATTGAAAATATAAACAATTAAAAACTAAAAAGTAAACACAGATGAATAAATATGTACATTTCTCAATTAAATGTAATGGATACATATACATTTTTTTTTAAATCAAACAATATATTACACAATATAATTGGTTCATAGTAACGCATTCATACAGTATTTGTCCTTTTGTGTCTGGCTTGCTTCACTCAACATAATGTCCTCCAGGTTCATCCATGTTGCCATATGCTTTATGACTTCATTTCTTCTTACAGCTGCATAATATTCCATCGTGTGAATAGACCACAGTTTGTTTATCCATTCATCTGTTGATGGACACCTGGGTTGTTTCCAACTTTTGGCAATGGTGAATAATGTGGCTATGAACATCGGTGTGCAGATGTCTGTTGGTGTCACTGCTCTCAGTTCTTCTGGGTATATACCCAGTAGTGGTATTGCAGGGTCACATGGCAAGTCTATATTCAACTTCTTTAGGAACTGCCAAACAGTCCTCCATAGTGGTTGTACCATCCTGCATTCCCTCCAACAGTGAAGAAGTGTTCCTATCTCTCCACATCCTCTTCAACACTTGTAGTTCTCTGTCTTTTTCATAGTGGCCATTCTGATAGGTGTGAAATGATATCTCATTGTAGTTTTGATTTGCATTTCCCTAATCATGAGTGATGTTGAGCATTTCTTCATGTGTTTTTTTTCCATTTGTATTTCTTCTTCGGAGAAATGTCTATTCAAGTCTTTGGCCCATTTTTTAATTGGGTCATTTGTTTTTTTATTGTTGAGTGGTAACATCTCTTTATATATCCTGGATATTAAACCCTTATCAGATATGTGATTTCCAAATATTTTTTCCCATTGAGTTGGCTGCCTTTTCACCCTTCTGACAAAGTCCTGTGAGGTGCAAAAGTGTTTAATTTTGAGGAGGTCCCATTTATCTACTTTTTCTTTTGTTGCACGTGCTTTGGGTGTAAGGTCCAAGAAAGCACCACCTACTACAAGGTCTTGAAGATGTTTCCCTACATTTTCTTCTAGTAGTTTTATGGTCCTGGCTTTTATATTTAGATCTTTGATCCGTTTTGAGTTGATTCTTGTAAAGGGGGTGAGATAGGGGTCCTCTTTCATTCTTTTGGTTATAGATATCAAGTTCTCCCAACATCATTTGTTGAAGAGACTGTTTTTTTCCCATTAGCGTGGGCTTGGTAGGTTTGTCAAAAACCAGTTTACTGTATAGGTGAGGGTATATTTCTGGATTCTCAACTCTATTACACTGATCGATGTGTCTATCGTTATGCCAGTACCATGCTGTTTTGACCACTGTAGCTTTGTAATATGTTTCAAGGTCAGGCAGTGAAATTACTCCCACATTGCTCTTATTTTTTACAATGCTTTTGGCTATTCAGGTGCACTTACCCTTCCAGATGAATTTGGTAATTGCCTTCTCTAATTCTGTAAAGTAAGCTGTTTGGATTTTGATTGGTATTGCATTGAATCTATAAATCAGTTTGGGCAAGATTGACATCTTCACGATAGTTATTTTTCCAATCCATGAACACGGAATGTCTTTCCATTTGTTTAGGTCTTTTTCAATTTCTTTTAGCATTGTTTTGTAGTTTTCTGCATATAGGTCCTGTACTTCTTTGGTTAAATTAACTCCTAGGTATTTGAGTCTTTTTGTTGCTATTGAAAATGGAATGTTCCTCCTGATTTCCTCCTCAGACTTTTCAGTACTAGTGTACAAAAACATTACTGATTTTTGCTTGTTGTTCTTGTATCCTGCCACTTTGCTGAACTCATTTATTAGTTCAGGTAGCTTTGTTGTAGATACTTGAGGATTTTCTAAATACAGGATCATGTCATCTGCAAACAGTGAGAATTTTACTTCCTCTTTTCCTATTTGGATGCCTTTAATTTTTTTGTCTTGTAAATTGCCCTAGCTAGAACTTCTAGTACAATGTTGAATAACAATGGTGACAGTGGGAATCCTTGTCTTGTTCCTGATCTTAGGGGGAAAGCTTTCAACCTTTCCCCATTGAGTATGATGTTGGCTGTGGGTTTTTCATATATGTCTTTTATCATATTGAGGAATTTTCCTTTTATTCCTATCTTTTGAAGTGTTTTTATCAAAAAAAGGAAGGTGGATTTTGTTGAATGCCTGTTCTGCATCTATTGAGATGATCATGTGGTTTTTTTCCTTCAATTTGTTAATGTGGTGTATTACATTGATTGATTTTCTTATGTTGAACCAGCCTTACATACCAGGAATAATTCCCACTTGGTCGTGATGTATAAGTCTTTTGATATACTGTTGGATTCGATTTGCAAGTATTTTGTTGAGAATTTTTGCATCTATGTTCATTAGAGAGATTGGTCTGTAATTTTCTTTTCTTGTGGAATCTTTATCTGGCTTTGGTATTAGGGTGATGATGGCTTCATAAAATATGTTGGGTAATTTTCACTCCTCTTCAATTTTTTTGGAAGAGTTTAAACAGGATTGGTGTTAATTCTTTTAGAAATGCTTGGTAGAATTCACCTGTGAAGCCATCTGGTCCTGGACTTTTTCTTTGCTGGGAGATTTTTGATGACGGACTCAATCTCCTTAATTGTGATTGGTTTGTTAAGTTCTTGTATTTCTTGTTGTGTCAGTGTAGGTTGGTTATGTGTTTCTAGAAATTTGTCCATTTCATCTAGGTTGTCTGGTTTGTTGGCATACAGTTTCTCATAATATCCTCTTATGATTCTTTTTATTTCTGTGACGTCATTTGTAAGTTCCCCCCTTTCATTTCTGATTGTATTTATTTGCATCTTCTCTCTTTTTTTCTTTGTTAGTCTAGCGAGGGGTTTGTCAATTTTATTGATCTTCTCAAAGAACCAGCTTTTGGTTTTGTTGATTTTCTCTATTGCTTTTTTGTTCTCATTTTCATTTATTTCCACTCTAATCTTTATTATTTCTTTCCTTCTTTTTGCTTTGGGATTGGTTTGCTGTTCTTTTTCTAGTTTCTCAAGTTGTTCAGTTAAATCTTTGAGTTTAGCTCTTTCTTGTTTCTTAATATAGGCATTTAGGGCTATAAATTTCCCTCTCAAGACTGCCTTTGCTGTATCCCATAAGTTTTGATATGTTGTGTTCTCATTTTCATTAGTCTCAATATATTTACTGATTTCACTTGCAATTTCTTCTTTGACCCACCGAATATTTAGGAGTGTGTTGTTCAGTCTCCACACATTTGCAAATTTACTTTTTTCCGGTCTGTTATTGATTTCTAGTTCCATTATGATCTGAGAAGGTGCTTTGCATAATTTCAATCTTTTTATATTTATTGAGCGCTGTATTGTGACCTAACATGTGGTCTATCCTGGAGAAAGATCCATGGGCACTTGAGAAGAATGTATAACCTGCTGAGTTTGGATGCAGTGTTCTGTATATATCTCTTAGGTCTAACTTGTTTATCATATTGTTCAAGTTCTCTGTTTCCTTGTTATCTTCTGTCTAGTTGTTCTATCTAATGATGTGAGAGGGGTGTTGAAGTCTCCGACGATTATTGTAGAAATGTCTATTTCTCCCTTCAGTTTTGCCAGAGTTTGTCTCATATATTTGGGGCACCCTGGTTAGGTGCATAGATATTTATGACTGTTATATCTTCCTGGAGGATCGTCCCTTTTATTAATATTTAATGGCCTTCCGCATCTCTTATCACTTTTTTGCATTTGAAGTCTGTTTTGTCTGATATTAGTATAGCTGCTCCTGCTTTTTTCTGTTTATTATTCGCATGGAGTATCTTTTTCCAAGCTTTTTCTTTCAGCCAGTTTGTATCCCTGGGTCTGAGGTGAGTTTCTCGTAAGCAGCATATGGATGGCTCATGTTTTTTTATCCATTCTGTCAGCCTGTATCTTTTGGTTGGGGAATTTAATTCATTCACATTCAATGATATTACTGAAAATGCACTATTTACTTCCTCCGTTTTATTCTTTGGTTTTCATATGTCATCTTGTTTTTGTCTCTCTTTTTACTCTTTTGGTTATCCTTTCTGCTTTTCTTTCTTCTATACTCTCCTCCAAGCCTCTCTCTCCTGTCTTTTTCTTTCAGGTTCTAAGGCTTCCTTTAATATTTCCTGCAAAGGTGGATTCTTTTTTGCAAACTCTCTTAGGTTCTGTTTGTTTGTGAATACTTTATATTCACTTTCATATTTGAAGGACAGTTTTGCTGGATAATGAATTCTCGGCTGGCAGTTTTTCTCTTTCAGTTTCCACTGTCTTCTCGCTTCCATGGTTTCTGAAGAGAAATCTGCACTAAGTCTTACTGGATGTCCTTTGTACATGATCGTTTGCTTCTCTCTTGCTGCTCTGAGAATTTTCTCTTTATCTTTTACATTTGGCATTCTGAATAATATGTGTCTTGGCGTAGGTCTATTTGGATTTATTCTTATTGGGGTACGGTGTGCTTCTTGGACATGTAAGTTCATTTCTTTCGTGAGAGTTGGGAAATTTTCAGCTATTATTTCCTCAAATACTCTTTCTGCCCCTTTTCCTTTCTCTTCTCCTTCTGGAACTCCCATGACACGTATGTTGAGTTTTGTGTTGTCATTCAACTCTCTGAGCCCCTGCTCAATTTTTTTCCATTCTTTTCTCTCTCTGTTCTTTTCTCTCTTCAATTTTAGCTAGCTCTGTCTTCGGTATCACTTATTTTTTCTTCTATCATTTCCAGTCTGCTGTTGTATGCCTCAAATGTGTTTTTGACTTCACCTATTGTGTCTTTCATTCCCATGAACTCTGTAACTTTTCTGTTCAGGATTTCAATTTCTTCTTTGCGTTCGCTCAATGTCTTCTTGATGTCATTTATCTCTTTAACTATATTCTCTTTCATCTCATTAATTTGATTTTGGAAATTTGTGCTTATCTCACTGATTAGTTCTCTCAAATTCTGCATCTCATCTGGGACTTTGCTGTATTCATTTTCTTGGGCCATGTCTTCTATTTTCTTAGTATGGCTCTTAATTTTTTGCTGGTGCTTAGGCATCTGGTTAGTTTGTATTTTACTTAGATGCTCTATCTCTTTCTCTTTTATGGGGTTTTAGTAGCAGGAGGCTGTGAGTTACCACAGCTCTTTGATTTTTGGCTCAACCTTGATTATTAGGATTATTCTGCTGGTTGCTCAAAACTGGGCACTGGACCCAGTAATTGTTTGTAGAGTCGTTTCCTAGGGCCTTGGGCAGGGAGGCTATAGAGGCCAGGAAAAGCGTCTCCTACTTATTAATTTTCTTATGTGCACTTCCTTTGTCTGCCAGGAGATGGCGCTTGTTAGCAGCTTTCAATTCAATGCCTGGTCGGAGTGTATTTGTTGTGACACAGACCAGATGAATGTGATAGAGCTTCTTGTCTGGGGGCTAAGGGCCTTGTAATTCAAACTTTCTGAGACAGTTCTCCAGACTTTTCTCGTAGCGCCCCCTTTTCCCAGCTAGGAAATATTTCCACTCCCTTCTGAATCCTCAACTATCATTCCCTGTTAGTAGAGGAGATTGGGAGGTTTGTATATCTTTAGCCCCTTTGCAGGCTCCAAGGCAAACAATGGCGCAGCCCCACCTGGCCTGGAAGGGCTCTCGGGACAGGGCAGACCAAACTTGGGAGTCAAAAGCAGGGTCAGCCCCAGGCTCTCTCTCCCCTCTCCCATGGAGTCCTCAACAATTAGTCCAGGCTAGAAGAGAGGAGGTTGCGAGGGTCGGATTTCTCCAGTCCTTCCTAGGCTCCCAGGGCAAACTGCCGTGTGGAAGGGTCCGTGGGGCTCTGCAGCCCAAATTTACAGGTCAGAACCTGAGTCAGCCTAAGGCTGTGTCCCTCTCTCTCCCCTTTCCGGGAGTGGTAGATCCCTGGAGCCCCCTTTGTCTGTGGTCACAGGCCCAGAGGCCCAAGAATTCTAAAGAGTGTGGGGGAGGGTGCCGGCAGCAGCAGAAGCTGCTACTTCCAATTCACGGTTCTGTTGTTGCGATTTCCCTCTTTTGTCCCTCTCTCCTCTGGGTGGTATGCAGCCTTCACCTGCTGTCCTAAACCCTAGAAGATCTTTTTCGGGACTATTTCAGCCTGTCCTCTAGCTATTTTTCTGGAGAAGAGATTCCCATGTCTTACTAGTCCACCATCTTCCCAGAAGTGTTGTGTAGTTCTTTTTTTGAACTTTCCTGTGCCATTTTGTTTTATGTGTAGCTCTTGCAAACTGCATTTAGCTAGGTTTTAAAAAGATTCAACTTGAGAGACACTATCTTTTAATAGATGAATTTAACCCATTCACATTTATTGTGAATGTTTATGTATGATTTGGACTTATTCTTCAAATTCCAGCAAATTGTGTTTTTTATTTATCAAACTTTTTTCCTTCTTTTCTTGCTTTTGTTGTATTCATTCAAATTTCTGGACTTGTTGTAGTTAACTTCCCAGGAGTCAATGTTTTTCCTCTTGAGATGCCTGGTAAAATAGTGGTAATTTGTCAGATAAATCATCTGTCTTCTCCAAATGCAAGTACCTTGATTCTGACAATTGTCTAGGACTCTCCTGCTCCCTGTCTGTTGCCTCTGAGTGTGGAGCACTACAACTGCCTTACCTTTTGCTATTGTCTTCCCCTGTAGGCATTTTGGGCTGTGGTTTTCTCTTTCAAGGTGACCCCATTTGTCTTTCAGGAATTCCTCATAATTTCTGGTATACCAAGAACTTTTTTTTTTTACTGTAATGCTTTGAATTTGTCTTCTTTCTCTCAAGAGCAGAGATTGTGCCTTATTTCTCTGTCCCCAAACACTATTCATTGGATTCCAAAGACTAATGGTTTAGGCTGTGCCTCACTTATTAAGAGGAAGGAGTGACTATTAGAGCAGATGTCTGCTTTAACAATTGCTTTAAAGTGATCCTAAAAGTATAAAAATGACCCTGGTTAACATGAATGTGTTTCGTTCTCTTTTATAGAAATTAGTTCAATTGTGCTCTACAAGCCAAAGCTAGGTGATTTTTAAAAAAAATTAGTTTAAATGAATTTAGATTTGTAAGAAGTTGCAAAAATAGTACAGAGAGGTCCTATATACCCTTCATCCAGATGAATGAGAACAGGTTACATAACTATAGTACACTATTGAAACCAGGAAATTGACATTGATTCAATCCGCAAATCTTATTCAGATTTCACCAGTTGTACACACATTTGTATGTGCTTCTATGTAATTTTATCACATGTGCATATTTGTGTAGCTACTAGCACAATTAAGGTACAGAACCGATCACCAAACATCCCTTATGTCACACCAACCCCCTTCCCCACCCCATCCATAATCCCTGACAATCACTAATTTCTTCCTCTTTATAATTTTGTCATTTGGAGAATGTTATATAAATGGAATCATACAATATGTAACATTTGGAATTGACTTCTTTTGCTCAGCATAATTCTCCTGATAGTCATCCAAATTATTGTGCATATTAGTAATTTGTTCCTTTTTATTGCTGAGTACATGATATATACTGATTGAGGACATTTGGACTGTTTCCAGTTTTTGGCTATTAGAAATAAAGCTATTATAAACATTCATGTACATGTTTTTGTGTTGATATACATTTTAATATTCCCAGGATAAATGCCCAGAAATGTAATTTCTGGATCATATGGTAAGTGCATGTTTAGTTTTTAAAGAAATTGCCAAACTATTTCCCATATGGTTCTACTGTTTTACATTCCCATCAACAATTTATTAGCCATCCAGTTATCTAGTTTCTCTGAATCCTTGCCAGCATTTGGTGTTGTATTTTTCTTTTTCTTTTTTTTAACTTTAGCTCTTCTAATAGATTGTAATGATACTTGTGGTTTTAATTTGCATATACCTAATGGGAAAGGATGTTTATCATCTTTTCATGTGCTTATTTTCCATCTGTATATACTCTTTGGTAAAATGTCTGTTCACATCTTTTCCCCGTTTTTTAACTGGATTGTTTTACAGTTGATTTTGAGTTTATATATTCTAGATCTGAGCCTTTTGTCAGATAAATCATCTGCAAATATTTTCTTCCAGTCTATAACTTGTCTTATCAGTGCTGTAACAGAGTCTCTCACAGAGCAAAGTCTTAAATTTTTATGAAGTCCTATTTATTGACTTTTCTTTTATGGATCATGTTTTTTGTGCCATGTCTAAGAACCTTCACCTAACACTAGGTCCCAAAGATTTTATCCTGTTTTCTTCTAAAAGTTTTATAATATTACATTTTACATTTAAATTTATGATCCATTTTAAGTTTTTTTTTTTTTAATATGATGTGTGATTTATGTCAAAGTTCATTTTTTGCATTTGTTGAAAAGACTATCTATCCTTCTGCCATTGAATTGCTTCAATGGCTGTATTCATATTTCTGTGTTTTTTTCTATTCTGTCCATTGACTTATGTGACTATCTTTCTGCCAATACCATACTGTCTTGATTACTGTAAAGCTAGGTGAATTTTGAGGTTAACCAAGACAGGTAATTTATGGGGGAGAGGGTGTGGTCAGAGCTAGTAGTCCCTTTCTGAGAGTCAGATAAACTAGTAAAGTTTATATACTAAAATGGTAGATTTTTACAGAAGTGTAAGCAGAAGCACAGAGAGATAAATTAAATTGTTCAGCCTCTCATGACCAGTAGGAAAGAAGCCCACTTTAAAACCCAGTTCTGACTGAATATAAAGGTGTAGGATTTTAACATATATTCTGGATATTAAGCCCTTAATGGATTTGTGGTTTCCAAATAATTTCTCCTATGGAGTAGGCGGCCTTTTTACTTTCTTGACAAAGTCCTTTGAAGCACAAAAGTATGTAATTTTGAAGAGGTCACATTTATCTATTTTTATTGTTGTTACTTGTGCTTTGGGTATAAAGTCTAAGAAACTACCACCTACCACAAGATCTTGAAGTTGCTTCCCTACATTTTCCTCTAGGAGTTTTATTGTTCTGGCTCTTATGTTTAGATTTTGGATCCATTTTGAGTTAATTTTTGTATAAGGTGTGAAATAGGGGTCCTCTTTCATTCTTTTGGATGTGGATATCCAGTTCTCCCCTCATGATTTGTTGAAGAAATTTTTAAAACATTTAACCTTTATTTATTCAGTTTCTTTTCTGTTCTACCTTCTCTCTTTTCCTTAGGGGACTCCAATTACATGTATTTCACATCATTTCATATTATTCACAGGTTACTAAGGCTCTATTAACTTTTTCCATTCTTTTTTCCCTCCATGCTTTATTTGGGTGGATTTTTTTGCTATGTCTTCAAGTCCATTGATCTTTTCTTCTGCAATACTCAATCTTCTATTAAAACCTGCATTTCAGTTATTATATTTCTCATCTCTAGAAGTTCTAAGCTATATATAACTGCAAGAAGGGTTGGGAAAGACAGACTACATGCCCAAAGGGAAAAGGAAAATAGATTTTGGGGACAGCTACCAAATTTTGCCTTGATGGCCTAGCTTGAATTCTTTTATCTCTCAAATCTTACATACACTGCTCCCTGCCCCTTTTAATCTCATCTCTTACCATATTACCCCTCACTCACCATGCTTCATTCACATTGGCCTTCTTTCAGTTCCTTGATATTTTCACGTGCTTTTTCTTTTGCCTAGAATGCTCTCCTTACCATGACTTTTTTTTTTTTTTGGTTATTCAGATCTTGGCTCAAATAGCACCTTCTCAGTAATGCCTTCCCTGACTGCCTTATGTAATATTGCTTTCTATGATACCAGTTACTTTCTATGACATTGTTTTGTTTAATTTTCTTCACAGCATCTTTCACTCTCCAAATGTATCAATTTTATTTCCATGTTTGCTTGTTTTTATGTATCTTATTCACTCAAATGTAAGCTCCACAAGACCAGGCATCTTGTCAGTCTTGTTTATGGGTATCCCCATTACATATTAGAAGTGCTTGGGGTGGGGGCAGATGTGGCTCAAATGGTTGGGAGTCCATCTCCCATATGGAGGCACCTGGGTTTGATCCCCGAGACCTCCCAGTAAAAAAAAAAAAAAAAAAGAAATGCTCAGTAAATATTTGTTGAAAGAGTGCATGTATGGATGAATGAATGGATCGATTATGTGCCATCTCTTATTCTGGTTCAATGCATCCTCTGTTCATGATTCCCCACTGAGGAACTCTCTGACTGGGCTCACAAATCTAACATGGGTCATTTTAGGGAGCATTGCAAAAAGAAGAAATGCTTTCAGTTCTGGATTGGAGATTTTTCTTTCTCTGATGTCCCATAAACCTCTTGACTTCATTCACTCATCATTTAACAAATATTCTGCATTTTTTAGGTAGAGCTGAGAATAGAGTGGTGAGTGAGAAATACAGTCTACCTGCCATCACGGAACTTATATTCTGGTGATTCAGGAGCAGGGTCCACATTCTCCTAGTTCCCAAAGCCATTTCTAAGTCAGCCCTTCTCTGTCATCATGTGTAAATGTCTGCTTCCCATAGATTCATGCCATTCAGCTACCAATCCCTCCTTATCACCATCCTCCACTTAATCACCAGAGTGTGAGCACCTCCTCTGGATGACCATCAGGATCAGAGGGACCATTGCTGCTATGTCTCCAGAGCCTGGGTCATTGTAGGTGCTCCATACATGTTTGCTAAATAAATGACTTTCTGGTCATTCCCCTCATCCAGGGAACACTGACTTACAAGAATCCTCTTTACCCTAAGTCCCACCCTCATCCTGGCTGACTTCAGTGTTCACTTGACATACTATTTAGCCTTGAGGAACTGATTTTGACATCCTCAGTTTCAGTGACCCTCACCTTAACTTCACTTCCGCTATACTCAACCATGGTGGCAACTTAGATTTGTTATCACCCAGATTTCATCCATCTTTAAATTTTAAACATCCACATTCTACTCTCTGGCCATAAATTCCTGCTTTTCCACATCTTTCTGCTTTATTTCCTCTCACATCAGCTTGTCAACTTCATGGAAAATTCCTGTTTCCTGACCCCTCCATTTTGTCCTAATCTATCAATCCTCTCCTCCACTTTATTTCCTTCTGTTTATAGCCCAGACTGCACAATACATCACTTCAATCCCTGTCTTTTCGATGTAAGTACCCTCAGATACTTTTCTCACTACTTTTTCACTATATCCCTTTGAGGGTACCCTGGTCCTAGATTAATCCAAATGTCTTGTCTTTTCTTCTACAACTAGGTTGCTGTGGAAAACTGGAAAATTCAACCAAAATTATGGTTTCCAATATAATTTTGACTTTTAATATTGCCTGGCAATCTTTCTGCATGATCCTACTCAGGACTAGCTCCCATTCTCCTCAACGTGTATTTAAATGTTCACCAATCTTCTCAAGCCTGACTTTGTCTTCAGAAAAGAGGCAGAGGCAATCATCTGGGAACTCCAACATCCCTTTCCTCTCACTGCCACATGAATCTGACTGTGAGAGAGTCTCTCCTTTCTTTACTTCCTCTCATTTGGAGAAGGGTGTCCTTCTCCCATCCCACCATTATCCAAGGTGGCTCCCACTTCTGTTTTAACTAGGCTGTCTTCCCACCTTCTTGGGATCTTTGACCTGTCAATTATTCTCTCTTTCATCTGTTTCTTCAACAGCTCCAGTGGCAAAAGAGAGCTCAATATCCCACATCTGGCCCACAGACTTAAAAGGGTATGTGTAACCATGCCAGGAATGAGAGAATATTTTCATGCTATTTTGTGTTTGGGTCTCTGCTGTTGGCTGTGGGCTCCTTGCCTGGAACGTGTTCAATGCAATTATTTCCCTTCCAGTATCTTGGAGAGCAAAGATGCTGAGTTTATGGTTTCTCCTCATTAGGTACATACTCTTTTGCTCCCTTTGGGGTGGGGGAAAGTAGGGAAGTCAAGCATGGCAGTTCAGTAAGTGCTAGATAATTTCTGGTTTGGGGCGCTGTTGGCAGATTTAATCCTCTTTTTGAGTCAGAAAGAAGAATGTATGGGATCTCAGAACTCTTTCTAATGAGCTCTCCTCCATGGCACCCCTGGCCACCTATACACCACCCCCCACACCTTACAAAACCCCCTTCATGCTATGTCAGAAAAATTATTTGAAACTTGGAAATAGGAAAAAGAGATGGCAGGGCTTTTCAGTGCGGGGCTAGGCTTGACTTTCTATTGTTTCTTGGCAGAGGTGAGCATGTAGGCTTTTGTCAGAGAGGTAAATAATTTCCACTGAATAGAACAGATGATCTCAAAGGTTATGGTTTACGGCTTTAATGGACCTTAACCAATTTTATATCTAATCCAGCAATATTATTCTAACATTCTTATAAATACCTAGTTTCTTAATGCTGGTAACATCTTACTAGTTCTGTGACATTAAGGAACAGTCCACAAGACCAGTGAGGTCTTCCCTTACCACCCTTCTGACCTCAATTACAACCTTGGGAGTCCCCAAGACCACTCTAGAAGGGCTCACAGCACTCACTGAAAACAGCTAAATTCATGGTTAAAGTCTGTTACAGTGAAAGGATACAGATAAAAATCAACAAAAGGAAGAGACACGTGGGAAAGAGTCCAGAAAAGTTCCAAGTGTGGTGCTTCCAGTTGTCCTCTCCCAGGACAGGAGTCATGGACAGTACTACTTTTCCTAAAAACAATGTTTACCATATGCACAGAGTATTGGCAAGCAGGGAAGCTCACTCGAGCCTTGGCATCCAGGCTTTTTATTGGGCCACCATTATGTAGTTATGGTTGATTGCCCATGTGACTGATCTCAGTCTCCTGTCACCTCTTGATGTCTAGCTGATACCATGTGAACCAAGCCTCCACCCTAAATTACATTGTTAGACTCTCTGGTGTGACCTAAGGTCTCCAGACAAGCAAAAACACCTTTATCAGGCATGACATTCCACGTACTTGGAGATTACCTCCCAGGAGTTGAAGGCCAAGACCAGACTTTTCTTTGGGCAAGGTTAAATTCTTTACTATAGATGGTCCCTCATTAATTAATGAGTTGAATGAAATTTTGACACATGTGCATTTTATATTTGTATGAGTTGTGATTTTATCTTTTTTAAAATTATACTTTAACTTTTTTTGTATGCAGGAGCAAACAAAGAGGAGATACCATTAGACTTTTCAGTGGAACCATTTTTATTCATTATGCTGCTGAATTTCTCCCTTTCCATTGTTTGTTTACCTTTCACATGAAAAAGATGTTTCTACATCTTTCTGTAGCTGCCATATAATACTCTTTTTTCCCCTTGACAAAGTGGTTTTAAAATGCTGTTTGAGGCAGCACATGAAAAATGTTATGAATATGTAAAGTTGGTGTTAGGTGGGTGTGAAAGTTTCATGCCTTTACAAAGTCATTGCAATGACAGCAGAGGTGTTTTTTGTGTGTGTTCCTACAGACAGTCTTAACGTTGTGACAAAAGCCTATCTATTGTCTTCTGTGTAGCACATTCAGAACTTCCACTGACCCTTTACCTCAACCAGCTTTAACTAGCTCTCAAAGTAAAGTGAAAGCTTCCAGTTGCAACACTGCTGCACAGACTTTCTCTTGAATCACCATAGAAACAAAACCCTCACTGCGGGGGGGGGGGGGGGGGACACTCATTATAATGAGGAATTGCTGTAAACATGGATTAAGGAATTGGACCATAAACAAAGTAGCACTTGGAGTAGGAAGGAACTGAGTGACAGAAAAGGTAGATGGACAAAGGAGATAGGAGGAAGTACTGGCCTCAGAAAGGAGAGAGAAAACGTATAGTCTAATACATATGTCTCTGAGCCTGAATTCTAAGGTACCATAGTATCTCCTTCAGGCTCCCACTATGATGACGATACAGTTATAATAAATAGAATATTCCTGACCCTGAGTTGCTTATGCATATTGTTTTGGCAGATCCAGAAAATGACAGATAAGATTTAATATGCTTTAAAAAAGAAATTGTGCAAATTGACAAGAAAAAAATTTAATGCCTGAGTATAAAAATGGGCAAAATTCATAAAAAGCAGTGCATAACAAGGAAATTTAACTGACCAATGAATATATGAAAAAGTTAAACTTATTTAGTAATCAAAGAAATATAAAGTAAAACAATGAATGACCATTTTTGCCTATCAAAACTAACAGATTTAGAAGGAACAATGCTTAATGGTGTTGTGAGGGATGAAATAAAGTTCATTCATACATTCTTGGTGGAAGTGGAAACTGATACAACTTTTCAGGAAGTCTGTTTGGCATTATGAATCAAGAGCCTCAATCCATTTAATCCAGGATTTCCATGCGAGTCTACACTAAAGAAATAATAGGTAAAATGTTGAGTGCAGAATTATTTATTCAATCAAAATATTGGAAATAACCTAAAAGTCCCTAAATAGGGAAATTAAATTTCTATATATATCATGCCAATCTGCCTCTTGCTAATCTCATTTTAGTCCCATTGGCCTCTTTGATGTTCCTTAAATATGCCAGGCTTGCTCACTAGTATTGGGGTAATCACACTTGTTGTTCTTTCTCGTAGTAACACTCTCCACCAGAAACCGGTGTGGTTTGCAACCTTACCTTATCCAGATCTTTATTCAAATGTTATCTTCGAAGTGAGGTCTTCCCTTATCATCCTTCTAAAAATTGCACCCTTCTATTATACTCCTTTTCCTGGCTCAATTTTTCTGCTTAACAATTATTACCATCTAACATTCTATATAGGACCTCAATTACAAGTCAATCTATCTAAAAAGTTCATCATTGTCTCATAGCCTTGAAAAGGTTTTAAATTTTAAAGCCCAATTAAATTCTACTTTCCACTGCACTGCAAGTTATTGCATGTTTCTAAAAATAAGACAGAAAGAGGGACATTTGAGTCACATCAAGACTAAAAAGGGTATATACCCCAAAATGTGAAATTGGCTGAGTTAGAAGTTCTCTTTTCTTATTATTTGATAGTGTTGTAGCTGGTTAAACTCTTCCTTGCTGCAGCTTAGCTGCCTCAAACCAAATGTATATTGAAGCCGGAGCTTTAAAAAACTTGGTAGAAAAATGCCAGGTTGTTAAAAAAATACTGGCTGCTTCTTGCAGCCTTCAAGTTCTTACAAAAGAGAGACAAGTTTTGATCTGAGCCGACCTGGCTGAAAGCAGAAAAGGTACAACATACAGCTTTCTTAATACGGACTCTGTCTGTGGGCAAGATCGCTGAGGCTCAGTTAATTATGCTTCTTGCAGAATTGCAAAAACCAAAATTTCTGCCCTATTCTAAAATTAGCACAAAAGGCAAGGAGGTGGGAAACACATCAGGGAGATAAAATTGGGACACAGGAGCAGTCAGAGAAATAAAGGAAGCCAGATTCCCTGGGCCTTTCCCACCTACTTCCTGCCCTGAACTATTCAAGAAATCTTTCTTCCTATTGTCAGGGCCAGCCAATGGGCTGCAGCCTGGTCATAGGTGCAGATTACTCTGCTTTACCTATTGGTTTACAATGCCAAGAGGGAAACAATTTCATTTAGGATTAGGGCTAAGAGACCAAAACAGTAAGGGTGGAGTCCAGACCTGCGATCCATAATATAAGAAGCTGACAGAACTTCTAGAAATGGAAACATTTAATAGTCTACTAGAGTTTTAGGAGAGTTGTATTATCAGTGAAACCTCAAGCCTGGACAAAACGGGTGCCTATAACTCCTAACCCTTAAGGGAAACCCTGGGCCTCCACCCTCATACACTGTGTCAGTAGGAAGAAGACTGTTAAAGAAGTTCAGCCTTAGAAGGAATTCCTGTTTTATGACCTTCATCTATATTCCTTTCAGGCATGGCCATAAGGGCAATGGACAAAAGAGGTTCTCCCAGTGGGCAGCCCATATTGGTTGACTAACAAACACCTACTCTGTCAAGACAAGAACTCTTTGCTACTCCTGCCCAGAAATACATTCTTTGGATTGGTGACAGCTGTCTGGTTTTCAGATGATAGTATTTTTAAATTTGAATTTTTCTATTTATTTTCCATTCTTCTGTATCTGTTGGAGGCAGTTAAATGTTGCACTCATCGGATACATAATCATGAGGAGTCAGAGTTGATGGTAAGAGGAATACACATCTTCTGGACTTGGAACTGGATGCAATAACTAGACATGAATTTCAGTTGTCTCTCTTCGGAGAAGAATTAATGGATTTTCATTTCAATGTGGGATAGTAGTATCATATTAAGTGAGGTATTTTATTTATATTTATGTATGGTAAAAAGAAATGCTAAACAGCCAGTGAGTGGAATGTAGTGGACATATATTGTTTCTCTTTCCAGAATATCTTGTTTTGGGGAAACATCCCTCCCCTACTCTGTGTGATACTGGGTATCAATAAATGTGTCTGTTCCTCCATCTTTGGTGTCTACATGATATAGACTATGAATTCAAAATATTCCATCTATCTGGCCACAGGGATTGGTTCAGGGATGGGCACATGACTTATGATGCCCAATCAGAATTTTTGTTGGACTTCTCTGTGCTAACTAGAGCTAAGAAGTTTGCATGCTTTCAATTTTACGATTCTGAGAGTATTTGAAATTGGGTAACTGTGTAATCATGCTTCTTGGAAGAAGTCCATCTGAAGAAGGAAAGAATGAGGCCAAAACAGAGTTAAAAAGATCTGAGAGATGGAGATAAGTGGAAGAAGAAAAGGAAGATAGGTAGATAGAGATAGAAATAAATTTTAGCAAGCAACTTCTGATTCCCTGGATCTATTAATAGCTGTGATGGAAGCCAACTCTACCTCAGTACTTTTCAATTACATGATACAATAAATTCCCTTTCTTGTTAAGTGAGTCCGTGTTGGGTTTCTGATACTCGCAACAGAAAGGGTCCAGACTTATCTAGGGACAAACCATTCAATCTGCCATGTGCCACAACCTAGCTTATGCCCCACTACTCCTCCGTAACTGCTCTTGCCAGTCACGAATGACTTTCTTATTTCCAAAGCCCTTGAATCCTTTTCAGTCCGTTTCTTCCTGGATCTCTTTGCTGAGTTTGATGCTGCTTATAACTGTTTCTCTTGAAATTATCCTCCGTTGGCTTTTAAGAGACATTATTCTGTTCTCCTTGTTGTCATTCCTACCTTATTTATTTCTCAATTTATTTTCTAGGCCCCTTGCTTATCTCTAAAATTATTGCTCCTCAGTGTTATGTTCTTGACCCTCTTATAGTCTTACTATAAAACTTCTTCCTGGGGGACTTCATTCATGTCCAGATCTCCTAATGTTACCTATATACAGATTATTTCAAGATCTTTATCTTTAAGCTAGAGTTCTGTTTTGATCTCTAGACCTATTCAGTCCACTTCCTGGATATCTCCTCTCAGATACTTCAAACACTTCAAAAAGCAACATGTCTCAAATTAGTCTCATCATTTATCCACCCAAATTTCTATTCTTATAGCACTCCCAGTTGCAGTGATTGGTATTACCATATAAACATCTGCCTTTGTTAGACACCTAACGTTGTTGATTCCTCCTTTTCTGTACCACTCTCATCAAATTCTGTCATTACATTTTTTAAAAAGATTTATTTTATTTATTTCTCGCCACCCCCTTGTTGTTTGCGCTTGCTGTGTCTGTTTGTTGTGTGCTTAGCTTCCTTTTTTTTTTTTTTTTAATGCACCAGGAACTGAACTAGAGACCTCTGATGTGAAGGGAGGTGCCTAATCACTTGAGCCACCTCTGCTCCCACCATCCTAGGAATTGTATTGAGGGTGTAATGGGGTTAAAAAATGGGGTGATCCCTTGACAGAGGCCAAAAAGGAGAGTCCCAAGTGGTGTGTCCTTTTGGCAGCAAAGCCCGGGCTCCTCTCTTACCCTCGTCCCCTCCTTGTGCTGGCCCCTCTGTTGCAGCTAGGTTGGTCTCTTCAGTTTTCATTCCATCAGTGAATGGTGCCTGAATAGTCTACAGCCCACTCACCAAAACACCTCCCACCCCTGCTTCAAGACCATCCTATTTCCTGCACAAGGCCTGTCTTGTCCTTCTATCGCTGAAGGATCACCCTTAATTCTTACATTCATTATTTGGACACTTGACTGCTTATTGCCATGTTATTATTATTATTATTAAAACAATTTATTGAAGTATATCATTCATACATGAACATACATAAACTATAAGTGTTCAGTAACCATTGTGGACTTAGAAAACAAACATGCATAACATCAAACAGGGCTACCACACATCACCCCCACCCCCCACAAACACCCTGCATTGTTGTGAAACATTTGTTAACAAATCATGAAAGAGCATCATCAAAGTATTACTACTAACTATAATCTGTATCTTCCTCCCCTATACATTTTTAAAAGGATTTATTTATTTATTTACTTTTATCCATTTTTACCACCACCCCCTTTTTGCTGTTTCTTTGTCCATTTGCTGGGCAACTCTGTGTCCATTTCCTGCCCTCTCTTCTCATTCTTCTCCTCCTTTCTTCACTGGGATTTGAGCCTCGGAAACTCCAATGTGGGAGAGAGGCATCCTACCACCTGCATCACCTTAGTTCCTGGTTTTTTGGCATGTCTCATCTTGGCTATCCCTTGTGTCACTCTCCTGTTACATCATCATCTTGCTGCATGGCTCACGGGGCCTGGCAGTGCACCCGCGCATGGGGCCTGGTGGCCCATGCACCTTCTATATTTTTCTTTTTTTAAATTTTACTGGGAGGTCCTGGGTATCAAACCCAGGTCTCTCCATATGGGAGACAGATGCCCAACCACCTGAGCCACATCCGCCCCCCTGCTATATCTCTTAAGGTTAACCAAAGATACCCAAAGTTACAGTCTTTTCCCATACAGGATGGTCATATAATAAATCAGGCTTAGTTTATCACCAGCATTCCAAAAACCAGACCTAGGGAGAAAAACTAGGTCTGGGAACATATGCATGGCTTCTAGTATAGCGAATGTTTAGCTTACCCTGATTATCACAAAATCAGGACAGTGAGAATATTCGCATCATGTTATTATTTAATCACTTCCAGGAGGGGATTGTTTTCCAAAATGAGACCATACACATCACAAGGGCAGAGATGAGCCCTAGATGATGTCTGTTCCCAAACACTACCTATTGAATTTTACAGGCTAACAACTGGGCATGCTCCTGGCTTATTAAGAGACAGGGTAAAAATTATAAACAGAGTAGATGCTCCTTAAAACGAACATGATTTAAATAGACTTTAAAAATAGCAATCAACCCTGATTAATGAATTTGTGTAATTATTTTCCTTTATAGCTCTTTACCCATATGTATTCTACAGATTAAAAGCCAGAGATGTTTTAGGGAAATAAGGATAAACAGATAATTTGTAGGGCATTAGGAAAAGTAGGACCAGAGATTCCACAGCCAGGAATTAGAGAGAAATTGTTGAGATTAAGGGTACAGAACCTATAGCCCGTATCCTGATTCAACCCAGTGCTGCTCCCCTAATTTTGAGTGCTTGTACAAGTTAACTTCTCTAAGCCTCAGTATCCCTATCTGTAAAATGGGCATGATAATAAAGGGACCTTCTTCATAGGGGCTTTTCTAGAGGAAAATGCACGTGGAGTGCTTAACATGGTCCCTACCACAGAAATGCTCAATAAATGGGAGTTGTTATCTCCAAAAGGCAGGAGAAGATGCTGAAAGGAAAGAGGGTAGAACCAGAGTTGTGTTAGGAGGGAGAGTTGTTTTGAGGTGATACTAATGAGAAACAAGAAGACAAACTCCCCGTGGGATCTTAGACCAGACAGGCCTGAGATGTAGGGAGAGCATGGCCTGGGGCTCCGGAGGAGGTGAGGGCTGAAGAGCTGCCCAGAGGACCCAGGTGAAGGTCTTTGGAGCCAGCGGGGAGTGACTGGGCTTTGTCTAGGTTGGATGCAAACCATCTGAGAGGTGGGGGCATAAAGTGGTATGTGGGACCCATAGAGAAGTCACATCTGGAGTCTGGGGTGAGGCAGGTATTTCTGGGGAGAGGTGGGGAGCTGGGGAAAGAGGAGGTTAACCTGGGGAGTTAATGAGGACTGGAATTGGGGTGGTGGGTGTGAAATATAAAGGGAAGGACAGAAATTAGACATATAGTAGGACAAGAGACATGATCAGGTAATAGGTGAGGGAGGGAAGGTGTGAATGAGCTAAGATAATAAGTTATGCTCCTTACAGGGACTTTGGTGGGCGGTCAAAGAGGAACCACTCAGTTATATGCTGTGTGGCCATGTTTGCTGTGATGATGGAGTGGCCACTCTGTTGGTGAAGCTGGTCTGGGGAATGGGTTGAGAAAAGCTCTGTGTATTCCCTGTGAGCCTGGGGTGAAGTTCGGATGCACCACCTTGAGGAACCCATGGAGATGCATCTTCAATGATACTAGTGCCTTTCCAGGGTTGGCTCCAGCAAGAGGGAGGCCTGACAATTGGCCACCATGCTTGGGACTGGGCTGTGGGCTGTGGGGTCTTCTCTGCTCTTCTCTCAGTGAGAATGCACAGCTGCTGGGCAGGCAGGAGCTGTGCCTTGGATGATGAAGTGGCTGTGACCACTGGGTCCACAGAGGGGAACCCCTGGCTGACGAGTGCCCAGGGGATGTTAGTGTCTCCATTGCTGAGCGGGCTTGGCAGCCAATGCCCTTCTCACACATGCGTGCCTGGCGACCCCACCCTATTATCCAGCTCTGGAAATTATTGTCTTTCCAAGGGTGAGCTTCTGTCCTTAAACTCTCCTGGTTTCGAGGAGGCAGAATGAAATGGTAGAAAGAGCATGTGCTTTGGACTCAGACTTGTATTTAAATGCAGGCTCCAAACTTATTTAATTGTAAAATACGATAATACGTGGAAAATAACCTTGTGAAAGAGTGGATGATAGGATAATGTGAAGGCCTGGTGTACACACTCAGTAAGAGCTAGTTCCTCTCCCTTGCCCAGAAGATTTGGAGGCTGAGACACTGGGGAACTCAGTTTGTGTCTCACGATCAGACTCCCAAGAGGAGAGTGAGGAAGACTGAAGCCATCACACCCATCTCTGTCCCCAGGATTGGCTTCACTGTGGCACAGCATCTGACCCAGGATGGGGTCCTCATGGTCATCAGCAGCTGGAAGTAGCAGAATTGGACCTGCAGAGGTAGCGCTGCAGGGGGAGGGGCTGAGTGTGACAGGCACTATGTGCCATGTGGGGAAGGCTGAGGACTAGGAGTGGTTGGTGGCCATGGTGAAGGGGTAGGAGTGGGAGAGGAGGGGCAGTTGGGAGGGATGCAAAGATGGAGGGGCTCAAAGTCAAAATGATCCTTTCCTGAACATAATTTTGGACATTTACTATGTGCCAGACATATACCAACACACTATTACATTTAAGCTCCTTAAGAACCCTCTGAAGCATCCAGTGCTGTTGTAACAGCTTTATGGTGGGAAAAGACCTAGAGGCATAAGTGACAGGGTTAAGTTTGAACCAAGGTTTGCCTCACTCCAGAGCTTGTGTACTTAACCATGACCTGATCCCTGCAGCCAGCCAAGGGCGGGCCTGCAGTTGTGGGCCTGAAACTGTGGGCCTTGTACCTGGGGGTCTGTACCTGTGGGCTTGTATCTGTGGGCCTGTACCTGTGGGTCTGTACCTGTGGGCTAACAGCTGTGGGCTTGTACCTGTGGGCTAATAGCTGTGAGCCTGTACCTGTGGGCTTACAGCTGTGGGCTTGTACCTGTGGGCTTGTACCTGTGGGCTAACAGCTGTGAGCCTGTACCTGTGGGCTTACAGCTGTGGGCCTGTATCTGTGGGTACCTGTGGGCTAACAGCTGTGGGCCTATACTTGGCCTGTACCTATGGACCTGCAGTTTGGTGAAGCTGGGATGATGTTTGTGACAGGGAGCTCTGGAGCAGGGGAGAGGCCAGCCCCCTCTGGGCTGTCACAGGGAGGCTCTGGCTTTCATAGGAAACTCAGATTTGAGCATCTGCTCATGAGCAGTGCCCAACAGAGCTGGTGTTTATGCCGTGTGAAGTCCCACCGCTACTCATTAGAGCAGGCACTGAGAAACCGCTTTCCTAATGACCTTTCCCTGCTACTGTTTCCACAGCCCTGCTCTTCTGGGGGATGGCATGCCCTGTGGAGAGCCTGTGCAAGAAATGACTCCAGGCGGTGTCCCGGAAGGCAGGCAGCGCACGACTCCTCGCACTCCTCCACGACTGCGTCACACAGAGAGGACACGCAGGCCTCAGCCTCTCCCCACAGCCACGCCCACCTGCGGGACTGCAGTGGAGCAGAGGGGCTGACTGACCCCGCAGCTCCTCTTGGCAATATTGTTCTGATTTCCAATCTCTGGGGAGGAGGGGTGGAGGAGGGCACAGGACCCTGGGGCCTCTCTACTCCAGGGAGACACTCGGGCAAAGGGCCCCAGAAGTGGAATACCCCCAGGAGAGCGGGTAGAAGTGTGCTCTGGACGCCAGGGCCTGCTTCTCAACCACATCCTCAGTCTACTCGGCCCACAGCTATGTGAACAACACAGTGAAAAGGAACATCTGGAAGGAATGTGGCCAGCTGATGCCATACCCACAGAGGAGCCCCGATCACCTGACTTGCCCTGTGCTCTGAGAATGGCAGGTAGGGGCAGCTGCAAGAGCAGGTGCCACATGGGATAACCCAGAGTCCTTAAGCCCTCCAGAGAGGCCAAAGAAGGCTGCCTCAGTCCCTCTCACTCCCACCTCCCTCTGGGGTCCCTCACGGCTGGGCTTCACCTTTTGCTTCTCATGCCTTCTTGTCAGAGTCAGCAACCGGTTAGGGCTCCCGTTCTAGACTTAGATTTGGAGCCCAGGTCACTCTGAATGCATTTTCCTTCCTGGCTGTCCTAGGGCTGGCGAGCACTGCTCCATCCTCACCCGGATGGCTCCATTTTCCCAGGTCTTGTTCTCCAGAGATCCTGATGCTGCTTGCCCTGACCACATGACTGGTCCCAGGGAGTCCTGGGGTTTCCCAGCACGGGAAACTGTGCCAGCACCCTCCCAAGTCTAATTTCCTCAAAGAACTCACTTCTCTCCAGAGATCTGGCACCACCCCCACTTTCTCTTCCTCTTTTTATACCTCAGTTCAATCTCCTCACCTCCTGGAAACCTATTTTCTGGAAGCAGCTGGCTTTTCCATTGAGCTCACCCTCCACCTTGCCACATGGGTCTGTCCCCTCACAGGGAAGGCTCTGTGGAACTGATTGGCACCACTGCTGTCTAGGTACCTCAAACAGGGAGTGGAGAGTTTTGGGATGGGGTGGGTGCCAGCATGTGGGGGGAGTGAATATTGACCCTGTGTGATAATAAAATCGAAGTGCAAGACATTGTCCTGTTCACATTTAAAAATCACACTCATTGCCATTATCTTATTTAGTCCCCACAATCCCAGGGCTGCCATATATGGTTGTATAGGTTGTTCACTATACAAGGGCACCCAGTCCAGGGACAAGCAGGAGCTGAAACCTCATCCATGCTCACTTGCCAAGACATGCACTCTGGCACAGGCTACATTCACCTGAAAGAAAGGGAAGCTTTAAAATTTTTCACTAAGTCACCATCCACTCATCAAGCCATGTGTCAGTGGGGCTGAATTAACTCAGAAGAGTTCTTTTGAAAATTCACACCAGGAGGAATATAGGCTATCAATGCCGCAACATGACATTCCTGTGATTATAACAAGACAGAGTCTATAAATCCCATATGGCAGATGAGGAAATTGAGACCTTAGCGACTTGCCTAAAGTCAGCCAGTCCTTGGCAGAGCAGGGATCTGGCCTTGGGTCTCCTTAGTCCAGTGTCCTGACCTGGCACCAAAGCACTTCCCTCTGGACCAAGCACAGGCAAACAGTTTGGCTTCCTGGCTTTTTTAATGCCTAGACGTCATCCTGCTCCTGCTGAGTTTGTTCTTGGAATGCCAGGGGTGGAATGGGAAAAATGTCTGATTTGGGCCTAAGTGCAAGCATAGTCATCCTCCATAGTCGTGGGGGTTCCAGCAAGAGTTTCTCCTCTCAACTCCAGTGGACTTTTCCCACTTCACTCTCTTTCTTAGATGCTGAGGGCCTACAGTACCAGCAAAACTGTCCCGCCGGGACTCACCATGTCCTCAGCTGTGGACTTGGTACCAAAGGGCATCAGGTGAACTGCCTGTCACCGAGACACATCAAGACTGACTTCAACCAAGTGGTGAGGACTCAATAGCTCCCGCTGCTCACACAAGACCACACGGGTGCTTCCCCAACCTGGCCAAGCCCCTTGCTCTGTGGCCCTGGCCTGCAGCCTCTGCAACCTATAGCCTCTCTCTTCCCTGAAGTAGATCAGGGCTCTATCCTCTGTGGCAACAGCTCAGCAGGACCCCCACACCCGGCATATCCCACAAAGGCACAAGTCTGCCACGGGCAGTCTCTCTCTTGTCCTGTCACAATCCTACCTAGCACTGACCCTCTGAATTCTTCAGGTTAAAGATAATCAGGCTCTGAAATTTTTAAAAATAAATCTCTGTCGGTGGCAGGAGTATGGGTGGTCTCCTCAAGAATAGACAGTGCTCTCTGACTGTATTGGCTGATAGACCCTTCTCACTGGCTTGGGGCTGTACAGCCTGGGAGTTGGATCTGAAGGGCAGGAGTGGGCCTCCCATATCCTCCAGTACCTTGAGGGCCTTGGAGTGGGGAATCCAGGGGTGGAGGGTGTGCTGGGCCTTCCACCCAGGGCTGCAGGGCCAAAGGACAGAGGACTAGAGCATGGGCTGAGATCTTGGTTCTCTTGTCTTTCCATTCAGAGCAGGGAAGCCCTAGGACCATGCAGGGATCATGACTTTCCTGTGGTCTCCAGAGCCAGCTACATCACTGGTAACACCACTGGTAACACCATGGTGGCCAGCTTCTTCCTGAGATGTTGATGCCTGCCACCAGGATGAGAGGCTGTTGCTCTGGGGTAGATACCACCTATTACCCTGGGAACTAAGTAGTGCTTGAATAGGAAAATGAAGTGCAGGCCCTATGTGTTGTCACAAGGCGTCAGAGGCTAGTTGAATAGAATTCTAAGACAGATCAAGTGTAGGGCATGACAGGTGATGGGACAGAGTTGCTGCTGAGCAGTTACTCAGTCTGAATCTGTATTCCATCTCTTTTTTTTTTTTTTTTTTTTTTACCGGGAGGTCCCGGGGATCGAACCTGGGTCCCTCCATATGGGAGACGGACACCCAACCAGTTGAGCCACATTCGACCCCCTCCATCTCTTTTTAAAATTGACAATAGACTTGTTTTGCAACTCCTAACCTGGTCTTCCTTGTATGGCTGGCAAATAGCAGTTGCTTTGCTTAGAAACACAAGTCAGTGGTCTATTTCTTACCACTGTCCTCCATCCTCAGGAACTATTTCCTCCACGTTTGTCACCAGCACTTGGGCACCCTGAGATACAGGAAAAGAGAAAGTCTTTGCCTGGGGAGTCAGGGAGGTAGATAGCTAAATGTCATGACAAAATGCCCAAGAGCACAAGCTACCATTCAGAAGACCGATGCCTCCCTCTAAGACAGGGTTTCTTAACTAGGGGTCCCCGGACCTGGGGGTCCCTGGAAGGATTTCAGGGTGTCCTTGAGCTTGAACTGAAAATTCAAAAAAACATTATTCTTGTGGGGACATGTTGGTGTGGGTGTGGTATATTTATTAAATAATACACAGTATAGTGTGGACTTACTAAGGGGTCCATGGTTTTCACCTGACTGGCAAAGGGGTCCGTGGAACAAAAAAGGTTAAGAACCCCTGCTCTAAGAAGAGATTTGTCCAGTCTTCTACACCCCTTGAAGCACCTCATTCCAAGACCCATCTTCTCCCTTATCTGCAGCTTCAACTTCTCAGGGCTCCAATCTAAAAGCAAAACAAAACCAACCAATAAACAAAACTAAAACCCTCCTATCTCAAATTAGTTTATAGCCATTACATTATTTCACTCCATCCCATAGTCTCTCTTTACCCTCTGCAACAGCATGTGCTGTGGTTTTATCTTCCTGCCTGTTTAGGTGTCCAGGAATTTAACATGCTCACTAGGATCTTCAGGGATTCTTTCCCAGCCACAGAGGTAAGCCTCTGAGCTCATCATTATCTCCATGGCTTTTTCTTCTCTCTTCAGAAATCGGTCATTTTCTGCAATATTTCTACAATGTGGCTGCTATTGTGGGCTTCATTGCCTGCCCAATTGCCTATTCTAGCATTTCAATCCTGCTCTGAGGAAATATTTTCTGGGATTCTGGGGAATGGGAAAGGATATCTGCCATGGATTTCCTTCCTAATTGTGTAAACAAGTCAGTGTTCATCACTGTAGACTGCCAGACAGCTTCCAGAACATTTCCTAACCATCCTCAAGAAGGTTTAATGTGCTACTCCCTTGGACATTTCACAGCAGAACTGGGTAGACCTTCCTGTGTCTGACATGTTTAGGTCCCCATGGTCCACCCTGGGGCTTCAACTAGGCAAAGTAGTTTCCCAACTCTCCTCTGATTAGTATGTCAAGGTCCTGCATGGCTGATGAAGGGGCAATCTGTATCCCATGGCCCAAGCTGGGAAGCATTTGGCTGTCATATTAAGTAGGCATACTAGGGTCACCCACTGGGGAGCAAGTTAACAATATCAGGATCCCTTTGGTAGGGCATCCAAAACATGGCTTGGCGTTCCCAAGCGATATATGTCTAAGTGTCAAATATGTCATAACAAGAATCGCAAATCATTATTTCTTTGACTCCACCCCATCTGCTCCCAAGGAGCTCCAGCTCCACTCAGGTCCTGCCACTTGATCTATAAATATATGGAAAGGTGCTCAGTCATATTAGTAATCAAAGAAATTCAAATAAAAAATGTAATGAGATATTGATACCGCCACTCACCAGAAAGTTCATAAAAACCTTGAAAATATCAGGTGTTTGTGAAGATATGGAGCAATGAGAGTGCAAATGCACTGCTGGTGAAAGTTTATATTGGTACTCTCATGATGGAAAACAGTATGGCTTTGTTCACTAAAGTTGAACACAGCTTATAGAACAGCAACTCCACTTCTAGGAATGTAGTGAACAGAAATGTGGCACTTGTGTAGCTTTATTTATAATAGACCCAGATTGGAATCAATTCACTGTTCACCAACAGTAGAAAGAATCTTAAGAATTATGGTCTAGTTATATAATGGCATATTATACAGATATGAAAATGAATGAACTGCAAATGGGTATAATAACATGGATTGTGTATACACTCAAATGTAATATTGAGTGAAACTAGCCAGTCACAAAAAAGTTCATATTGTATGATTCAAATAATGTGAAGTTAAAAGAAAAAACATGCAATGGTGTATGGAATTTACTCTCAAATGTTTAGATCATATATTGATTGACAAATAGATTAGATAAATAAATAGAATGATATAATAAATATTTCAAAATGCTAAAATTTGTAAATCTGGGTATCTGGGTGATGGAGTACATTGGAATTCTATGTGTTATTTTTGTTTTAGTTTTGCAACTTTCCTGTAAGTTTGAAGTTATTTCAAAAGAAAAAGTGTTTTTTTTTTTTTTTTTTTTTTAAGAAAAGGAAAAAAACTCACAAAACTAAACCATAGTGTTTAGGGATACCCACTAAAATGGTAGATATGTAAAGAGAAGCAATGTAGTAATTTTCATAACAGTCCAAATATTGAGGGAGAGGTGGCAAAAAGAGGATGAAAGGGTTTCGGGGGTGCTGGCAGTGTCTGTTTATTGAACTGGGTGCTGGTTATGCAGATATTTATCTTGAGATAGTTATTGTGCTGTACATTTCTTGTTTTGTGCACTTCTTTGTAGGTGTGTTCTACTTCACAATTTAAAAAGTTAAAGTAAATTACCTTCACAGCAAAGTAAATACAGATATAAGCAACGGACCTCCTTGCAAAAACAAATGAACAAACAAACAAACAAAAAAACTTCAATAACTGTAGTTTATTTTTTCTCTCTTGGCAAGGGGATGAATGGGAGCAAGTGGTGACAATTTATTCTCTGGTGTTGGCCATTGGAGCCACTTTTTTCCCCGGCTTCATCTTCTGGTTGGGACTTTTAAATACCCATTTGGCAGCTGATGTTGGGAAATCTGGCTCTGAAGAGAATTTAAAGACCTGGGAACCCACTGTAGGAAAATCATCTGGTCTGGTCAACTTCAGGGTATATATCAAGGCTTCAAGTTCTCTAGATGTGGCATTATAATCTATAAATGCTGCTTCTAAGAGTGAAGAATGAAACCAATGGCAAGCTCCCAGAGGCCAAGAATAGCAGTGAGTGAACTTGGAAGGTTACTGTGATATAGCACAGCTACAAATGTTGGTTCTGTTGGTATGGAAAGGATGTCAGTACCAGTACTTTGAGACCTGCTATGGATGGAGGTGGCAAGCCATTTCTCAAGGTTGCATGGTATAGGGTTCTTGGAAGCATGGACCAATCTTTCATGTTCTAAACAATGAATTGAAGAAAGAAGCCTACATGCACTGAAACTAGATATAGAAAGACAGTAAATTTATTGGGCATAATATTATCATACATCATTAGGAACCATTGACCAAAAAGAAATTCCTTTGTGTTTTTATTATCATATTTATATGGTGCTCAGGGGAAACTCTGTAGGAAAGGACCATGATCGATTGTTTATATACTTTAACTAATGCCCAGAATAATTCTTATATTTCAGTTTGGGAGGAAGTGATAAATAATAATTTTGAGTCCATGGGGGAAGATTTGCTTAAGCAAGTTTGTAAACCATTGCATTTGTGAGAGATTTTACAAAACCCCAAGATGTGTTTACAGATTCTTTTAAATGATTGAAGTGATGAATGCACATCTATGTGATTATACCAAATACCATTGATTATACACCTTGAACAAATTGCATGCTTTATTAATATGTACCAATAAAATCGACTTGTAAAAAAAATCTCCCACATGAGCCTACACAGTATATACAATTTTATACAATTCTGTTTCTGACAATTGTGGTCTGTTAGGGATTTTTAGTCTGTATTGAAGTGAGGGCAGGTTACGGATAGGTTTTGCAGCATGGATTGGTAGTGCTGATATTGCACCATAGACTTCTCCTGTCCATCTTGTTCCTTCTTCCCTGAACTCTCTGAGACCAACTTTTCTTGACTAGAAAGAGGCACACGTGTGCCTCAAATACCTGAATTTTTAAAAAGTGAATATGGTAAGTTATGTGTCCATATTTAATGCTCCACCTCTCTGCTGTTTTTATAGCCACCTAACTGTACATGTTTTTATCCATCAAGCTTATCTATGTTTCTATTTATCTGCTTTTCTAGATAACTGGTAATTTCATATATGGTTCATCTAAACATTTATCCTTTTATCCATCCTGCTCTTTGTTCTTCTCAGGACCCCTCTGCTCCAGAAAGTCATCTTCATCCCTGCCTCATCTGAGTTTGAAGCCCTGTAATCCTGCTCCAAGTGCCCATCTCCACCTGACCCTGACAAGCATGAGTTTGGCACTGAGGGTGACAAGTGGTCCAGCAGGAATGCCCAGCATGAGGTTCCCAGGATGGATGGCTGTGGGAAGAGGAAGCATGGGTATGTGTGAAAGGAAAAAGGGTGGGCGGAAGAGTCTCCAAACCCCAATTGTGTTCCTGAATGCTTTACCTTCCAGACTCTAGGTCCTTATCAAAAGGCTTTCTTTGCCTCATTCCCTTTCCTGCTTCTGGCTATTCCTGGGGGCAAACATCCAAGTCTTCAATAAGAGCCAGCTAAAATAACAGGAGGCACCATCTCATCCTCCCAGAATGTCCATCTTCCTGTCCCCTGATCACAGGTCAGGCTGACCCAGAGCTCCAACCAGAGGAGTGCTGGAAACGCTGGGGGTAGGGATGGGGAGACCTCGGTCTTAAGTTCTACTCCTGATTCTTCTTGTTACAAGTGAGATCAACAGTTAAACCATGATTTTGAGCCAAATTGACCAAAAACACGTTGCTGGTTCAAAGGTCCCAAATTTAAGGAATCCATTTTATTCGTCTTTACAAGTACAACTTTAACAATTGTAGCCAAATCTTATGTTCAAAGATAGAGACATAAACTTTAAAAAGTTTTAGGTGCTATGACATTTCTAAAATTTCTTCAATAAGGCTAAATTTTAAGAAGTGTGTTCAAGTCAGATGCTTGGTTAAAAATAAGGCTGCTTAGCATGAACTTAGCACACCATTCAGTGCTGGAATTGTATATTTAACAACATTCACATTTTCTTAAACAAAATGGAAACATATGGTCTGAAAATATATTTGCTTCTTTGTGGAAAAATGGAACAAAACACTTGCAAGTGGGACTTTTGTAGAAAATCTGGGTCATATAGTTGTACACTTTTTACAATATCCATGTGGCAGCAGCAGAACCCAAATCATTTAAGAATTGAACCTTTCTACTTTCCTCTGTACTAGCAACACCAACCACCTGCTTCTGCTGCAAACAGGGCTCTGGTGGAACTGAGGATGGTTTAGTTTCAGAGGCAAAAAGAATGGAGTGCTCTTTACCTGCTCTGGGGCTGTGAATTCAATATAAGTTTGTATGTTATATATGATGTATCATTTTCCACAAAAATCCCACTTGTAAGTGTTTTGTTCCGTTTTCCCACAAAGAAGCATATATTTTTTCAGACCATATGTTTTTTAATTGAACATCTGTACATGCTAAGAGAGTAAAACATAATAGATATTGCTATATCCATTACACCTTGAATTCATATTAATTCACTGATTCACTCACCAGATTTTATAGAGAACCAAATATGTGTCAAGTACTACCCTAGGGTTTGTTGATATGAATATCAGATAGGTCGCTGGCCTCAGGGTGCACCCAGACTAGTAGGTGGACAGGTATATTGACACATCAGAGGGTAATAAGTGCCATAACTGAGAAATGAGCTGGGTTTGGGGACATATGAAGGATAAGCACATAGGAGGAATATCACCTCTTAATCTAGGTAAGACAGAAGAGTTGGAAACCAAGATGTACAAGGGTTAAGCCAGGGAAGTGAGAAGGGGAAGAAACAGCATGCATGAAATCAGGTATCTGGGGAACTGGTTTGGTATACCTGGGACTGAGACACAAAGATGGAGCAATGAGGAATGGGAGTAAAGACATGGGCAGAAGTCAGAGCAAGAAATTCATTGATATCCAGCCAGGGGCATTGGACACAGTCCTGAGGACTAGAGAGACCCAATAGAAGGAATTTTCCTCATTCTTGTCTCATGAGTCTCTGTGGCTCCCAGCTTTACGCAAGATGCTCAGACTGAGTTCTGGCCATGCTCAGGCCTAAGGCATGGTTTCCCAACCTATACAGTTGCTAAAACCCTAGCCCCTGTGTTTCGAGGCTCTCCTCCTTTCATGTATCATTGAGTATCTACTGTGCACCTGGCACCACACCAGGCAATATTGGTATGAGATTGAGCAAGAAAAGCTTGTTGGTTAAGCTAGTACTCAGTGCCTGTTATAGCTTGCATCGTGTCCCCCAAAAGACATGTTCAAGTCCTAACCCCCAGTCCTGTGAATGTGACCTTGTCTGGAAATAGGGTCTTTGATGATGCCATTAGTTAAGATGAAGCCAAGCTGGATCAGCGTGGGCCCTTAAACAACATGACTCGTGTTTTTATAAGGAGAGAAGAGAGACACACAGAGAGAAGCTGGCCATGTAACAATGGGGGAAGAAGCTGAGTTATACCACAACCCACGGAATACCAAGGATTGCCAGCCACCACCAGAGGCTAGGAGAGAGGCTGGAGCATGGCCTTTCCATGATTTTCAGACTTCTAGCATCTAGAACTGTGAGACAATAAATTTCTGTTGCTTTAAGCCACCCAGCATAGGCATCTATTAAGTGGCCATTGCCCAGACCTCCCCTCCCCCCCTCCCCTCCCCTCCCCTCCCCTCCCCTCCCCTTCCCCTTCCTCCCCTTCTCCTCCCCTCCCTTCCTTTTCTATTGTGTACCATTCCACAACCTGGGGCGGGGTGGGGGGAGTGTTAAGTCTAATGAAAAGGCCTGGCCAGACCTTAAACACAAAACCAGGAACAAGCAGCCCCAGATGTTTATCAGAACAGGAAATCTCAAGGGCAAGGCCCACTCCGCCTGAGGTGGATAAAAACCAACTCTCTCTTCTCTGGTGAAGGTGGAGCTACCATCTATGAACCCCAACCCAGAGCATTTTTGGCCACCCCAGGAGACCAGCTATGATGGGACTTCTCCTGCTGTTTTGGACTTTTTACTACATAAGTGACAAGAAGATTTTCCCTTTTTGGGATCTTTATTCTGTCCAACAAAGAGATAGTTTACTGAAAATTTCTGTTGTACCCTGAACCTGTGTTCCTATGACACACTGTTGTAGCAACTCACTCCACACTTTGTTATGGCAGCCCTAGAAAACTAAGACAAATGCTATAATAAATAACCCCCCAAACTTTAGTGCCTTAATACAGGAGTCTGCAAATTACTGCCCATGAGCCAAATCCAGCACGCTGCCTGTTTTCATAAATAAAGTTTTGTTAGAACACAGCCACGTTCATTCATTTATGTAGTCTATGACTGCTTTTGCACTCTAACACCAGACTTGAGTTGTTGTGACAGAGACTGTATGTCCTGCAAAACAAAATATTTAATATCTGGCACTTTAAAGAAAAAGTTTGCTGACCCTTGGCTTAATATGATAGAAATTTCTTTCTTTCTTGTGTAAAGTCCAATTAGAGGCAGAGAATTCTGCTCCACAGACACTCAAGCTGATGGAGGCTCTGCCGTCTTCAACATGTGACTGATGAGGCTCATCCAGGGTGCCAACATAGTGTTAAAAGAAATAAAATAAAATAGAGTTACTATATGGCTAAGAGATTTAACATGGAGTTGGGAGGTCGTTCTGGAGGTTACTTTTATGCAGGTCTCAGGCAGATATCACAAACTACCAAAATATGCCAAGCCTCAAGCAAGTGTTCCTCAAATCCCAAGGACATCTGGACCATGAAACAAACTACAAGATCAAGAACTCAGTGAACTATCCGAACAACTTACATAATCTTCTTCTTTAAAAACCCTTGCTTGGAAACACCAATGGGAATCTGTGCTCCCCGAAGTGCAATTCTAAGACCTCAAATAAATGTCTTATTGCCTTGCAGCTTAATTTGTTTTCGGTTGACAGTAGGAAGGAAAGAGGGGAGAGAGTGTGGAGAATCATGTGGGAAACTTTTATGGATCAGGCTTGGAAGTGTTGAACAACATTTCTACCTACATTCCATTGGCCAAAACTCACTCACAGGGGCTTTTCTAGAAACAAAGGGGGGTCTCAGAAATGTTGATCCAAGTTGGGCAACACCTTCCAGAAATAACTCTACTCCACGGAAGGGGAATGTGAGTCTTTGCTGGATAGCCAGCAGTCTGCTACAATACCCTCCCTGCTGATGAAGCTTGTGCTTTGATTAGGAAGACCATGTGCACACAAAGTGTAATCTTTTAAAAGGTCATGACTGTGATGATTTAATCAGTAGCCCAGCAAATACTGACCTTGACAGGATACATAGAAATAAAATTAGTGACTGCAATACAGACAAAAGACTAGGTATAGTCCTTGTGCTCACTATAGTTAGAGTCTAATAGAAGGAAAAATCAGATCTAGATCTAACGAAAATAAATAATGCAAATATTTATCAAGCATTTATCATATACCAGGTGCTGTACTGGGCCCTTTGAATACAAAGTCTCATTTAATCCTACAGGTGCTAACAGGTAATTATTATCTTAGCTTTTTAGTCCAGAAAACTGTAATTCAAAGAGATTTAATTTATCCAAGGTCACAGAACCAGAATTCAAGATCCATTCCATCTGAGTCCAAGTATTCTTTCCTTAGCAATGTGCTCCTTCCCTGGAGAAATACACAGCAATGATTACCAAAGTAACCAAGGGACACGTCCACTGGTGGGGCCCCTGGATCAAGGGGCTCTGAGCTGAGATAAATTCACAGCAGCACATGTTGGCCCCTGGCTAAAAGCTCAAAGCAAGGATAGCAAGAAAAGTGTGTGTTTATGTGCTTGTGCTGTATGTTGAGATCCTTATCTGAAATACAGGGTACAGACAACAATTTAACCTGTTGAAAGCTTAAGATTTTAAAAACTGACAGTGAAAATATTATATCTCATAAAACCAAATTTAAAATTTTTTTATTGTGCTAACATATGTAACACAAAATGTCCCATTTAAACCATTTTGAAGTGTACAATTCAGTGGTATTAATTACATTCACAATGTTGTACAACCATCACTACCTCCATTACCAAAACTTTTTCATCAGCCCAAATAGAAACTCTGTGTACATTAAACAATAACTTCCCAACCCTCAGATCCTGGTAACCTCTAATATACTTTCTTTTTTTTTTTTAAAGATTTTATTTATTTATTCATTTATCCCCCCCTTGCTGCTTGTGCTCGCTGGGTCAGCTAACCACACCGTGTGGGCGGGCTTGCCTTCACCAAGAGGCCCCGGGAACCGAACCTGGGGCCTCCCATATGGTAAACGGGAGCCCTAATGATTGAGCCACAGCCGCTTCCCTCTAATATACTTTTGGTCTCTGTGAATTTGTATATTCTAGTAATTGCATATAACTGAAATTGTACATTATCTGTTCTTTTATGTCAGGCTCGTTTCATTCAACATGATGTCTTCAAGGTTCACCTACGTTGTCGCATGCATCAGAACTTCATTCCTTTTTAGGGCTGAATAATATTCCATTGTCTATATATACAATGTTTTGTTTATCCATTCATCCATTGATGGACTTGGATTGCTTCCATCATTTGATTTTTGTGACTAATGTTGTTTTATGAACATTGGTATTTAAGTAATTAATCCAATTTTGTTTTGTGCATTTCAAAGCTAGTACATGCCAATAGGTTACATTGGTCATTCTTAGCTGTATTACAGGATATTCAATTTGGACTCTTTCTCTCTTACTTGCAGCTGAAGCCCAAAGTTGAGAGCAAAATAATAGATTTTCACTGCCCTCATCTTCTAAAATCAGGAGGTGATTGAAAACTGGTTTTGTGATCTTTAACATCAACCCTTTTATGCCCTTGAGGGGCTAAAAAGGCTGAAATTGGAAATGAGAGAGAAGATTTCTTTTGGGAGAGTTTTGGTTGGTATGAGTCTCAGCCTCCCCCACCCCAAAAAACTGGGAGCACTGGAAAGTGTTTCCTTTTCACCTCAAGTGTAGTGAATGGGACCTGAAGGAGTCTGCTTGGAGAGCTTAAGTTTGGGGCCTCTAGAGTTTGGGAGCCACTTGACTGGTTCTGACTCATGTCTGAAAAAATATTCTGGGAGCAAGAGACTGCCATGACAACAGGTAGAGAACCGTCTCTGAGGAGTGCCCTCATACCCTGATATTGGGTCAGGGGAGCTAGATGCTCAGGAACCACATAAACAACACATGGCAGGAATGTTGGCCAGGGGTACATAAGAAGGTTTTTTCCCAGGGGCTGATGCCTCTTAGAAAGATGCCGTGTGGTGAGTGGGGAAGGGCAGGCACTGCCTAGGCCAAGATGAATGTGGTTAGAGGGACCCAGCACGAGTCACTTTCAACAAGTGCTATGGCCAGAGGCAGCCAACATCAGATTCATCTGTGCAAATCCTGTGAGCATCTTCCCTCCATTTCTTCCCCTCCCTCCCGTTCACTGTAATTCTAGAGGCTCAAGGGCAGCCTGGTGAGGGGAAGAGGAGAAGCCCAGATCTGGAAAGAGAGAGAAGAAGACCATGTCCCCTCCTCTGATACAACCTTCTGGAGTGAAGCAACTCAAGTTGGGGAGGAAGGAAGCTTTCACTCAGAATAAATTCTAGAATTTTGATTATTATGTTGGACTGGACAAATCAATTATAAAATTGAGACTATTCTGGTGACTGAAGGTATATGGAGAGCTTTTGTTATCTAAAAAAAATTTCAGCTGGAGATGGGTGGGGCGCTGGAACAGGGAGTGGTGTGAGGGGAGAACGAAGTTGTTTTTTTTATTTTATCTTCTGACTTCTGCATGTTCTCCTTGCCAGTTACATTTGTGAACACCAGGATCCACCGGGTTAGTTTAAGCAGAAAATGAATGTATTAAAAGGTTATGAGGGAGCTTGTAGAACCTGTGGAGAACTGACTGGAGGCTAAACCACCGTACAATGCCCCACACAAAAACACAAAAGTGGTTTGATAGGGAAACCATAGCCACCATTGAACCCAAATGTTTGTTTGAGTTTGCAGCCAAGGACTTGCCATTACTGATGTTATCGCAGTAGCCCTGCTGCTAGCATCAGTGCTACACCTTTGTCAAGAACTCGACCTTGGAACCACCACTGTCTCTGAAGGTCAGTTGCCGTCACAGTAACCAGCAAAATAAGGGACCTGTGCAGGGCCTGTCTTTCAAATCCAAGTCTTGCATGTGATCCTCTAATTGGTGGAGCTGATGCCCATGTCTGCAAAAGAGGCCATACAAGCAGTTTTCTTATTAGAGAACCTGTGTGTGTGTGTGTGTGTGGATTCATTAGTCAGAAAATTCTCCAAACATTGGAATAGTCTTCAAAAGGTGCCAAGCAGCCAGAAAACATTCAACGGTCCAAGTTTTAACACAAGTTAAAAAAAAAAAAAAAGGGTTTATCTGGAATATGTTGGAGACAGTCAGTTCAGGACAAAGATCAAGGCTCTAAATCCAATGAGTCATGTCCTTGGGCGAGTTCATGAACTTCTTTGTGCCTCATTTTTCTTTCTTACCAAATAAGATATTGGGCAAAGATCCCATCTTCAGAAAGAAAAAACAGCTTTATTTGACTTGTGAAATACTTTCAATCAGTCAGAACTCGAGGACATGCTTGTATCTTTCCACAAGGTTTACACATGAGAAGGTGACTTGAGACCATAGGAGGAAATGGGGAAAACTTCACTAAAGAGGAATAAATCCCAGAGTATATCATAAGACACTGAATTATAAGGACTCATTGAATTCTGATTTGCACTCTGAGGTAGTAGGGTACACCTTTGCCACACCATTTCCTCCTTTCACTGCTGAAGATGGTGGTGGCTGAGACACTATTAAATTAAGGTTTGCTGAACTTCATCTTATTACTTTCCACTCCTGACCTCTCCTGTTCTGTCACCCTCTCTCTCTCCCCCAGAAAACATTTGTTCCCTCAAGTAAAATTAGCTGCTGATTGCTAGAAACTCAGACTTACATGGCATAGCCATCTTCGAAGATTACTTTAAGGCACCAGAGCAGAATTCCTCAGGAGTGGTGGGCAGGTGCCTCCATAAATGCCAGTAATACCCTGAAAAGGCTAAAGGTTTTGCTTTTGTTTTTCAAATAAAGCCATCCTGAACTTTTCTGTTTCTAGAACAGTTCCCTTAGGCCAACATTGTTACCACCCCAATGGTCTTTGAGTTCTTTGGACAGGTGGTAACAAGCCCATGTTTCTCAGACTTGTGGTAAAATGAGTTTCTAATATATGGTCCCCATCGTCCGTCATGTACCTTTCACTTCAAACTTTAACTTTAGGTCTAGAGAAGAAAGTGCAATGATACATGAGGGAAAGAGAATAATGGTAAAGACACACTTATATTGGTTAGGAGGAAATTTCATGTCCTGATTAAGAATATGGTGTCAAAATATGTCAAAATTAAGTTTTCATCAAATCAGTAACCTAGCAGATGCAGGAAGCAGCAGAAAAGTAACAACAGAACATGTAAAAATCTTTTAGCAAAGTGGAAGTCTTTTAAAAATTAGGTGAATTTGAGAAGTTAGTGGCAAGTGAGAATATATAAGAATGTGGAGATGGATTTAGCAAAACATTTCCCTTGTTGAAAATGGCTGCAGTTACTTTAGGTTCAAAATATTTTGAAAGAGTAGACATGTGGCAATACTATCTAAGGTTATGTCTGTAGGGAAGACGTGGGCACCGGCAATCCAAGGCTACTTAATTGGGCTCAAATTATTTCTACTTTTTCTGTGCTTCAAATGAGAGGCATATCAGATAAGAAAGAGGAAGGATCCTAGCAGATCTGGGGCTTCGCACAGGATAGAGAAATTTGTGTGTTGACAGCAACCGTAAATAGGACCATTAGGGGCTGGTCCTTCCTCTCGAGCCATGCTTGTCTTTGACAGAATTTATCATGTGAGTCTAACAAACAAAAGAGGTCAATAATATCCCTACAACAAATAGAGTATCAGATTTCATAACCTCCAATCTGCTGGTTGATCACTGGAGGGGGGTGGTCAGATGCCGAGTCTAGACATAGAAAAGAGTAACAGCCTTAAAATTACTGAAAGTAGCTGTCAAACAAGTTTGGCAGAGAGATAAAGTAGGAAAGAAAGTACAGGTCATTCCACACTCACGAAAATGGCCCTGGAGCAGTGGCCAGGACTTCTGTTACCCAGCTCCTCATGGCTGTGGCCACTGGTGTCTCACCTGCACTCTTGGCACCATCCTTGTTTCTGTGTCAGTCCCCATCAAGGCTAGTGCTATATTAACAGTCTCAGTCCTAATCCCTCTTCCCAGGCCCAGCCAAGACCACTCGTTCCAGCCCTCCACCTTTCCTCCCCTCTCAGTTTGCCTGGTCCATCAATTGAAGCCGCCACTGGTTCCCAGGCCTAGGTTATTTACAGGACCCCAAGCCCATGAAGGCCTAGGAGCTGGCCTAACTCCCACATAGGTAGATGAGATCCTGCTGTCCATGGACGTGTATCTTGGGTCACAATCACCTGCCACAGGGAATCTCTGGTCCTGAAAACAGCCTGGATAGTCCCTACTGCTGCACTCCTCCCACCTCCCCATGGTTTATATGCCATGGCCTGACTCACACCTGTGTTGCCCTGTTCTTTGCATACTTTACTTCACACACTGAGATGAACTTTCATAGTCTTCTTTGGGTGGTGTCTTTATGTCAAGAACTTACCCACCCTTGTCTCCTCTTCTCATCTGGCATAATCTGCAGGTTGCATGAATTCCTCAAAGACTATAAAATGACATCTGCTACAGGTTCCCCCTACTTTACATTTAGCTGCAGTTGCTCACCACCTTCTCCAAAGGGAGGAAAATCCTTTCTCTATTTGAAAAGTGGAAAAGAGAGTCCAGTTGCCCATGTCATTCCTGATACAAACAAGGTGTCAACTAGTATTCTTAAAATAAGGTCTCCCTGTTTGACAATTGTCATTCTGTGTGGTCCTTATATTAAAAACAAAACAAAACAAAAAAACACACCTGTTCACCCCTCTCCTATTATCCATAATTACAATATCCATAATGGAAAGGGAATGAAAAAGGTAAAAAAATGATTCAAGAGAAGTTGTTAAATTTGGAGGTCCAATTTCAAAATAAAAGGAGTTTCCAAAAGTGAAAAAACATGCAATAAGATCAAAATCAATACTCAAAGAAAACAAGAGAAAATATATTATTGTTGAAAAAATCAGAGATTACTACCAAAGTCCCAGGCAAAATCAATAACAAAAGCAATCCCATGGCATAGTTTCATAAAAATTTAAAACTATAAGTAATAAAATATTTCTGCAAGTTTCCAAGCAGAAAAATTAGGTCATTTTCAAAGACAAAATATCTGACTAACTTTGGCTTTTTCCACTGAAATGAGCAATGCCAGATGACAATGTGATGACATCTTCTATGGAAAGGATAAACTGCAACTCAAGAATAATGGACTGGGAAGCAGATGTGGCTCAAGTGATTGGGCTCCTGCCTGCCTCATGGGAGGTCCCTGGTTCAGCTCTTGGTGCCTCCTGGAGAGGACGAGCAAGACAGTGAGCTGGTGCGATGACCAGCTGGTGTGATAGGCTGATGCAACGAGATGATGCAACAAGATCATGCAACAAAGAGGAAACACAACGAGAGAGACAACAAAGCAGGCAGCAGAGGTGGTGCAGGTGATTGAGCACCTCTTTCCCATGTGGGATGTCCTAGGTTTGGTTCCTGGTGCCTCCTAGGGAGAAGGTAAACAGACACAGAGAGCCTGCGGCGGCGAGTGGACACAGAGAGCAGACAGTGAGCGCAAACAGCTGGGGATGGGGCGGAGGAGGAATACATACATAAAATAAATCTAAAAAAAAAAAAAAAAAAAAAAGAATAATGGGCCATGTCCAGTCATTTGTATGAGAGGCAACAGAGAGACATTCTCAGACAAGCCCAATCTCAAAAAAATGTGTCAGCCAGGGGCCTCTTTTGAAAAGATTGCTCAAAGCTGCAGTATATAATATGCAAGCTAAAATTAGAGAAAGAAATTTGAATGGATAATGCCTAAACAATGAACCCATGATAATTATTGATACCAACTATTGTTAAAGATATAGGGATAACTGGGAAGGGCTATTTCTGATATCAGTGTAATTATTTAAAGAGAAGAAAGACACAAAAGGCATAAAATAAACATGAAAGAGAAAAAAGTGAAAAATATCAAATTTAATTATGAATAGGAAATAAGATGTAGGGAATAAGAGGTGTTGACAAAAAGAGCAGTATCTTTATTTTCCAGAAAGGGGAGCAGAGCATACTTTTGATTAGGGAAAGAGAGAAACAAGAATGTTTATATAATGTTTTAAAGTGTTCACATATGGCTTTAAAATAGGTCTTTTACCTTCTGAAACATTTTAAAACATAAAGGTGAAAAATATAGTCCCTATAACCAAAGAGACAATACATTGAAAAGATTAAATACTATACATACCAAATACTAGGTTTAATATAAATAACCTGAAACCACCACTGAATGGCAGTTTCTTAAAAATTAACAAGCAAAATTAATATTCCAAAGGGTTAAAATTAAAAGCTTGGCCCAAGAAATTAAAGCAGTGAAAAAAAAAAAGAAAGAAATTAGAGTTGATAAGAATAATATCACATAGCAGACTTGGAAACAAAATTGGTTAAGCATGATAAAAATTTCAATAACCCAAGCTATCAATATTCAACTTAAATGGTACTGTAAAACAAAGACATTAGAAATATAAGAAATTTTCCATTCTTATATTCTCTTTCATCTTACAAAGAACTGAACCAAGCACAACAGATTATTATTTTTTTACTCTCATTGATCTATCACAGACATTTTTTGTGTGTATGTGATTCTATGGACAGAAACTGATTATTTATCAGGATGTAGATTCTTAGCTATAAATATTTCTACAAACTTGTACGCTAACTTAATACTATTGTGAGACTCAGGAAGCCAAAATCCATAAAGATTTCAAATGGGTAACATTGACCAGAGATGGTTAATCTTGACATGAACTGCTAAAAACATTATTAGAGGGGAGCAGATGTAGCCCAGGTGGTTGGGTGCCTGCTTCCCATGCTCGAGGTCCTGGGTTCAATCCCCAGTACCTCCTGAAAAAACAAAAGCAAAAAAACAAAAAAAAATCATTAGATAATGATGATTGCAGGCCTTTGGGGCCATGTTTATGGGGATATTTCCATGAACTCTGGTTTACCTTAGTGTAATGGCAAAAGCGAGCACTAAGGCAGCAAACATCTTTCCTATGGATTACGCCAAAGGCACTAATTTTCTCATCTGGATTAATAGTAGCATAATGGAAGAACAGTATCACTCATTCATGGTATTTTTGTTGTTTTTGTTGGACAGGAGAATAATATATCCTTATAAGAACATCTTCCTTCCATTTATAAAGATTATCAGAGATTAGAGAATCTGCCAAAGAATTTGACCCTGTCCCTCAAATAGAGGAAAGCTTTGATTTTTCAAGGGTAGATATTCCTGAAACCCACCAGTTATCAAGCCCAAGTCAGCCCTGAGGGAGATCCGGAAGGAGGAAGAAGAAACGGATCCGTCCAGAGCTCTGCATAACAAAGGGCAGGTCTGCGGTGGAAAAGGGTTGTGAAGTTGAGGTTACAACCAGGAAAATGTTTCTGCTTATAAATATTAATTTAGGCTCTGAAGTCTCTGAGACTTAATATCTGTCTTTGGGAAGTGTGTGTGTGTGTGTGTGTCCAATAGTTTTCCATGGATTAATGTAAAGACACAGAGACCTCACAATGTCAGGAGCTTCTAGGAGGATGGGAATTCTATAGGTCTACTAGACCTCCCACTGAAGTCTTTGTGATTTAGTCAGAATAATCTAGCCTTGGGGAAGTGGATTGCAGGGTTATTACCAATGTCTCACTGATGAGGGGAGGATGGGAGTTAGACCCTAGAGCCAGACTCAAGATTCAGAGGCTGGGAAAGCAGATGTGGGTCAAGTGATTGGGCTCCCGTCTACCATAGGAGGTCCAGGATTCGATTCCTGGGGCCTCCTGGTGAAAAGCAAGCTGGCCCACATGGCTAGGTGGCCTGAGTGGAAAGTTGGTACAGCAAGATGATACAACAAAAAGAGACACAGAAGAGAGACACTAAGAGACACAGCAGACCAGGGAGCTGAGGTGGCACAAGAGATAGAGCAGCCTCTCTCCATTTCAGGAGGTCCCAGGATCAGTTCCTAGTGCCGCCTAAAGAGAAGACAAGCCAACACAGAAGAACACAGAAAGCAGACAGTAAGCACAAAACAAACAAAGAAATAAATATTTTTTAAAAAAAATTCAGAGGCTGTAAAACAAGCTGATAAAACAAACCAGGGCTTATATAAGAAATGGTTGATATCAGGGTTGGGGCAGGGAAAATATAAAATGAGCCTGGAACATCTTGTGGTACCAGAAAGTTAAGAAAGTGCTCAAAAAAAGATCATGGCATATTGAAAGGAAACAGAAGTCAACCTGAAGTAGTTTCCAATGGCCAAAGCTGGACTAATTTGAGTGAGAAAATATATGATAGTATTGGATTATAACACAGAGAGTAAAATTATTACCCATAAATCCATACCAATATAAATATATAGTTGAATAAATAAATGGGGGAGAAAGGAACAGCTTTTCTTATAGAGGAATGCAATTAATAAATGTAGAAGGAATGAGGGAAATAGAAAAATTAGTGTTAGGCAAACACCAAGTAATAACTGTTGCTAAAATTAGAGAACAAAAATTTGAAGAGAAACAGGATATTTGAGTAGTCTGACAGTATCTCTGAAGAAGACATTTATAATTACTAAGGGGAAATTATTTTCCATTACTCTAGAGAAACCTGGCAGACACCACCTTGACCAGGTGACAGAGGTTGCCATCAGCAGTGATAAAACACATCGTCATGCGTCACCTTCTGGGATGGCACTGCCTCACTTGGGGGCACTGCCTCACTTGGGGGGCTTCCTTGCTGAAAACGCATAACTTCAACCTAACCATGAGGAAACATCAGGCAAAACCACACTGAGGAGCGTTCTACAAAATAACTGAGCTGTCCTCTTCAAAAGTATCGAGGTCATGAGAGACTGAGGAATGGTTACAGATTGGAGGACACAAAGGAGACAGGTCAGCGAAATGTAGTGTGGGATCGGGGATTGGCTCCTGGACCAGAAAATGGACATGAATGGAAAAATTGGTGAAATTTGAATAAGCTCTGTAGTTTAGTTAGTAGCATTGTCTCAATGTTGACGTCCTGGTCCCGATAACTACACTAGTTATCAGGGGAGCCTGAATATTTGAAATATTTCAAAATAAAAAGTTAAAAGGAAACTAAAGGAATAAGCTCCTTTTCTAAGATTAATACTGTTTTCTTATGCAATATTAATATGTTAAGCATTTATATAAGTGGGGAAAAAAACAAGAAATTCAAAGATCTCTTAAAAAGCTTAGCTACTTATATTTTAAATATATTTGTGCTTTAAGAAAATTTTTGCTTGGTAAAGCTGTAACCAAAAAAAAATAATAAAGAATTTTAATAGTGAGTTTAATAGCTTTGGTTACTATGTTACAAGGAGAAAATGTCTTGTAAATAACTTTAAAGTTTTAATATTTGCAATATAATTGCACAAGAAAAAGAGATTATGTAATATTCCTTGTCAAGATGTCTCTTTGGACAAATTAGACTGATTTAATAATTTTGATTTAAAAACAGATCTTTATTTCTCCTTTGGCTCTACAGTAAAAATAATGTTAGCACAGTATTCCAGTTTATGAAAGCCTTGGGTTTCTTTTCTCATGAAAAGCTTAATTAATTTGAATTTCCTAAATTTTTTATACTAGTTTTGCTGGTCAAATAAACTTACATAAATTTAAGTTTATAAAATTGTAAAATTATGTGTTCAACTAAGTTAATTGATAATATGTAATGTCTATAAAAAGAGATTAATTTTTATGATTTCACAAATAATGACTTAGTATGTCAACTAAAGTTGTAGCTTTCAGATCCTTAACTAACATTCCGCCCTTAAACCAGTATTAATTTAATTTAACTAATAAATAACTTTGGACAACAAAATTTTAATATGTCTTGCTCTTATTTACTTCTTTACACAGGGGCCATCAACTAACAGATTAAAAAGGAAGTACAAATGCCTTTGGGTTAAAAATACATATTTATTCATCGCACCCACCATATCCATGGGATATAAGCCCTCTCTCACTTGGAGTTGGAGTGGACATCACCATCCCAGTCGCCTCTGGATTGGGGGAAGAACTATGGACTAGAGTGCACTTGATGGTGTTCTCTTGTTCACATATGGTGATTCTAGCAATGCAAGAAATTATAACAATGAGGTGGAGCCAGTGGCCACTTGACACTTTTGGGGTAGAGAGGGGATTAGCAGTTGAAATACAGGGGCTTCTTTGGGAGTTGGAGGTTGTCCTGAGTACTGTTGTGGCAACAGATGTAGGCCATTTTAAATCAGCACACACCACTCAGAACTGAGTGGGAGAGAGTGTGGTCTACAGTGTGAACTGTGGTCTATGGTTGGTGGCAAGGCTCCAGGATGTGTAAGTTCATTGAGGGTGGTGGGCCACACTGTGGGAGATGTTTGTGTGGGATGTGGTGGGAGGTGTGGGAGGTGGGCAACATGGGAATCCCAGTGGGTTCCGTGTAATATTTTGGGTAATCTAAGCACCTCTT
>JAKSZT010054561.1:6249942-6348557 GCA_026826555.1 Tolypeutes matacus | reverse complement strand
TTTTTTGTCACCCAAGTTAGTACTTGAAAGTATACCTTGGATTTATATTCCTATCTGGAATGTAACTTGACATTTTTGATGTGTGGATGCTGAACTTTGGGAGGACACAAACATATTTAAAATAGTATATCATGTCAGAGAGCCTGTATTAATTGATTGAAGATATTCAGGAACAAATTAATTTTTTGTCTGTATTTTACTTCACAGAAAGTCAAAGAAGTAAGAATGTGAACATCCAACAGCCTTTCCTCCTGAAAACAGGTGATGCATGCTTTGCTGGTGAGGACAGGGAGCCATTTGTGATACCTATTGACTCATTTACTGAATGTGCTAGACTTAAGGGGCTGCAGCAGGAAAAACACGTTATTTATTCACAATACTACCTTTCTTCCATTCTATGTTGAACCTCCATTTTCTACACTTTGATGAAATCTTGAGAAGATTTGATAGCTTTTCTGATCACTTTCATTTATGAGTGAATAGTCTCCTCTTTTCCAGATATTAACAAGTTTGGTACAGTTTCATACCAAAGTTTTAATCTTATCCAATTTAAACATTGTCTCCAACACCTATTTACCCCTTACTCTTTTCCTCTATTTCTCTCTGACTCACTCTGTGGCCTCTGGTTCCCTGGGGGCTGGTGCAAGGGGAGGCAGAAGAGGCAAAAGATGGAAAAGATCTTTCATGGCTGGGGCAGTCATAATCTGGCGTTGGTGCCCTTTGGGTGGCCAGTGTTCAAATGCTTTTCTTGGTATGGGGTGATTTGGGGGTTCTTCAGAGATCTCCATCACTAGGGAGTTCTGTCTGAACATTCTTGACTCGATCAACACATCCTCCTATTGATCATCTACAACATCCTCATTCAGACCTTGGCACCCTGCATCCCACCCAGCCAAGAGCCTCCAGCTTGCTCTTGGTGGGATTATTTTCGATGCCAGCTCCCATCCACAGCGTCCACATCAGAGGAGGTGCAGCTGCCCCCATGGCAACCTCTTCTCCCTCTGCCCACAGAGGCAGACACAGATTGTGATCCTTCAATGCTTTTCCCAGCTATGACTAGGTGCTAATTCCTATATCCCCCAGGCTCCAAGGGAAATATGACAAGCTCCCTGAGTGGCTCTTATGAACTCCTCATGTGGCTGAAAGTAAGAGGGAAACTAGCTCTGGAAGGGAGAACCTGCACATCGCTCTGACAACGCCCCAACCTCACTCTAAAGAAATCTTCTCTACTAACATACCACCTCTCAATAAATTCTTAGCCTTCTCTTACATAGCCTGGAAGCAAAAGAGAGGCTAAGGGTGGAAAAACAGGTATTATGGTCTCTTCACATGTCCTGGATGGGTGGTCTGTTACCTACAATTTGGTCTTCTGAGTCCTTTCTGAAAATCAAAGACAACAGGGAAAGTCATATCTAATATCCTACTACTTTATCAACATTTAAAATGCCCATTTCCTTGGGCACAGCAATTTTCCTTCTATGCATTTATTCTGTATATATATATTCATACATATACAGAAAGACAGATGTACAAAGATATTCATTGCAGCTTTACTTGTAAAAGCAAGAGTTTGAAAATAATTAGAATGTCTATGCTTAGATGTGCTATCATGCATCCATGCAATAGAATACTATGTTGGCCTTAAAAAGAAATCTCCAAGATATATCTTTAAGTGAGAAAAGCAAGGTAATAAACAGGCAAACATTTGCGCAGTGAACAACCTATATGAGTTGTTAGTAAATGCACAGAATATCTTTGGAAGGAAAAACAAGAATTTAGTAACTGTCACTAAAAAGGGAAACTAGGGGAGAGGGTAGAAAGGAGATTTATTTTTCACTTTATACACTTTGGTATATTTTGGATTTTTTTAAACCAGGTACCTCTATTTTTCTTCTAATACATAAATTTATAGCTCCCCTACTGGTACTTGCTTAGCTATCCCTTGTAAGGTGCTGCACTCTAGAGCTAAGCTTTTTGCTTGTGATTCCTGTCTATTTTTCTACCCTAGAGACACAGGCTGGGTATGTAGAAGGAAGCCCCAAAGTCTACTTCTCCCTTCTACCAAAAAGCCTTGGGCCATCTGTTGGGTCCCTCTGGTGCCTTCCATAGTTCTACAGAGCCGTGCAGCCCTAAATTGTACCCAAAAAGCCTCTGGAAGGCAAAGAGAAGGAAAGAAAGTGTCCTTATAACTCCTCACTCCAAGAATTTCCAACTCTCCCTCTTCTAGGTCTGGGTCACTGTCCACGGGTGGCTTCACTGCAGGTTCTTGATGACAGGATACTCCTCGCTTTCTCCCCAGCAGGAAGGAAATTGGAGGATGGAGAAGCAGAACAGGAAACCAACATTCAGTTCTGGTCCCTGCTCTGCCTGGAGTTAGCAGCCTCATTAGTAGTAGTCAAGCTGTCACTGAAACTTGCCCCAGGCCAGGCAGTGTGCCTGGTGTCTTACATGCATTACTCGTACCTAATCCTCACAGTGACCCCAGGAAATAGGTACCCTTGCCAATTCTGCTCTGTAGATGTGTTGGTTTTGCCCAAGATCACACAGCAGGGCTGGGACTCTAAACCAACATCTGGGACAGATTACCTGAGCTCTCATGTACTCTCACCCCTTATTTGTAAGATGCAGGGATGAAATATGGGTTTCCAGGATCCTTTCAGCTCAGACTATGCCAAGAGTCTATAATGCTACGAATCCTAGAGCCTGGACCTTGCCTCCCTTCTCTGTCAACAGGGACCTTCCAAATATGCAGCCTGGAACACTAATGTCTTGGCCTGGGTCTTCATGCCTCCAGACCCTTTGCCGCTTCCCTCTGTACTTCTAACTCAGTCAGCCTGGTACCCCAACTCGTCTTGCCTGTCCACATTGATCAGCAATCCTTTGTGTCTTAGTCACCTCTTCTTTCCTTTCCTTCAAGGGCAGATCTCCACACTCTACTCAAATCCTCCACTTACCCCACCCACCGCCCCCATACTTCCCACACCCCAGCTCCTTGGAGATATTTGAGGCAACCCCATGTAAAGTGCTCCCATGTCTTCCTCTACTTGACCGTCTCTGGGAATTTCTCTGTTTCTCAAGGCAACGTGAGGTGCTCCCTCCTGTATGACACTTGGCACCTCTACATTCTGTAAGAAGGACCCTAAGATTATTCCTAGGTCATAGGGAATTATAACAATTTGTCTTGGTCATCACCAGATTCTAAAATAATTGAGGGCAGGGCCTGGGTCATGTTTATTTTTCTATCACCATCAAATTAACACAGAGCTCCACCCCTCCCCACCACCCCCACACACAGCACAACCTTAATAGATTTGGCAGAACTTGAAGCAAGGTCACAGCACAGTAATATATGTGTTTTAGAAGATCCTTCTGACAGCAAGGTAGAGAGTGAAATGAGAGGAGTGAGATGCGATAACATGAAGAGGCCAGATCCCAGGCCCCAAATGACTGGGGTCCAAATTAGGGCAGTGACAACGAGGAAGAGGAGCCAGGAGGTAGATTCAAGAGATTTTAGAAGGCAAAACTGACAATTCTTGGGACTAATTTGACAATGGAAGCGAGGGAGGTGGAGCTTTCTATATTGACATTCTAGTTCCTGGTTTGGGCATTTTAGTGACTGAGTGAAGAAAGAGTAAATTTACAATAAAATATTAAGTTTGGTTTTAGTCAAGTTGATTTTGAGGTATCTGTAAAATAATCAGGTGGACTTTTATGTAGATAATTATTTGGATTTAAAACATAGATCAAGAGCAGTTTGTTTTAAAGGCACAAGAATCTGCAAAAATAATCATATCAGTAAGAATTTCAAGCCAGAAAAAAAAAAAAGCTATGAAGAAGTAGGACATGATGGTATTTGATGAAGTAAATGTAAATCCTTAAGGAGTTTTCTGTGTTGTCCTTTTCTTATTTCTTGGACTGTCCTCCATTTTCTACAAGGCTGCAGCATAAACCACCTAAAAGTATGAGAAATGTGAAGCTTCCCTTGAGAAGCTTTTTTTTCCTTCAGGAGCCCATATTGCAATCCCTTTAGCAAGACAGAAAATACCAGACGTAGCCCAAAGCTCCAATGGACTAGGCATTCGCTACCAGGCATTCAAAATATCTCCTTTGCAAGAGGAGGCTGTTCTGTTAAACTGAGTCAAATATGACACTTGAAGGATTTTTTCTTCCTTTCAAACTGGGGATTAAAAGGATATTTCAGGTAAGTCCTGGCAGACAGGGTGGTTACTTTGTGACAATAACACAATACAAAAGCCAGCCGTTATCCCAAATACTTTGTGTGCCCTAGTCTGCTGCAAGGTTTGTAATTTACTCAAATACTTTAAATTTCAGTCTTAGCAAATCTGTCTAAAGTTAGGCTCATCATTCAAAAGTTGCTGGGATGGATGTTTCCATCAGTGAGTGTGATCTTGGTTCCGGTGCAGGAAAGACTCAGAAGGTTTTTGCCTTTGTCCACAATGGACCAGTGAAGAAAATGTTCATGACCTATGGACATTTGAGTGTGTGCTGTAGAACATACACAAAAAAACAATCCAAATTTCTAGACTCTGAAGACAAGGGCATAGAGTAACTGTGGGCAAAGAGCAATGCACACAATCATTTGCATTTCCTCACGAATGCCTCTTTATCTCTCATCTTCAACCAATGGAAGTTGCCATTTAGGAGGAAAAGGATCATAGGAAAAGGACAGATAAAATGGCAGAATTTTGAAGAATAAAGAAACGATGTGCTTGTAGACTTTGTCATGAATCATGGACATATTGCCGAAAATCAAATCATGCCTGGAAGTTGTTTGTAAAAAGTCGGAAACAGAGACTAATGAAAAAGATTTAGAAACACTTAGCCAACATGCGTGTGCTTTGTTTGCCAACTTTTAACCCCTTTGGTGAGGGAGGGATTGCCTCCCAAGGGTTATGGTGGTGTCCAAACACCCAACACCCAGCACTGCACAAATGAGATGGGCAGCAGTTGATCGGCCACACAGGGCCACAGCCTGAGAGAGGAGGACCTTGCCTGCCGTGCAGGGCCATACGGGGGTTGCGTTCCAGAGCTGAGTGAACAAGCAGGGGCTGTGGGAGGCAGGTAATGACAAGAGGACAGGATGACTCTGGTTCCTGGGGGAGGATGTGATCGATTGGTTTGAGTAAATCTCACAGGCTGGCAGGGAGATGAAAGCCATTAGGTTGACGACCAGGTGGAGTATAGCTGGTCCAGCACAGGGGTACCAGCGGATGGGGAGCCCTTTCCCACGGGGCAGGGGGGCACATCTGGTGAGAGCAGGGGAACTCACCGTTAGGCCTTTAGCGCTCTGGGAAGCCCAAAGACATCAAGGCAGCACCTGGAAATTTAGGCCTTGCAATACAGCATGGCCTTGTTTTTATTACCATAATGTCAGTAGACACAACAGCAAAACTTGGTAAAAGGAGACTTTGACACACCAATTGATGACTTTGGTAGAAAGCAAAATGTGACAACAAATGGATATTGTTAAATTAAAATGAGAAGCAATTTCAAATGCATCTCTTTTCACTAGGGGCTCAGGACAGAACAATGCCTGGAAAGAAATAGCAAATGCTGTGCTGTGAACAAATGCTGAAATTGCACTCCAAGGAATAAAGGCTCTAGGACAGCTTTTATTTCTTCTAAATTGCAAGTTTCTTTTAGAGTCTTGAACAGAGCAGAATTCTTGGTGCCAGCCAACATCCACGCCACACAGGCACACACCCAGCCCAAGGTGCCTTATGAGATATTGTCTTACAGAAAAGTCTCTCCCTCCAACAAAAGACTAAAATGGTCTCCATCTTATTACATTAATCTATATACAGAAAACGGTTATTTTGTTGTTGGTGTTGTTGTTGGTATATTTGATTTTAACAAATGGGATAAAACTAAACAGTCTGTTCATTTACATAGTATTCAGTTGTATGGATACCATAAGTTACTAAACTTTTCATCCACTCCTAAATTTTCAAGTTGTTTCTATTCTTTGCTATTTCAACAGTGCTATAACGAAGATCCTTGTATATATATCTTTGTACATTTCTGTAGGATAAATTCTGGGAAGAGAGATTGCTGAGTCATATTTTAGTCATATGAATTTTGACACAAATTTTTTCCCAAGTCATATCAGTCTGGCTGAGTAATTTAATCATGGATTTTGTATTTGAAATATTCTCTGTTTATGAAATAATGATGCAGTTATAAATACAAATGGTTTTATTTCAATCCCACACCCTGGTTTTGATTAATGAAGAATTATACAAGCTTTCTAATGGTGTGCTCAGAAATATATAAAATGAAATTTTTATCTCATTTTTCTTTAAGAAGTATTTAAAAACAAGACTGATTTGTCATTTGGTATTAAGGCTTTAGTCTGTTATTTTGTATGTTAATGGGAAACGGTAAATAACAGCTTTAGTTATAGATGCATTAATTAAATAATTCTCCAGTGAGGAGTTATAATAAACTCTAATACTATGTCTGGATTGAGGATCTCAAACATTTTTCTCTGACTTTAATTTGCTAAAGCTGTACACAGATGATTTTTTTTTTTAAGTTCAGGAAAGATACAGGTCCAGAATTACTGGCATTACATGTTTAAACTAAAGCTAACACTGTTTGTACAAATATTGCTGACTGCCCCTCAATAATAATGAAATTCTTTTCAGTGATTAAAGTATAATGCCCTGTAGCAAACTTGAAAAATACCTCTATTTCTATTTATATAAAAGATGATTTTTCTAATAATGCCCTTGAAATGAAAGTCTGAAGAAATCATATAAGCTGATAGGCATGTAAATGTTACAGTGTCAAAATATTGCTGCTTAAATACATCTTTGCTTGTACAGTAAGTGCACATGTGAAATAAAATGATTTCATATGTAAATCTGAATAATTAAGATATAGGGGTTAAACTTTTAAATGGAAGAAATCACGTAGCAAAACTTTGACTTTTAAAATGTTCAAAGCTTCTGTTTGTTTAAAAATCATAGATAGTAAAATAGGCTGGTATTGGTGTAGAAACAGAAAAGCAGAGCCATCAGCAGATAAGAGAGTCAAGAAACAGACTTTAATAAATTTAATAATTAAATTTAAATTTAATTTAATAAATGATTAAGGTAGCATTTTAAATCAGCAAGGACAGAATGGATTGTTTGGGGAAGCTGACTATCAAATGGGAATCAATAAAGTTAGATCCTTACCTCATGTCATATGTACAAACAAATCCAAATGGATAAATATTTACATGTAAAAGAACCATTAGAAGTGCTAAGTCAAAATATAGGAAAATATTGTTATAATCTTGAAACAGGCAAGGAATTTGTACGTATAAGCTGAATACTCCAAATCACAAAGGAAAACATCTATAGATTGCCTTATAACAAAATTGAAAACTTCTGGATGACAGAAAATACAGGCAAAGAAAAAGACAAATGACCAACTTGTAATACATGTTAAAGGTCAGCTGCTATTGTTACAAGGAAGTCAAAGTGTGCTTTCATCAATGCTTCATCAAGTCATAGAGGGAAGTGTGAACCCTTTACAATTCCCTTTCCACATATATTTTCGGGGGTGTGCTAGGTGTCAGCCATAGTTCAAGTCCCTGGTACCACAGGGCTGGTGATGCCCACCTTGTTAAAACAAACTTTATGATGAGGGCAGTAGGGTACCAGTAAAGTGGTTTAAGGAGTTCAGGAAAGTATATGAATTTTAGAACAATTGTGCTGGCTGTCCTGCAGAGAATTGATTGGAGGGGTGACTGGTGGGAAGACCAGCTGGGGGTCTGTGGCAGTTACCCAAGTGGAAATGACGGGGCCCTGATCTAAGTATGGGAGTGGGGGTCATGAGAGGAGAGTGGATTGGAGAACTCTTTAGAAGGCAAACTAGATAAGACCTTGTGGGTTGCATCTGGAGATTGAAGTAGGGGCAAGAATAAAGGATTGAGGCTCAGAGTTCTGGCTTGAGCAACTGGAAAAAAGTGGGGCCATTTCCCTAAGATAAGGAAGCCACGTGGAAAGGAAGGGGATGAATTCAGTTGTTGGCACATTGAGCTGTTGGTAGTATAGGACGTCCAAGTGGAGATGTAGCTAGATGTGCAGCTTAGTAGAGAACTCTAGGCTCGAGAGCTGTGCATCCCAAGAGTCTCAGGCTCTACCATCCAAGTAAGAATAGATTTAGTTGTTACCATATTTCCCAAGTTCTGTATGTTTGTATCCCCCACCTACATGATCACAGGAATTCTAGTCTCCTGTGCTAGCTCCCTCCCCACAAATTTCCAAGAATACCCATAATACGCTTTTAGGTGTCCAGTAATTGAAGCTACCCTTGCTTTCCAAGATTAGATATGCTCCCATCAGTCCCACAACACATATGTTTGGCTGAGCTGGAAATCCATGACACTCAGTGCTCGTAAAACTGGAAACACCAAGGACCAACCTGCACCACTGGTCACCTCCGGTTGCGATAGGATACCTGAGTGTCTGCGCCCCTCTCTCCTAGAGCACACACACTCTGGGAAGATGATCAGGTTACAGTGAGTGCCAGTGCCACCAGCTACACTCCTCCTAGAGCAGCCCTCTGCTCTGATGCAAGGCCCTGGTGCTGATCCTGGTTCTCTTTGCCTGGCTCCATCCCTTATCTAGATTATCTTCTAGGCTGCTTGATGTCTGTCCCTGCAACCTGCCTCCTCCGAGGCTCCCCCAGCCAGCAGGCTTTTATTTTTTATTTTTTATTTTTTTTTTAACATATCTGAATCCTGGGGGCCTATAAGCCTTTATGAAAATGAGTGAGTACAAATATATAGGGAGAGGGATGTCATTCAATCTCACTTATCTGACACATCTGCACTCCAGTCTGTTAAATATTCAATAGTGCAATGCTTTTGTCTAAGGTGAAGCCCTGCTTGAAAATTTATGAACCTCCAAAATTCTCATTCAAGGCCCTCCACGTGCTGTCAGGGGTCTATCTTTAAAACTTCCCATCCATTTCACACCCACCATCAACACCAAATCACGCCCCCTTCCCGATTACGTTGTACACTCAGCTGATGTGTCTTTGGTTATGGACAGCATTGTCCTCCCCAGTCCCTTCCTCTGTGGTCATCTGCCTCTCAGGTACCATCTGAAATGCTACAGCAGATGGCCATATATGGAATCAAACACTCTCCTTCCATATGCCCATAGCACCTTGCTTGAACTTTTGGTATAACCTTCATCGTTAGTTCTTGCCAAAAATATTCACTGAACAAAATCATTAAGAGGTACATTAGCATAGTGGTGAAAGCATGGGCTTTGGGGTGCCATTGCCTGGGCACATATTCTGAATTTGTATATTTACCCTGACAAGTTACTTCATCTTTCTGTGCCTCTGTTTCCTGCTATGTCAAATGGTAAATAACCATAGCACCTCCCTCTCAGGGTTACTATGAAAATGAAGTCAATCAATTCTTGCAAAGCATTTAGAATAATGCCTGCAAAGTTAAGTGCTCAATAAGTTTTAATAATTGTTATTATAAATTTATATATTTGTATAGTAGAACCTAGCACCCACTACATAAATTGCTTCCAGGTCATTTTCTTTAGGTCAGCATATAGGACAAATACAAAAGCTTAATACCTGCTTCTGATTGCACTGAAACTTGCATGCTTTCTTGAAAAGCTGTTTTCATTTTTAACAAGTTTTATCCAGCAGAGAAATGTCCCAGAATACATATGACCTGAACACTTTTTTTTTTTTTTTTTGTCTGACTGCATCAATTTTTTCTGGCTTCAATTCTCACTGAATGATAATTATTTGGTACCTACTGTGTGCCTGGGCTATGCTAGAGCTAGCTATACCACCATGAGAAAAATGTATATGATCTTGTCCATAGTGAAACTGAAAGGGAGATAGGCATTAAATAAATGTAAAAATAAATACATAATAACAAAACTGTGGGAAGTGCTGTGAAGAAGCAGAGTGAAGAGGAAGAAAATAAGCAGCAGCTAGTTTACGTGGGAAGTTTAGTGAAAGTCCATTTAAAGAAGTGATTATTCATTGGCGACCTGAAGTTTGAGCAAGAATACCCAGGTAAAGAGCAAAATGGAGAAAGTTCCAGGTGTGTACAAAAGCCAGAAAGATGGAAAGAGCTTGTTGAGACCAAGGAAACGGAATGAGAGCAGTGGGACCTAAGGCAACGGGTGGGATGAAGCCCAAGAAGTAGGAGGGTAAGGCAAGGAGAGGCTCAGAGGCCACGCTAGGTGTCTGCAATTTTATTCCCAGATTATTGGAACGCTACTGAAGGGTTTTATACAGCAGAGCGACATGTAATTGGATTTACATCTTTAAAAGATTGCTCTGACTGCAGTGTGAAATATGGATTGGAAAGCAATGAAAATGAATGAATCATAGTTCCCGGCAACAACATAGATGAATCTCAAAACAAATTGCTAGTCAGAAAAAAAAAAAAAAAAAACAAATCACAGGAGAACACATTGAGATTTATTTATATAAAGGTTGGAAAAAAAAAAACCAGGCAAAACAAAACATTAAGGATTCATACATACGTGTTAAAACTATAAAGAAACTTAAGGAAAGAGTTATCTCAAAGTGCAGGCTAGTGGTTACTTTTGAGGGGACACGGTAAAGTCTGTGGCCTGGAAGGGACCCCTGGCAGGCTTTAAAGGCTTTTGGAAAGAGTCCATTCTTAAGCTGAGTGGTGAGTACATGAGTGTTTGTTCTTTAAACTGTTAATCTACCTTGTATACATTCTTGTCTATGTGAGATACTTTTCATAATAAACATGGAGGTTACCTATCTCCAAAAATGTGTGCATAATGTTAAAATGTGAAAAAGTTGGGTGATAGATGCATAAATTTCAATAATAATAAATAACAAAGGGAAAATAGATCTGAGGAATGGGAAAGAAGGAGGGTGACCAGCAGGGCCTCCGTGTTGTGTGACTCCAAAGACACCTTCTTCTCCTGACTCGTGAGTGTGCATGGTTGTGTTCAGGGATGCACGCACAAGGCTATGTAGTGAGCGTTGCCTCTGGAAGCTCCCCCATGAGATGGCCTTGCCACCAGTGAGGAAGCTACTGCAGATGTCTAGGCTAGAGGTAACAATGACTTGAACAAGGGTAGTGGCAGTGGGGATAGAGACAAATAGACACATTCAAGTTATATTTAGGTGGTAGAAAAGCCAGGACTTGATAGTGGATTGGCCATCTCACTGCCTCAAAGGGATGGGAGACACACTGCTCCAGAGCCACTTGGCTTCTGACAAAAGGTTATTCCCAGGAGCTGGGAGGCTGCTGGGTCACAGCTGCTAATGCCCCGTCTGGAGACTGAAAGTTTGACACAACTCCCGCAGATTTGGTGGTTTTTCTAAAGTCCCCTCAAAGATCTCTGAATTATGTTTTTGTGCTGGATTACCCAATATCAGATGCTTAACACCTGCTGAAAGAGCATGGAAGAGAGAAGGGACTCCTGCGCACTCCAGAGGCTAGACTGATTTCAAAATGCCCCTAGACCCAGACTTGCATCCACTCCTGCTAAGCACAACTATTTATACGCACATATTTAAGCTCCTAAAGGAAGGTTTCACTCATGAGAACAGCTGCTGGTATCCACCACGATCCCCACATCACACAGTCGATAGCCCTTTGGTCCTGCTTCTTAACCTCAGTTTGCCAGCCTGGCTGGTGCCCGAAACAGCAGCCACCACAGGACAAGGCAACCTGAATGCCCCTCCCTGGAAAGGAGCTGCCTGTTCCGCCATGGTTACAGAGGAGGCAGAGCTAGCAGGGGCCAAAAGCCCAGGAGTCCCTTCCCATCACCACCTTGAGGTGATGGAAAAGATGTGCTTTATCTGGCATCCTACGCTAAGCTCGTCCCATCAGGGTGGGGCTGTGCAGCTCTCCATTATGCTCCACAGACTCCTCCAGTGCCCTGTGATGTGACTCGTGAGCACGCAGGACTTCCAGACCAACAGAATGTATAAAAAGGCCCCAAGCAATCATCTCTCCTTCCTTCATTCAAAGTTGTCCATTTATTCCTTCCTTCTTTCCTTTAACAAGTACTTATTGAGGACTCTAGGTGCAAAGCACTGGGTTGGGCTGGGTATAAAAGATGAACAAGACAATCAAAATTCCAGTCTCGGAGGCATTGATATCCACTTATACTTTGTGACTATGTGTTACTTCTTGTGTGTGTGACTTTTTTGTTAATTTTTAATTTTTAAAGAAGCTTTCGATTACATAAATGTTACATAAAAAATATAGGGAATTCCCATTTGCCCCATTCCCTCCCGCTCCCATGTGACTGTGTTTTGAGAGCCAATTTAAATAGTCACTGTCTTTCTTACTCATATACTAAATTTTTGTACTTTCCATAAAAGTTTTACTTGTATAACAGTCTTTTATCCATTTTTCTGGGAGGGGTTATATTCGATTCATCTTTATTTTTACTAATGGAATGTTATTAAGTTGATTTTCAAAACCAAGTTAGGTATCCTTTTCCCCATTAGGTATTTCTTTTATGGAAATTAAAAGAGAAAACAAAACAATGACATCATTTCCAAGGATGCCAAAAAGGGACTTAATATAATTTAAAGGCATTTCTAATTAAATAAAAACTATTAGCATATTATGATAATATGTGTAATATAAGTAATATAACAGAAACCAAAAGCAACATTGAATTAACAGTGAAACACTAGCATCCATTCCATTAAAGTCAGAAAGAAAACAGATATCACTGCTATTGAATCTTGTGTAGGAAGTCAATTTAATAGGCCAAGTAAAAGAAATAAATTTTAGAAATATTAGAAAAGAAAAGACAAGTTTTTCATTATTTTCAGATGATATCACTGTCTTCCAATAAAATTTCAGAAAATGAGCAGAAAAATTATTAGAAAAACTAAAGATTGCAGCATGGTAACAAATTAGAAGAAATGTCCTTGTATGATCAGCTTCTGCATTGAGAATCTGGGAGGTCACTGGATGCAACTGCACAACCCCAAAATTTGTACAGTGTATGGGTAAAAAGTGAAACAAAAATACACTTCTCTCTCAAAGTGAACCTGCAGACCAAAATTCAAAGAATTTTAATGCTAAAAAGATGGCCAATAATATCAACAATCAGAATATGAATTTAAAACAGATGAAGTTAATTTTATGGAACTTTGACAATAAATTTAAAATAAATGTTTTAAATGCTCAAAGAGATAAAGAAAATAAAAGCCCGTTAAAAACCAACAACATGGGAGGTGGATGTGGCTCAAATGGTTGGGCGTCCGTCTCCCATATGGAGGGACCTGGGTTCGATCCCCAGGACCTCCCGGTAAAATAAAAAATAAAAAAAAAAAAATTAAAACAACAACAACAAAAAAAACCAACAACATGTGCAAAACATAATCATGCAGACATGAAATAAGAACAGACAAATATGAAAACTGACAAAAAAGAAATATTGGAACTGAAAACTTTGTTCAATGAAATAAAAAATTCAATAGATGGAATAAATTCTATATTGTATACTTCCCCCCCCCCCCGCCTCAAAAGGAAGTAGTAAATTAGAAGAGGAGTTCACCTAGAATATAGCAGGGAAAGATAATTTTATTTAAATGAAACTGTAATCAAATGATATAGAAGAAGCTCTAACAAACATTTGATAGAAGTTTTGCAGAATAAGTGAGTGAGGGGATGAAGAAGAAATATTCAAAGAGATAATTGATGAGAATAAAACATGGGTCCTCACATTGAAAGTTCACTCCCACCAACAGAATAAAGATAAAACTTCACCAAGATACATGACAGTAAACCTGCAAAAGAGAAAATTCTTAAAGCTATCATAGAGAAAAGACAGATTATCCACAAATTAATGACAATTAGACTGGCAGTGAACTTCTCAACAGTAACAAAAAGTACTAGTCAACAATGGAATAACGGAAAATAATTTTCAACCTAGAACTTCATATTCATATAAGTAGTAATTTTAAAATGAGCATTAAAAAGACATTGTAAGGCACACACAGAAAGACCAAGACAGTTTACCATCCACAGATCTCCCACTAAAAGGACTATTAAATGATATAGATGTGGGAGGTGGGCAACATGGGAATCCCAGTGGGTTCCGTGTAATATTTTAGGTAATCTAAGCACCTCTTAAAATATGTTTATACATATATAAATAATATTTTTATAAGCAAATGCACATATATGCATATATATTTATATATCATTTTACAAATAGTGTTATGTATTGTGAAAATTTTTATTTTTACCCACAATAAAAAATAAATGAATTAAAAATAAAAAAGAAATTGTTAAGCATAAAAGTGGATTTTTATTATATATTGACTAAAACTCAGAATAACACAATTGATATTAGAAGAACTCCAGACAAAAATATATCCAGAAGTGTGATGAAGTATAAATTTTCAAAGGTATATTGATCAGAGTTTGGTTGCATAGGGCCAGAATTAGTGCCTGTGCCTGCCAGCCAATTGGAAAATCTCATAATTGGTGGGGCATTGGGCAGAGTGCTCAAAGGAATCTTGCCTTAGTAGTGGGGGAATAATTATCCTGGAATGAGCACTGCTCTGGTCCCACTTAAAAAACATTAAAAACAAGAACTAAAAGGATCAAACTGGTCCCAAGTAACTTATCTGCATTCCAGAACAAAGCTTAATATTAAGAGGAATAAAAAAATATTCAGCACACAAGAAAAAATTCACAATGTCTGGTATACAATAAAAAATTAAGAGGAATGCAAGGAATCAGGAGCACACTATCTATAATGGGAAGGGAAAAAAAAACCCACAATCAATTGAAACAGACTCAGAATTGGCATAAATGTTAGGATCAGTGGACAAGGACATTAAAAATTTTTATAACAACATTCTCTATGTTCAAAAATTTAGAGACATAGAAAATATTTTTAAAAAACCCAAATCAAATGATGAAAGATGAAAAACACAATGTTTGAAATGAAAAGTAAACTGAATGGGATTAACAGAAGATTAGACATTGCATAAGAAAAGATTAGTGAACTTGAGGACATAGCAAGAGAAACTATTCCAAATAATTTTTTTAAAGAACAAATCATCAGTAAATTGTGTGACAACTTCAAGAGCATAATCTCCATGTACTTGGAGTCTCCAAATAAGAGGAATTGGGGGAAGAACAGAAAAAAATATTCAAATAAATAATGGCTAAAAGATTTCTAAATCTGATGAAAATGATAATTCCAACTATCCAAGAATTCTGATGAATTCCATATATAAGAAACATGAATCATGCTATATCAAAGCACATCATAATTAAATTGCTCAAAACCAGTGATAAAAAGGACATCTTTAAAAAGAGGTTCTTAACCTTTTTTGTTCCATGACCCCTTTGTCAGTCAGGTGAAAATCACAAACTCCTTACTAAGTCCACACTATATTGTGCATTATTTAATAAATATATCACAACCACACCAACACATCCCCACAAGAATATTGTTTTTTTTATTTTTTTATTTCAATTCAAGCTCACAGACCCCTTGTTAAGAACCCCTGTCTTTAAAGAAGCTAGGGAGAGAGTGGATGTGGCTAAAGTGGTTAAGTGCCCACCTCTCACATGGGAGGTCCTGAGTTTGGTTCCTGGTGCCTCCTGAAAAAACAAAATCAAACAACAAGCAAAACAAACAAAGAAAAAATCCAACTCAGGGAAGCTGATGTGGCTCAGTGGTTGAGCTCCAGGTTTCCATATTTGAGGTCCTGGATTCAATCCCCAGGCCCTGATACTTAAAAAAAAAAAAAAAAAAAAAAAGCTAGGGAGAAAGGAACATGTTATGTACAGAGGAACAAAGAGCAGGTGACAGCACATATCTATTCATAAACAATATAAGTGAGAAGATAGTGGAGTGACATCTTTAATTACTGAATAAAAGAAACTATCAAACTAGAATTCAACACCTATAGAAAATATCTTTCAAAAACAGAGGTAAGGGAAGCTGATGTGGCTCAAATGACTGGGCTCCCATTTACCATATAGAAGGTCAGGGTTCGATTCCCAGGGCCTCCTGGTGAAGGTGAGCTGGCCCATGCGGTATGCTGGCCCACGTAGAGTGCTGGCCCATGCAAGAATGCTAGCCCGAGCGGAGAGCTAGCCTGAGCAGAGAGCAGGCACAGCAAGATGATGCAACAAAAAGAGACACAGAGGAGAGACAATAAGAGACACAGCAGGCCAGGGAGCTGAGGTGGTACAAGAGACTGAGCGCCTCTCTCCCACACCAGAAGGTCCCAGGATTGGTTCCTGGTGCCACCTAAAGAGAAGACAAGCAGACACAGAAGAACACACAGCGAATGAACACAAACAGCAGACAACAGGGTGGAGGGTGTGGGGTGTGTGTGGGGGGAGTGGGGGGGGGATGAGAAATAAATAAATAAATCTTTTTAAAAACTGGGTAAAATACTATTTCAGACATTCAAAAACAAAGTATTCACAACATTATACCTGCACTAAATGAAATGTTAAAGGAAATCCTTCAGACAAAAGGAAGGTGATACCTGATGAAAATATGGATCTACAGAAAAGAATAAAGAGTACAGAAAATGGTATCTATATGGGTAAACACATAAGATTTTTTTCTTATTCTTTAAATCATATTATAAGATGATTGTTTTTTAAAAAATAACACTGTAGTTTTGGTGTATAACACTTGTAAAAGTGAAATGTATGAAAGTTGCACAAAGTTTAGGAGAGAAGATTTGGAATTATACCATAACAAGGGTCTTTTACCATCTATGAAGTGTTACAATGCTACCTGAAGGTAGATTGTGATAAGTTAAAGATTTATGCTATAAAATACAAATAGAAAACAAATAGCAATATGATATATTTAAACCTAACCAGTTCCAACAATCACATTAAATATTAATGGTCTACATACCCTATTTAAAATGCAGAGATTTTCAGATTGGATAAAAAGAGCAAGACACTATTAAATGCTCTTAAAAGAAACACACTTTAAACATAAAGGCACAGATAGGTTAAAAGTAAAAGGATGAATACATCATGCTAACAATGATCAAAAGAAAGCTGGAGTGGATATACTAATATCATACAAAATATATTTCATAGCAATGAATATTACCAGGAATGAAAATGGTCATTTCATAATGATAAAGGGGGAAATTCCTCAAGAGGACATAACAATCCTAAATGTTTATGCACCTAATAAAAAAGTTTCAAGATACATAAAACAAAAACTGCTAGAACTGCAAAGAGAAATAAACAAATTCACAATTATAGTAGGAGATTTTAATACCCCTTTCTCAATACTGATAGAGTAAGGACATAAAATCATTAAGGATATATAGTAGACAGGAACAACATTATCAATCAATTTGACCTAATTGACATTTATAGGCCACTCTACCCAACAATAGCAGAATAACTTATTTTTTTAAAAGTGTGCACAGGATATTTACCAAGATAGACCATATTCTGGGCCATAAAACAAGTGTCAATTGAATTAAACGTTTTCAAATCCTAAGTATGTTCTCTTCCCACAAGAGAATTAAAGTAGAAATCAAGAACAAAATGAAATCTGGAAAATCCTCAAAGTATTTGGAAACTAAATAGTATGCTTCTAAATAATCCAAGAGTCAATAAATAAATAAAAATGGAAATTAGAAAATATTTTGAATTAAATAAAAGTGAAAACACAACATATCAACATTTGTGGGATGCCACAAACACAGTATTTAGGGAAATTTATAACAGTATTTGCATATATTAGAAAAGAAGAAAGGTCTCAAATCAATGAACTCAGCTTCCATCCTTATGAACTAGAAAAAGAAGAGAAATTTAAACCAAAAGCAAGAGAATAAAGCAAATAAAGACCAGATAAGTCGATGAAATAGAAAACATAAGAGAAAAATTAATGAAATCAAAAAATGATTCTTTGAGAAGATTAATACTATTTGTAAATCTCTAGCCAGTCTTATCAGAGAGAGTAAACACAAAATACCTAAGTTAGAAATGAGAGAGGTGAAATTTCCACAAGTCTAAAGATATTAAAAGGATAAAAAGGGACTATTAAGAAAAACTTTAGGCCAACATGAATGAAATTCATGACAACTAGAATGAAATAGACAAATTTCTTGAAAGAAGAAAAAATAGATAACATGAATAGCTGCATATATATTAATGAAATTGAAATTATAGTTAAAAACTTTTCCACAAAGAAAAGTACAGGCTCAGATGTCTTCACTGATGACCTCTATCAAATATTTAAGGAAAAAAATACCAATTACATACAAACTCTTCCAGAAAACCAAAAGGAAAGAATACTTTCCAACTCTTGCTGTGAGGCTAGCAATACTCTGACACCAAAATCAAATACATTCTCTTCTGAACATAAATACAAAAATTCTAAACAAAAATTATAGCAAATTGAATTCAATATTAAAATATAGTTAATATATCATGACAAAGTGAGGCTAATTCCAGGAATGCAAGGCTTGTTCAATCCATTTAATTCATCTTATTATCAAACTAATAAAGAAAAACTATATAATTATCTCAATAGATTCAGAAAAAGACTTCCTGATTTAAAAAAAAAAAAAACTCTGAGCAAATTAAAAATACAAATATCTGCTTATAACATCATCTTTACTGACGAAAGACTAAATGCTTTCCCCTTAGACTGGGGTCATGACAAGGATGTCCCTTTCCTCTCACTACTTCTATTCAACATTGTACGGGGAGTTCCAGGCAGTTGCATGATAGGTATAGCATCTCCTACCTGACTGAGAATTGATCTCGTCCCTGGCCCCCACCCTTGGACATCCCTTTCCATACCTCCTTGGAAGCACACTGAGCTTTAGCTGCTATCACCTTGAAAGATGCCAGCCCCAAACACATCTTCTTTTGAGAAAAGACCATACACTTAGATATTTTCAACAAACTTGCACATAAACCTCTGGCATTCAGCCACCTTTGTCCCCAAGCCCCATATAATCTAAAGAATATTTGCCATAGTTGCGGACATACTCGAGTAAACTTCTTGCCATCTCGCTGTCTGCTGTGAGGTAGCTGCAGCTCTATATAACTAGGTTCCCCTAAAACACGTTCAAGAACTGATCACCCTCGCATTTAGTGTCTCTTCCTTTGGAATCTCAACAGGCCCCATTGTGGGGCAGTTTGAGGCAGTACCAGCTGGGTGTCCTACTATTTCTTCTTTCAGGGTGTATCCTGCAGCGGTTCAGTGATACACAACATCAGTGCAATAAGGCAAGAAAATGAAACAAAAGGCATCCAGATCGGAAAAGAAGGAGTAAAACTGTCTACTTACAGACAACGTGATTATCTATGTAGAAAATCCAATGAAATAGCCTGTGAAACTACTAGAAATATTGAGTTCAGCAAGGTTGCAGGACACAAGATCAATTTACAAAACACAATTGCATTTCTATACACTAGCAGCAAATAATCAGAAATTAAAACAAAAATATAATACCCCTTAAAATGATATCAAAATATGAAATATTTAGGGATAAATCTGACAAAAGATATATAATATGCATACACTGAGAACTGTGTACTATTACTTAGAGAAATTAAAGAAGATCTAAATAAATAAGCACATAAATACCATGTTTATGGGTTAGAAGACTTAACATTCTTAAAATGTCATTTCTTCCCAATTTGATCTATAGATTCAATGCAATAAAATTTAAAAAAATCCAATAGATTTTTCAATAGAAATTGACAAGTTGATTCCAAAATTCATATGGAAAAGCAAAGGATGTAGAATAGCCAAAACAACTTTGTAATATAACAAAGTTGGAAGACTAATGCTACCTGATTCCAAGACTAATATAAATTACAGCAATTAATACAGTGTGGTGTTGGTGTAAAGATAGACAAATGGGTCAATGGAACAGAACAGAGATTCTAAAAAGAGACCCACATATATTCAGACAGCTGATTTTTTTTACAAAGGCGTGAAGGCAATGCAGTGGAGAAAGGATAGCCTTTTTAACAAATGGTGCAGGAACAATTGGATAGCCATTTGGAAAAAAAAAAAAAAAGAACTTTGATCTATACCTCACACTACATACCAATATTAACTCAAACCGCATCAAGGCATAAACATAAAACCTAAAACGATATAATCTTTAGAATAAAATGTGAGAGAAAACATCTGTGATACTGGGTTAGGCAAAGATTTCTTAGATACAGGTTCCAAGTACCTACAATAACCATCTCTTCTGAGAAGTACTGACTCTTACCCCTGGCAAGTTCATTTTTTTCTTTTCTGTTCTTCCTTGGCACCTTATACATGATAGTCATCAAATTAAGTATATTGTAAATACCTGTTTATATTTCTCTCCTCCATTAGACTTTGAGCCCCACTGGAGTAAAGACCATGTCTTAATCATTTTAATGTCCCCAAATTCCATTAAATATCAATTGAGTGATGCTTCTAGCACTAAGATTTCTCTGAGAGGCCTAGCCCTCTTCAATGTGTCCTTCCTTCGAGTTCTACCCCAACCCCGAGATGGCTCCCTCATCTGTTTGCTTATTGTTTTTTGCTCATGGTTTTTGCTCATTGTTGGTGCCCGTTGGCTGCTCATTGTTTTTGCTTGTTGGATGTTCATTGTTGGTGTTTTTTTGTTTTGTTTTGGGTTTTTTTGGCTCATTATCTGCTCATCTCTGGTTTTTTTTTTTTTTTAGGAGGCACCGGGAACCAAACCCAGGACCTCCCATGTGGGAGGCGGGGGCTCAACTGCTTGAGCCACATCTGCTGCCTGCTTATTTGTTTTTGCTCATTGTCTGCTTTTTGTCTGCTTGTTGTTTTTACTTCTTGTCTGTTCATTGTCTGATTGTTGTTTTTGCTTGTTGTCTGCTCATTGTTTGTTTGTCTTCTTTAGGAGGCACTGGGAACAAAACCCGGGACCTACTATGTGGGAAGCGGGCACTCAGATGCTTGAGCCACATCTGCTCCTTTCCTTTGAGTTTTGATAGCATTTATCACCAGTCCTTTGTATATTAACATGGTCCAATTATTTATAATTTTTGTGTGACGATCCTGTATCCCCAATACACTGTTGGGTACTACTAGATTATAAGGATCATGTCTTATAAGTCCTTATAGTTTCAGTTCCAAACATAGTGTTTATCAGAATGCTTTGGGATTAAAAAAAAACAGATGACTTGCTTAAAAGTGGCTTAAATATAGGAGTTAGTTATCTCCTAAAACAAGAAATCTAGACATTGGTAGTTCCAGGACTAGTTCAGTGATGAGCGGCTTTGGGCAAGGTTCTCCATGATTCTCTTGTGTTTTCCCTCCTAGTTAAGAGGTGAATGTGGCACCTCCAAACATTCATTACATCTTCAAATGTTCAAAGACAGGCAGGAAGGGTGGATTTTTCCTTTTCTGATTAAAATCAGGAAAAAAATCTTTCCTAGCAGCCTCTCTGCATATTTCCCTCATGTCTCATTAGCCAGAATTGTACCATAAGGTCACCCTAAGCCAACCACTAGTAAAAGCTAATGGAATTACCATGATTTATTTAGACCATCATGTTTCACTCTCTGGGATGAGCTTACCTTCCCCAAACGGATCTGATATGGCTGTTGGGCAGGCTTGACCCAAGTGCAGTGATGGCAGGACTGGTGACACTAATGAGGCTGCTTTGCTTTCCACTGTAAAGGTATAATTCGCAAACAACTTTGCCTTATGTTTGGATTTTGGAAGGGAGGGGGAGCTGTCAGACATCACTTTATTTGAAAATGTAAAAATAATAACATTACACTGTTATGGTAGGAGGAATGAAATCATTTATCTTAAACAGCAAGACTTTGCACTGAGCTTTTTATAGCTTTTTAGATAATGCATTTATGGAAAAAGCTTGATAAGCTTTACTGCTAAATCATACAATTTTGAATATGAGTTAATTTTAACACGCTATTGTTTTAGAACTTATGTTACTATATAAACATTTTTCTCAAACCTTAAAACTATCTCAAGCATAAGTATCTTTATTGTAAATATCAAAAGAAGAAAATCCTAGCCAGTGGGTACTAAGATAGTTTGTATCTTCTCTGTGGATGTACAAGCTTAGAGAAAAGAGAGTACAAGGAAAAAAAATGTATAAATCCTGAGAGTTGTTTCTATCCTAGCAAATCTGGCCAGCAAGCATTTTACTGAGAAAAACTGGCTTCCTTTAAGAAGAAATTCATATTTCTGATTTTATGTGTTTTTTGTTTGTTTTATTTTGCTAAGGAGGGTCTTATGTTTGTCTTCCACACTCTGACAGACTCTAACTCAAGCCACTCAAGATGTGGAAGCACTAGAAATAGCCCCTTGAACCAAAGTACATGAAAGGACAGTTTTCAGCTCAGAGGACAAGGAAATGTGGAGTAGAGGAGAATCTGGAGTTCTGTTTTCATCCCAACCCAACATCTCATCCACAATGATTTATGTCTTTAGAGCCCTGAGGGGAAAATGCAGTTTAAGCCATACTCTGTTGTCCTTCCTCCAATCCATATGCCACAGGGGAATCTTCCAGCTCCAAAACTGAACTCATTGGCTACTTAGAGCTCCTGAGCAAATGGAAATGACCACCTCTTCTCCTGGGGCCAGTCTGGAAACTCCCAGGTGGGTCTAAACTGCCATCAGCCCCACCCCAGCTGATCCATGAGGCCTAAATGGTCTTCCTTGTTTTGACCAGAGCAGTGTCAGTAGGCAGGCGTGCTGACCTCACAATGAGACCAAAGAGAGCAGTAGATGAGGTTTGTAGCTGTGGAGTTGGGAGAAGGCACAAATCTGAAGAAAGGAAAACCTGAGAACCTTTCTAGCTGAGTGGCCATCCCATTCACTGAAGTTTAGAAGCTGGAGACTGGAGGACAGAAGTGGTATTGTTGAGTGCAATATCCCTCCACGGAATCCAGTGCAATGAGGGACCTGGGGCTGAAGGACACCAGAGGTGGAATGTGTGCTGAACCCTCCATGTAGGGCAGCAGATCCAGGGGCCAGAGCTCATCATTCTCAGTTCTGTTCACCTTCTATCCAGGATGGGGCAATGGAAGACTGAGCACATCATGTTCTCTAGGGGCTTAGAGAGCATCACTGAGGCTGAATTCTCTCCAAAGCTGAGGTTTGAGGATGTAGGATCCAGGGTGCTGGAGGGAAGGTGGACTGTATTATGTATCTGGAAGACTCTGGACAATGATATCAGGACAAGCAAAAGCAGCTGTAATGGCTGTTTGCACTGTTTATGTAACAACTACCCTACATTCCGTGGTACTCAAAGGCTCATAAAAATCATTCACAATATTTGTATAAAATCAGAATGTAAGTTGAAATAATTGTTATTTCAGAGGAAAACAAAATTATATTGGGGAGCAGATGCAGCCCCAGTAGTTGAGTGCCTGCTTCCCATGTACAAGGTCCTGGATTTGATCCCCAGTACTTCCTAAAAACAAAACAAAAAACAAATGAAAAAATCAACTCTCATTGGGGAGCAGATGTAGTATAGTGGTTGAGCACCTGCTTCCCATTTATGAGGTCCTGGGTTCGATCTCCCATACCTCCTAAAAAAAAATAAATTATACTGAGTGTCTTATCTCACATTCTTTAGGAAATCCAGTGCCAACATCCTGACCCTATCTCTGCAAAATCTTTGTATCTTGAGTTCATGTACCCTTGGGCTCTGAAGTGCTGTTCTTTCTCTGCTCTCAGCCCCAAACACAGCTCTCCTCCTGAGATGGCTCTTCCTTTTTTCCCTGCTTCCATACTTTCTCAGATAAATAACTCATCCAACACTGCTACCAACTAGAGGCAAATGCTTCTTGTAGTGGGAAGCTGGGGGAGAAAATCAGAGTAGTCCTGAAGGGAATGCTGAGGGTTTAACCACCAGCCTAAAGGAAATATATGAGCTTGAATTAGCCTTTACTCCTTTAATCTCTCTTTATGCATCCTCCTTTTCCTCTTCCTCTGCCTCCTCCCTCAGGGAGTTGCAGTAGGTATGGGTGTGATTCTCATTGGCTGCCAGTAATAAGAACAACACGGTGGTGACTTGGCATTGATAAATGATTTTGGCCAACAGTTCTTGCTTTCTCTTTCTCTTCACCTGCTTATGGTACATTTTTAAGTAGTCTCCAAAAGTAGTATGTCTGAATCTTTCTACCTTATACATAGACCAGCAATTTAAAAAATTGACATTCAAGTATTTGTCATCTTTGTCTACTGCTTCTGTGGTGGGAGCCTCACTTTTGGTTGCATAAATTAAGGGTTGGGGAAAGAGGGAGAAGATCTTAGGGTGTAAGTAGAGAAATTCCAGGAGCACTGGCAGAAGCAAGGGAGGATGGTAAAGCAACCAATGAATGCTTCAGAACATTATCTCACCACACAGAGACACAAAAGATAGGTTTTTTTTTTTTCTTTTCAATTAAAAGATAATGTTATGACTATCTCTGTACCAATATATTTAAAGTATTGATGTAATGAATAGTTTTATGACAAATACAAATTATAAACATTGAATCCAGAAGAGGAAAAATACATTGGGTATAATTGAAAAGGGGTCAAATTATTACCTTCAGAAAGCTATGAGACTTATATGGCATCATGGCACAAGATACTAGTGAAGGAGAGCAAAAGAACAGAGAATAAAGCCCAGAAGTGTGTGTGCATATATACTGGTATATGTTTATTATATGCACTAAAATTGCATTTCTGATCAGTGCTACAAAGATGAATTACTCAATACATCATGTGGGACACTCAACTAATTATTAGAAAACAAAGAGTTTTATCTTACAAAATACAACAGAATAAAGTCCTAATGGGTTAAACATTCAACTAAAAAATAAAATCATGATTTGGCTCTCAGTAATGGTTTAACAGAGTATGCCAAACTCACTCTTCTGCTGATTATAATTGTAAATTCTAAAGAAAAATTTAATATAACTTAATGAACAATCTGGAAAGGAACTTAAGAAAACAATTCCATTTGCATTAGCATCTAAAAGAATAAAATATCAAGAATTAAATTTAACCAAGGATGTGAAAGACTTGTACATTAAAAACTATAAAACATTGTTCAAAGAAATTAAAGAAGATCTAAATGATAGGAAGACATTCCATGTCAGTGGATTGGAAGATTTAATATTGTTAAGATGTCAATTCTACCCAAAGCAATCTACAGATTCAATGTGATCCTTATCAAAATCCCAACCCATTTTTGCAGAAATAGAAAAGCCAATTTCAATTTCATAAAGAAAAGCAAGCAGCCCCAAATAGCTTTAAAAATCCTGAAAAAGAACAAAATCGGAGGACTCACACTTTCCTATTTCAAAACTTACGAAGATACAGTAATCAAGACAGCGTGATACTGACAGTGTGATACAAATAGACCAATGAAAATAGAATTGAGAGTCTAGAAACAAACCCATAGATCTATGACTGGTTGATTTTATTTTATTTTATTTTATTTTTAAAGATTTTATTTATTTATTCATTTATCCCCCCCTTGCTGCTTGTTGTCGCTGGGTCAGCTAACCACGCCGTGCGGGCAGGCTTGCCTTCACCAGGAGGCCCTGGGAACCGAACCCGGAGCCTCCCATATGGTAAACGGGAGCCCTACTGATTGAGCCACAGCCGCTTCCCTTTTTTTTTTTAAGATTTATTTATTTATCCCCTCCTTGCTGCTTGTGCTCACTGTGTCCATTTCCTTTGTGTGTTTTTATTCTGTGTCTGCTTGTCTCCTTCTGTTGCATCATCTTACTGTGCTAGCTCACTGCACCCGCGTGGGCTGGCTTGGCTTCACCAGGAGGCCCTGGGAATCGAACCCAGGATCTCCCATATGGTAAATGGGAGCCTAACCAATTGAGCCACAGCCGCTTCCCTGGATAAACCTTAAAGACATCATATTGAGTGAAATAAGCCAGACACAGAAGGACAAATATTGTATGATATTTAGAAATAATTAGAATATGCAAACTCATAGACAGAAATTAGAGTACAGGTGACCAGGGGCAGGGCTGAGGGTGGGTGATGTAGAGTTAATGCTTAATTGGTACAGTTTCTGCTTGGGATGATGGAAAAGTTGTGGTGAAGAATGGTAGTGATGGTAGTAGGACATTGTGAATGTAATCAACAGCACTGAACTGTATACTTGAAAGTGATTAAAATGGGAAACTATGTTGTATATATGTTACCAGAAGTTTTTATTTAAAGTAGATGCTTATCAAATCTCAGGGTGGCAAAGTCTTCCCAGCAAACATGCAAAGATAGAATCTGGGAAAGATTTGACTTCATAAGAATGTAGGAAAGTAAATGTGGCTCAAGCAGATGGGTGCCTGCCTACCACATGGGAGGTCCCGGGTTCAGTTCCTGGTGCTTCCTAAAGAAGACAAGCAAGACAGCAAGCTGACATGATGGACTTGTGCGGCAAGCTGACGCAACAAGATGATGCAATGAAGAGACACAATGAGGAAACACAATGAGAGACACAACAAGCAGGGAGCAGAGGTGGCTCAAGCAATTGGGCACCTCCCTCCCACATGAGAGGTCCTGGGTTTGGTACCCGGTGCCTCCTAAAAAAGAAGGCAAGCACACAACGAACAGACACAGAGAGCAGACAGCAGGGTGGAGGGGGAGGAATAAATAAAATAAATTTAAAAAAATAAATAATCTTTTTGAAAAAATGTAAACTCTTGTACATTAAATATATATATATATATATATATATATATATAATAAAGCAATAAAAGAATACTTACAAATTAGGGAAAAAATGTGATATCTCTGAAAGACAAAAGATCTCTAGGCAGAGTAAGGGAATTTACCAAATTAAGGATGTGGTTGTTTTAGGAAGAACAATTTCAAACTGAAGGCCTGACCTGACTCAGTCCTTAGGCAGACAATGTGATTACTTCTCCCCTGAAGATAGTATTTTCTTGACCACTATAGAACCATCACAAGATTTGTATCAATTAGCTATTGCTGTGTAACAAGCCATCCCCAATTTAGTGGATTAACAACAATCATTTGTTCTTTGTCAAAATCTACAGCCTGGGTGGATGGTTCTGCTAGTCTTGGATGGGCTTGACTGATATCAGCCAGGCTCACTCATGTGTCTGCAGTTAGACAGACCAGTTGTGAGCCATTCTAGGCAACCCAACCCCAGCCAAGCCAACCAAGATGAGAAAAACCAACCCAGCCAACACATAGAATTATGAGCTGAATAATATTTGCAGTTTTAAACCACTTAGTTTGAGGATGGTTTGTCATGCAGTAAAAATTAAACCATGCACCCTATCATAAAAAGCTTTCTGGAGAGCGGATGTAGCTCAACTGTTCAAGCATCTGCTTCCCATGTATGAGGTCCTGGGTTCAATCCCTGGTACCTCTTTAAAAAAAAAAAAAAAAAAAAAGCTTTCTGACTATCCACAAGTTACATTATGAACAAGATTATGATACATGAGAGAAAACAAGCATGTCACTTCCTTAAGGAACCAAATAATCTTCTAGCAGAAATAGGAATAAATATGTTATTATCTGAAATGTTTTATTAAAGTCATTTTAAAAGTGCATTTTAGGGGTAGAGGTGAGCCAGAGATTATCTCGGTAAATTGGAATATGGGTTAGACTTCAGAAGGCCATCCATAGCCCTCTGATATATTTCATGTTGGGTCCTTTTTGTTTCTTCCTCTTCTGAAGCCCTGAAAACTTTCTTTTTAGAATAGGAACAACTATTTAAACTCAGAGGAGACTTAAAATCATCCATTAGAATGCGGGAAAAACTGTAACTTCTTTTTATATTTATTTTTATTGCATTTTTAAAAATGTATGTTTTTGTTTAAATCTTACATATACAAAATATATTAGTACAGAACTATAAATATGCAATTAAAAATTTATAAATGCTCAAAATAACTTTTATCGATAGCATTTAAGACATCTGGAGACCCCTAAAGTAGACACACCTCTAAATTTCTGTATGCCCAGCCATCCTGCCACCAGCACACAGAATATGTATCTTGTTCTAATCTGTCTTTGAGGAAATTATCCTTAGTTACTACAACTAAACAGATCCCACTCCTTTGCTCCTCCCCAGAAAGCTTCTTTTTTTCATGGGCCTTGGAGCTCTTCCTTTAACAACAATAACTAATTGGGAACTTGATACGTGTCAGTGCTGGGCACTGGGTATAGGCAGTTACCCAGCGGCACAGCACCTTCTCTCATGGAACTTACAAGATCTCCCTCACCACGTAACTCCTTGTGTCTTCCTGGGAAAAGATGATGTACCCACTTTCATGATGCAGAGCCCCTGCCTCTGAACTTGGGAAGGAAGAACCCATCTGGTTTCTATGTGGAAATCTCAGATCAGTTCTGATGCTTTGACGAATCAGCAAACAAGATCAGTTCCCAGGAGAGGGAAAAGAGAAAATGTAAAGGGGTGTTTCCTGAAAGAGGAGGGCACATAAAAACATTTCTTACTTTTTAAACAGAGGGATTCACGCCGTGGCTGGGACAGCTTTTGCTCTTCACAGCTGGCTGATGAAGCTAGATAGGAGAATGCTTTAGGAGGTAGAGGGTCCAGGAAAGAAGCTTATCTCCCCTGACTCCCCATCCCTTCCTTCCCTCAGAGAGGATGGTGCTAGGGGAGCCCACCAGCATTGATTATACACACATTCGAGCTCGAGGAAAGGAGAGAACTCCGTGCTCTTAAGAAGGGATGGAAAGTGAAGGAGGGGAGAAGTGCCTGGATTTGTTCGTTCGTTTGTTTGTTTGTTTGTTTGTTTATGGAATCTATTTACTCTCTCTCTTCATAGGGTGCAAATGGCTCCTGAACCACTTTACCACTTTCTTCTCTTCCGTGCTTTCTCCCTATCACTTTCCTTCTTTGCTTTCCCCCAAACCTAAGGCTACGCCAGGGATGAAAGAAGGAACATTCACTCACTGGCAGGATGCACTTGATTAGTGTTGGTAGGAAAGGGGCAGGTCATTTTCTTTTCTTTTCTTCCCACAGGCCAAGTTGAGTAATGGTAGAACAGGAGTGAAGGGGGAGGAGTAGGAGATAGACTCTTGCAGCATCACCTTAGTGTCTCTTGGTTTGCTTTCCTGGCCCAGTTCCATCATATCAGGAGGATCTCAGCTCTCTTCCCTTTCCTTTTTTGTTCATTTTTGGAGCAAATGGACAAATACCATCAATATCAGGAGTGGCAGACAGCATGCAATGCCCAGGGCTCCCATGGGCCTAGCTGCTCCCTTCTAGAGGTTTCACCATAATCCTAGACCTGCAACTGCCATCCCACAAGCTCAGGCTGACTCTAGGGAGGCAGCAAGAGTAGAGAGGAAGTTAAATTGTGTGAGGAAAGGAGGAAGCTTCAACCTATACCTGCCCTACCGACAAATACCCAGAACTTCAGGGGCAAATAAGTGATCAGGGAAATGAAATCCTCAATACTAAGGTATATGTATACAACAAAGCACAAAACTAGAGCTGTAAATAAACTCAATGGTTGGAAAATAAAATTCAGCCTTTTAATCTATTCTGGCTACAACCAAAAAAGGCATAGATGCTTGCAAAGACATGGAATCAGAGGAAATTTATTCTATACCTGAGCCCAGGTAGCCTCTCCAAATCTCTTCTCTCTACCATCACTGTCTCCCAAGAGACAGGGAGCTTTGGATAAATCAGTACTTCTTTAAATAAGCTTGGGCTTTTCTTATTTTAAAGAAACATGAGTCTGTAATGCCTCATTCATAACTAAACCCAGTTTGGAAAGCAGGAGTTAAATACATTATATTAAGTACTTAGCCCCAAGATGATCCCTTGAGCACAGACAGTGCTTTTGAACTATTTCCTACTCTCAGTCCCACTCCCTCCCCACACACAGGGAACCCCTTTCTGCCTCTTCTTGGCTGGTCATCTCCCCAAGAATTGTAGTATTGCTCTGCCTACCTTTGTAGCCAAGTCTTCCTCATGGTTTAGGTAATACTTTACTGAGATTCTCTTTCCCTACACAAAACATTTTGTTGTCTCTTGGCAGCCTACTAGAGAATAATTAATCAGGCAGCACCAGAAAATTCATCTGGTGACTTTATAAACATTATTTCATTCAATCCTCTGAACAATCTACTGGATGAAGATCATCATTCCTATTTGAAAGATAAGAAAACTGAGGTTCAGAAAGCCAAATGACTTAGTCTAGGTTCTCAGAAGGCAGAGCATAAAACAGGGCTATGTGCTATTACTTTATGAGTACGATCCCAGGGAGCAAGCATAAGACAAAAGGAGAACGAAGCTAGAAAAGAGGGAGAACTAATATGAAAGTGCAATGATGAGCTGGCTATGGTTAATTATAATAGGCTGCTTGATTCCACTGGACTGTGCCCTAAAGAAGCTATATAACTGAGTCTTAGGACCATCTGTTGGAAGGGAGAAGGGGGAGAGAATTTATATACTAGCTTCCATCTCCAGTTAGTCAAACGTCTGTCCCACAGGGTGATAATTCCTTCTTTGTGCATGCTGAGTGAGATCCCACAGAGGCATCACTAAGGAAGTCCTGAGGAAAGAGGTAAGAGCACAAAGTGTGGGCATGAGGGAGAATTGCTGCCTGTTTGCACTAGCATTTAAGAGATGTGGGGCAATGATAATTATAAGGGTTGTGGAGTTGGTTGTTTATTGTAATGTGCCATCAGAGCACTGAATGAAGGAGATGTCAAGGTCACATTCAGCCAACTAAAGGCAGGGTGCAAAGGCCAGAAGGTCTCTATTTCAGTGTTTAAAGAGAACTCACCTCCTACAACCAGAAGACAGACTGTGCTGAAGATGGAGCCCAGGGCCTGACTAGAGAGTGGCATAGTAATAAAGAAGGCTGATTTCATGGCCCCAAAAATTAGAACCCTACTAACCTGGGTAAATGTTATTGAGAACCTTGAAGTGCCAAGTCTGGAAGCCTTGTTGGAAGACTTCACATGAAGTGAATGATTCACAAAGAAATGTTTGCCCTTATCAAGATTTGCTCCCATCTCTCATTTCCTCTAGACCAATAACTAGGGTCAAGCTTGACCCTAGTTACTGACTAGCTTGACTGAGCAAATACTGTCCTGGTTGTAGATAAAAAGAATTATTCATCAAAAGAGCTGCAGAACTTGGCTAATATGTACTGGAAGGAACTAGGAGAATATGTTTAGAAAAGGACGTTGAGGTTGCCATATTAGGGAGCAGAATATAAGGCTGGACAAGGGATAGTTTATTGCTTTGAGAGTACTCTTCTTAATAGTGCAAGCTGTGGGCGGATCATCCCTGAGTTTCACAGCCTTACATTGGGCTAAAATGGTACTGTTGCCTTTGATTTGGTCTCTGTATTCAAGAAACTTCTTGCCCATCCTTGCCCTGTACCTCACCCTCTCCTCTCCTAGTCTGCATTGGGCTGTAGGCACCCACCTGCTTCATTAGAGGGGAGGTAACTATAAGTCTAGGAATACAGGATAGTGACTTTCTAACTCCACTGGACCCCTGGTTTTACCAACCAAATATCAAAAAAGACCTTTAAAATAAAGCTTCATAATTATCTATTGTAGTTCTGACAAGGTTCACCATTTCTAGACCATTTCAGAGTAATAAAAGGAATAAGGAAAGATATGAAAATAATCCAGGAAATTTTGTCACCATGGAAATACAACAAAAAGATCCAACTCTCAAATAGAAGTTTTCAAAAAGAATAAATATAGGAACAAAAGGAGCAGAACTTGGTGTTTGTTTTTTTTTAAAGGAAAGAAAAATTCCAGATTTGGAAAAATAAAAAATAAAAGCAGACTGGAAATCATACCAACAGAGTCTTTGGTATGACTCTGGTATATATTCAAAGAAACCCCAAGACATAGCCTCTTAAATGTTTTAAACTAGGGGAAAATAAATCAACAAGTTTCCAGGCAGGAAATGACATATTTACCAAGGTAAATAAACACAGTTTAAGTAAATTATCAAATTATATTCATTTAAAGACAGAGGTTTTACTTGAATAAACTAAAACATAAAATATATAAAGATTGGTTGAAAAAGAATCAATTGACCTAGAATATATCAATTAAGACAGGAGAAAAGAAAAGCAAAGTTGAAAAATAAATAAAATGGATTTAAGGGGAAATTATTTAGCAAAATACCATGAATAAACAAGAAAGGTATATCAGTATTTGAACTAAAAAGCATCTAGTAATTCATGTAGAATTATAAAATAAAAATGTACTGCTGACTGCTCTTCTATTCTTTTTTTAATCTTATGGAGATTTGAGCTAAACAGAACAGAACTTTCCTTGCTCTACCATTGAAAACAGTAAACACTATCATGGAGAGAAAGCATGGCACTACAAAAGCCTGTGAAGGAATGTGATCAGCTGGTAGTGTTTTCTAAAGTTATGCCCATGACCTGATCCCCAGAACCTGTGACCATTACTGTATTTGTGGATTTAATTTTAAGGATCTATCCCGGATTGTCCGGGTGGGCCCTAAATGCTGTCGTAAGTGTCCTTATGAGAGGGGGAAGGGAGAGTGACCCACACAGGATGAGGCAGAGATGGGGGGATGCAGGTGCAAGCTGAGGACTGCTGGCAGTCACCAGAGAGTGAAAGAAGCAAGAGGACAGACTCTCCCCTAGAGCCACGGGAGGGAGTGGGGCCCTGCCAACACCTCAATTTTGGACTGCTGGCCTCCAGAACTGCGCAGCAATAAATTTCTGTTGTTTTAAGCCACCCAGTTTGTGGTCATTTGTTACAAAAGCCACAGGGAACTAATATAAGGAGGAACTTGATTTAGGCTGGTGAGTCAAAGCTTTTTCTGAGAAAATTACTCTTCTCAGGTCCAAAGTGTGAGATGGCTAGTGGAAGAGAGGATAGGAGGGGAAGAGTAAATGGCGGCAGAAGGGGCAGCATGTGCAAAGGGCCTGACGTGGGACAAAATGTGGCCCCATCAGGGCATTGAAAGAAGGACTTGAAGCCACTGCAAGGCTTTAAGTAGTGAAGAGGCATGGTCAGATTGGCATTTTAAAATGTCAACTCTGCGCACAGACCTTCCCATTGCTTCGTTTATGTTCCTGACCTCTCACTTGAGCTAATTTTGAGATGAGGGTGTTTCCTATTCAGAATATGCATGTGTGTGGCAGCATGTCTCTGGGAGAAGGTACCCTTGGCCAGGACCACGAGTATCTGACTTGTGGGGCATGTGCTTATTGTCACTCTTTGTCACTATCTGGTTATCACCTTGAACAACACAAGCCATTAAGGTGTGATCCCAGGGTTAGCAAAAAACCTTTCAATTATAACTAACTTCCCATATAGATTTGTCTCTAGCAAACTATCAATGAACATTGTTTTTCATTGCAAATCAAGAACTTGGCATGTGGATTTATTTTTTTAAACTGGATATTTCTATGAATTTCCAAGCTGCTTTTTAAAAATTAGTTTGATACAAGCCTATAATTCTTTATCCACTATTCTGAAATCTTACAAAGAAAGTAATTGGCAGCAAAATTGGACATGAACAGATGCAAGGCTATTTATAGTCTCTGTCCTACTCAATGAGAATCCTCATATGTTTTGCTGCAGAAATATGTGTTTGATTAGAAGGTATCCTTTATCTGCATCTATTGATATGATGTTTGTCCTTTTTCTACATCTATTGAGATAATATAATGTTTATCCTCTATATTATGTTTTATATTAGGTTATACTGATTAATGTTTTAATGTTAAACCCAATTTGCTTGTAACGTATTGTCTTTTTTATATATTGCTGGCTTTGGTTTCTTGATATTTGTTTAGGATATTTATAACTATGTTCATGAGAGATTAGCCTGTAACTTATTTTTGCAATGCCCTTGTCAGATTTTGAAGGTTATGCAGGCATCATGAAATAAATTGAAGTGTTCCCTCTTTCTTTATTTCCTGGAAAAGTCTGTGTAAGGTTAGTGTTCTTTTTTTTTTTTAATTAGAGAAGTTGTGGGCTTACAGAAAAATCATGCATAAAATACAGGTTTCCCATATATCACCTTGCACTGGTGTGGTACATTTGTTACAATTGATGAAAGCACATTTTCATCAATTAACTGTAGTCCATGGTTCAACTTAGGGTTCACTGTTTGTGTTGAGCAGTTCCATAGTTGTTGTTTTTTTTTTTTAATTCTTATTCTAGTACCATAAATACAACCTAAAATTTGCCCCTTGTAACCACATTCAAATATATAATTCAGTGCTGTTAATTATATTCACAATGTTGTGTTACCATTGCTACATTCCATTACCAAATCTTTTCCATCATTCCAAAAAGAAACTGCTCATTTTCAGTCTTAACTCACTATTCCCTACCTTTACCCTGCCGCCTGGTAACCTACATTGTAGATTTCTGACTCTAGGAGTTTGTTTATTCTAATGATTTCATATCAGTGAGATTATACAATATTTGTCCTTTTGTGTCTGGTTTATTTTATGCAACATCATGCCTTCAAGCTTCATCCGTGTTGTCACTAATCTCATTCCAATCATTATTGTCATGAAGCTATTTTTAAAGATTTTTGGGATACCACTGGTTCACAGCTTAAGGCTTTTGGAGGTTTACTCAGTACCTGGTTGGCTGTCAGACAGGTCTGAGAGCAGGTGAACCCTTAACCTGCTACTCCTCCTCTGGCTCTTATGCTGGGATGAATTAATCCCATTAGATATCTTGGTCCATGGGCAACAATGATCCTCAGGACCAGTGTGGGTAATGCACACTTCTTCCTCTAATGAAATTTGGTGAGAACTATCCCAGGCAATATTCCTGGTACTATTCCTGGTTGGGTTAATTTGGAGACTGGTACCTGAGATCAACACCTGAAGAAGACCCACAGGATTCCTCCTTTCTCCCTAGGCCCAAGGATCGTTGGCACCAGCACTGTTATGTACACTTCTGGGAACAGAAAGACAGCTGTTAGTGTCCCAGACACTAAAGTCTGCAGCTCTGGGCTACCATCAGGCCCCAGGGAGGAGGACACCAACTTGCAGGCTATCTGGGAACTGAAGGGCACTGGAAGCCCTCCTGTGGGATCTCTTATGTATCGAGGACAGGAAAAGCCAGGCCTGTAATAATGGACCTTGAACTGGGTAAGAATCCAAGATAGCAGTGCCGGGGACTTCCCAGGTATGGTCCCCCTCCCTTTTCTGGGTTCTTCCCAAAATGTCATAGAAAGGCAGCTGAGGTTGCTATGGGAACCCTCATGGTTTCACAGAAGAATCACAGAAGGGAGGGTAGAGGGGCAGAGTGCAAAAGAGAACTTATTCTGCCTTTGGGAACTGGGAGACTCTGCCGTTCCGCCTCCAGGCCTTTGCTGCCTCCTTTAGGCACAGGTATCCTCCACACCTCTGAGCCCTGCCGCCAGTGGGGAAGGCAGCCAGGGTCAGAGTCTTGGAACCCTTTTTCCTGGCATCCCCACTGCAAGCAGGAAACCCAGCCCAACAGAGAAGCAGACAGAGGAATCAGAGACCCAACTGCATTGCCTTTACCCAGCTCACACTTTTTAGTCAACCCAGGCATTGCTCACCGAGAGACTGGTTAGAAAATGAGCTTTTTAAAAATATCTTATCTATTTCCAGGTGGGAGAAGCAGAACACGAAGAGTACTGCTGTTCCTGGGGGGAATACAGAGAGTTGTTATGCCGGACAAGAGTTAGACCAGCATAAAGTTAGAGTTTATGTTATTTATTCCTTTCTGTTCTCTTTATGCTATCTCCTCTTGTTCTTTCTCCTGCTCCTTCACAAATTATCTTCCTTTCCCATCCAGAGCCTTCCTTCTGCCTTTTAGTATCCAGGCCACTTCCCTGCTTGAATCCAGGGCCCCAACCATACCTTCCTTCTCTTCCTTTCCCGTACTCTGTTGTTCTACCAGCCTGTGGTGTGTGGGTGAAGGGCTGTCCCACCACATTCTCAACACAACTCATTCAGCCCGTATGAAGAGGAGTTACTACAAGAAGTAGAGGAAACAAAGAAACATTTTATTTAATTTGTCAAAAAGATTCAAGATTCATTGAACTTACGGAGATGGAGCAGGTGTTTTGAAGACAGAACAATCTGAGACCAGGAAAGTCTACCTGAGCATTAAAATTCATAATTTCCAAATTAAAAACAACAACAACAATGGAAGCAGTGAAAAGGTGATTAGGACCTTCAGTAAATGAAGTCATAGAATAGAATAGAAACTTCAGACTCAGACCCATGTTTATAGGGGAGACTTATATACTCTAAAATGGCACCAAAAGTCAAGGGGAAAAGAGCAGATTGTTTCATAAATTGTATTGGGAAAACTGAGACACTATATGAAGAAAAATAAAACTATATCCTTATGGTGGCAGACACCATTAGTGTTCACCAAACACTCTCTGCATTTTCCAGCTTCCCTTGCAATCAGATTGGAACCACGTGACTAATTCTGATCAAAGGTACTTTATGTGTGTCATTTTTGAGCTGAGACAATTAAGAATTATGCTGGACTTCATCAAAATTAAAATTTTTTTGTGCGTTAATGGACATTAATAAGAAATTGAAAAGGTAAACTACAGAATGGGAGAAAATATTTGGAAATCATATATCTGGTAAAAGCTTAATATTCAGAATTTATAAAGAACTCTACAACTCAACAATAAAAAGACAACTCAATTATTAAAAACAAACAAATAAGCAAAGGATTTGAATAGACATTTCTCCAAAGAAAATATACAAATGGCCAATAAGCACATGAAATCTCAAAATGCCACTAGCTGTGGCATTTTATGAATCCCAAAAATGGGAACAAATATGTTTTTAAGCTAATTTATTCCTTTTGGTTGCATTAAATTTGGTTGAGAGTTCTTTGATTAGATTACTTGATAAGATCACTTTAGGGCTTTTGATTGGACTATGTCAGTGGGGTGTGATTCATGTTGAGTCTCCACCCTCTTGATGGGTCTGATAGAAACAGAGACACACGCAGAGAGATAGACAGACACAGGAAAAGGAACCTGCCTTATTTGATCCTGCCATGTGAGAGAGGACTAGAGGGTTGCCAAGCACAAAGTGCCCAAGAGGCTGGGCCCATGGAGCAGCTTAAGAGATGGTGAGCCCAGAGGGGAAGGCGGATACCTCAGCAGAGATCGGTAGCCATCTTGCTTTGCCACATGCCTGGACAACAGAATCAACAGTAGCTGACTTTGGTGAGAAAGCACCTCTTATGGTGCCTAGGTTTGGACTTTTCCCAGCCTTGGAACTATAATCTTTTACCCCAAATAAATCCCCTTTATATTAGCCAACCCATTTCTGGTAGGTTGCATTGGCAGCTCTTTGGCAAACTAAAACACTAGCTATTAGGGAAATGCAAACGAAACCCACAATGAGATACTATTTCACATCCACTAGGATAGCTATTATTTTTTCATAAAGAAAAATAACAAGTATTGTCCAGGATGAGGAGAAATAAAAATGTTTTACATTTTTAGTGGGAATGTAAAATGGTGCAGCCAAAGTGGAAAACAGTTTGGTGATTTGTTGGAAAGTTAAGTTACTATAGAACCCACCATACTATCCTGTAACCCCACTTCTAGGTATATATCCCAAAGAATTGAAAGTAGGGACTCAAACAGGTATTTGCACATGGATTCATAGCAGCATAATTCACAATTGTCAAAAGGTGGAAGCAACACAAGTGTCCATCAATGGATGAATGGATATACAAAATGTGGATATACACACAATGGAATATTATCCAGCCATAAAAAGGAATGAGGATCTGATATATGCAACAACATGGATGAACCTTGAAGACATCATGTTGAGTGATATAAGCCAGACACAAAAGGACAAATATTGTATGGTTTCATTTATGTGAAATAATTAGAATGTATAAATTCCTAGAATCAAAAATTAGAATACAAGTTACAAGGGACTAGGGTGGAGGTGGGGAATGGGGAATTAACAGTGAATTGGTGAAATTTCTGTTTGGGGTGCTGGAAAAATTTTGGTAATGGATGGTAGTAATGGTAGCACAATATTGTGAATGTAATTAACACCACTGAATTGTATATTCGAAAGTGGTTAAGATGGGAAATTTTATATTGCATATATGTTAGTAGTATAAAAAAGAAAGAGAGTCAGTGTTCCTTCTCCATCTCTCTTTTCCCCTGCCACAATAACCTTGAAAGCTGATTGTCGATATGACAGGATCATAAAATGCAAGGAGCCTAGATCCTTGAAACACTAGTTGGAAGAGAAGTTCTGCTCATGTTATTGGACTTTGTGTGGGAGAGAAATAAACCTTGATGTGGTAAGTCATTGAAACTTCAGGATTTATTTGCTACCATATGTGGTAATTGCTTTATGTACCCCATTACAGACATGTCGTTAATCATAATCTGTTTACCTGTGGGTGTGGGAATCGGAAGCGCAGACAAGGAGAGAGAGAGAGAGATTGCCATGTGACAGGAGGCAGAAAATCCCAAAGATTGAGGCAAGACAACACCAGAATGCTAGTCTTTGAGGAGAAAACTTGGTTTTGCCAATGCCTTGGTTTGGGACTTCTTCTAGCCTCAAAACCACGAGTCAATAAATTCTTGTTGTTGAAGCTAACCCATTGTGTGGTATCTACCATCACAGTCTGGCTAACTAAGACACCATAGCATAGATTATCTTATCCTGACTAGTAAACCTACCAAATAACTCATGCAGAAGTGAACCCCTGATGCATTAAAGTCTAAATGATAAAGACAAAAATATGAAGATAATTTTTAAAAGTGTAGGAGGGAGAATGATGGGAAGATGGTGGAGTAAGAAGCTCCAAGAATCAGTCCCACCACCAAAACTATTGAACTGCCAGGGAATGTCTGAATCACCTATTTGGAAACTCCAGAGTCTAGGGGAACACTGTGCAGCATCCAGGGAGTAGTGGAAGGTGGAAGAAAGAGGTTGGCAAACTATCATAAATACCAGTGAGTTCCACCCTCTCTGCAGCGGCCACCACCCCTCTACCCTCTGCTTCATGGAGGGCATCGGTGCAGACTGGAGATCAGGCTGCTGGTGTAGCTTTATGTCCATAAAGATCTGGTCCCCCAACCTCTGGGGGTGACTCTGAGGGTGGCCATGGATCCAAACTTCCTCAGGCAAAGACGGCAGAGAAATCTTAAAGACAGTAACCTTCCTCAAAACTATGGAAAGCAGTGAAAGGGCTGAATTAACTGGGCAAATATGAATCACAAAAACACACCTTCAAATACATAGAAGAAGGTTCTGGCACCCTTGCTGCCCTCCACTCTCACTGCCTCCACAATGCTGAATGGAATCAACTTTTGTTCCCATTGTGGGTCCCTGGCCCTGTTCCAGAGAGAGAAGAGTGGCCCCTATGTGCATAGTGGGGTGCATGTATATCAGTGCCAAGCACGCAAATGGAAGTCTGAGAGACTGAGCTACTATTCTCAGGCTTTCTTCTCAGAATTTGTCCTGAGGTCAGAGAAGTGGTTTGCAGAGTACTGGGACATTGTGAGAAGTATTAAGCTGAAGCACCTGGGTCAAAGAACTACCTATATAGTCACTCAAGAGAGCACACAGGAGGGTGTGAAAGTCTATTTCATAGGGAGTAGAGGGGACTTTCACTTAAATTCCTGCAAACTGTAAAGGGCAGAATTCCTAAGCTCTCTAGCAAGCACAAACCCAGGAAAAGAAACAGGTTCCCTAGCTCCACCCAGTCTCAGGTAAATCGAAGAGGACCCTGTACATCACATTTTCCTCAGGCTGATCTTGATAGAAGGGCTAAACTCTGAAAGAGACTGCCAGCCAAAGCAAAGCCAATTTGCAAAGACAGTGAAAGGTGCTTTTGTGCTTCGGTTTGTTTGTTTTGATCAGCTCCTGACATTCATGAAAATCTCTGTCATGTGACTGGCTGAATAGAAGCTGAAGGTATAGACAGCATAGGGACTAAGTCCCAGAATAAACACTTTAAAGTATTAAAATGTACAGTGTGCAACAAAAATGTACAAGACAAAGAAACAGGAAGTGATGGCCCATCCAAAGGAACAAGAGAAAAATCCAGAAACTCTCAGTGAAGAAGACCAGCCTCTGGACTCACCAGAGACTTTAAAAAAATGATCCTCGATATGCTCAAGGATATAAAGGAAAACAATAAGAAAGAGCTAAAGAATATGAAGAAAACAATGAATGAACAATATGGAAATCTCCTTGAGATTATCAATAGGAAACAGAAATACTAGAGTCAAAGAACACAATAATAGAAATGAAAAATTTCCTAGATGGTTTCATAGCAGATTGGAGGTGGCAGAAGAAAGAATCAGAGATCTCTAAACCAAGGCAGCTGAAATGATTCAGGCTGAGGAGCAGAGAGAAAAAAGAAAGAACCAACAGGGCCTAAGAGACCTGCGGGACACCATCAAGCACACCAATATACACGTTATGGAAGTCCCAGAAGGAGAATAAAATGAGAAAGGGGCAGAAGGAATATTCAAAGAACTAATGGCAGAAAACCTTCCAAATTTAACAAAAGACATGAATATGCACACTCATGAAGTCCAACCCAAACAGGAAAAACTCAAGACCATGACCAGACACATTTGAAAGGATAATCAAATTGTCCAAGGACAAGGAGAGACTCTGAAAGCTGCAAGAGAAAACAATATATGTATAAAGGAATCCCAATAAGTGTTACTTTTTGATGAGAATCCATGGAGGCAAGAAGGCAATGGTACAAAATGTTTTAAATGCTGAAAAAAAAAAAAATTCTCAAACAAGAATTTTATATCTAGCAAGACTTTCTTTCAAAAATGAGGGAGAGATTAAGACATTCCCAGATAAAGAAAAGCTAAGGGAGTTCATTACCACTAGAACTAGTTAAAGGGGGTTCTTGAGTTTGAAAGGAAAAGACCCTGGACAGAGGATCAAAGCAGCTTAAAGAAATGAAAATCTCCAGAAAAAGTAACCTTATGGATAATTATGAATGCCAGTACTATTGTATTTTTTGGGTATGTAACTCCACACCTTACTTCTTGAAGGTGCTGATATGAAAATCTATGGTTTTGGACATACAATATACAAGGATATAATTTGTAACAAATGCCAAACAACGTGGGGGAACTAGAGGTATAGGAACAGTGTATGTGCATGTCATTGAAGAAGAGTTGTCATCTAATCAAATATGATTGCTATAGACTTAGGATGTTAAGTTTTAACCCTATGGTAACCAGAAGGAAAATACATGAAAAATATATTCAGAAAGAAATGATTAGGGATTCAAACTGTTACAATACCAAAAAAAAAAAAAAGAGAGAGAGAAATAAATCTGAAAGGAGACATTAACAGAAAGACTTAGGGTCAAAAAAAGGTACGACTGACATAGACTAGCAAAATGACAGAAATAAGTACTGTGTTATTAGGGTTTAATATCGAGTCTATATGAAGAAATCCTGCAATTCAACAACAAAGGCAAACAATTATAAAAATGGGCAAAAGACTTGAATAGACATTTGTTCAAAGAAGATTATACAAGTGATCAAAACGCACACGGAAAGATGTTCAACATAAACTGTCTTAGGGAAATGCAAATCAAAACCACAATGAGATACCATTTTATATCCATTAGAATAGTTATTCTTTTTTAAAAAAGGAAAATATCAAGTATTGGAGAGGATGTGGAGAAACAAGAGCATTCATTTATTGCTGGTGGGAATGTAGAATGGTGCAGACATTGCAGAAGACATTTTGGCAGTTCCTCAGAGAGTTAAAGTATAGAACTACCATACAACCTGGCAGTTCCACTTCTAGGTATATACCAAAGAGAATTGAAAGCAGCAACTTAAACAGATATTTGCACACCAATGTTAATTGCAGCATTATTCATAATTGCCAAAAGATGGAAACGACCCAAGTATCCATCAACTGATAAATGGATAAATAAATTATGGTATATACCTACAATGGAATATTATTCAGCCCTAAAAAGGAATGAAGTTCTGATACATGTGACAACATGGATGAAGCCTGAAGACATCATGTTGAGTGAAATAAGCCAGACACAAGAGGACAAATATTTTTTTATTTCATTGATATGAAATATTAGAATAAGCAAACTCATAGATCCAGAATCTAGAATATAGGTTACCAGGGAATGGAGTAGGTGTAGGGAATGGGGAGTGAAGGCTTAAAATTTACAGACTTTCTATTTGGGATGATGGAAAAATTCCAGTGATTAAGCCCTCATGAACTCCAAAAGCCAACTGAATGGAGAGCTTGCTTATCAGACGTGCAAGGAAGACAAAAGTACTTTTTTTTTTCACTTCTGCTGAACAACAGAATCATAAATGTTCCAACTTCTAGCCTTCCAAGTTGACTAGAGTAAGTTGGTGTTCTGATGATCTGGGCAAAAGCTCATTTTTAAAAATATATATATATTTTTTATTTTTTTAAAGACACTTAAATTACACACAAAAAATATAGGGATTCCCATATGCCCCACTCCCCACACCTCCCACACCCTCCCATATAAACATCCTTCATTAATGTGGCACATTCATTGCAATTGATAAATGCATCCTGGGGCTTTGCCACTGAGCATGGACCATAGTTCACATTGTAGTCTATACTCTCTTCCACACAGTTCTGCATGTTATGTGATGATATAAAATGGCCTATATTTGTCATTGCAGTGTCATTCAGGACGATTTCCAAGTCCCGAAAAAGCCCCCGTATTATAACTGTTTTTCCCTCTCCCTGCCCCCAGAGCCTCCAGTGGTAACTGTCTCCACATCAGTGTTGTAATTTCTTCCAATGTTGTAATTTCTTCCAATGCTAGAATCACAATGTAAGTCTACTCTAGTCCATAGTTCATTCCCCAATCCTGAGGATTCTGGGATGGTGATGTCCACTCCACCTCTAACTGAGAGGAGGCTTCGATCCCATACTGCTGATGGATGGGACTGTCTTGCTTGCAGTTGTCGGCTCTCTCATTTCCTTGGTATGGTGGTTGTCAATCCTCACCTCCTTGTTAGTTGTCCTGCGTGAGTCCAATGAACTGGAGAGTAGGCATTGCAAGTCCACTGAGGTTCCGGGCCCAGCTGGCACGACAGCCCAAAGACTCAAGTCTCTTGGACATACATCTACAAACTCTAGTACCAAGTATAGGTTCAAATAGAAGGGACAGATGAGCCATGTGTAGGCAAGTCATAATTGAGTCCAACTCTATCACTCTCAGGAGCACAAACTCCAAAGTAGGGCTCACTGGCAAGGCACCAAACTCGAGAGCTATCTGCCATGACCATAGGACCTGGGTGTCTCCAGAGCCCTCAGGAGCCCCACTATTTGTGGTAGTATCCACTTCGGCAGTTTATGAGATCCTGCTGAGATGGGCATAAGCGTTACCTCTGGGATGACCTCCCGACTCACTTTGAATTCTCTTAGCCACATAAACTCATTTGTCTTTACCTTTATTTAAGGTCTTTTTTCCAGTTGCATTGCTAGTTGGTGGACAAAAGCTCATTTTGACCTAAATCAGCTCAATGGTATACTTTCCAGCACCTTCACCATCACATGGATAACATGACATTTCTCTGCACTCAACTATTTTGATATAGCAATAAAGACACTATGAAACAAACTAAAAAGAACAGTCACATAAAATAAAAATGTTTACCTTCACCCCCATTCCTGATCCCAGAATGAGGATTTGGGAATTGGATTGTGGCCCTGTGATGTATATTGTATCCATTACTTGGAAATTTTTTTTTTAAATCCCTTTGAAAGAGGAATTGGATGGGAGGTTTGGAAAGCTGGGGCTTTAGGAGAAAATATTCATCATTTGAATTAAAGAAAATTGCAAATTGGATTTGTTTTCATAAAGCGGTCTCTCTACTCTTGGATATCAGTCAATGCTTCATTGATATTCAGAGTCTTGGAAGTCCCTACTCCCTTGTTTATGTCCAGTCACATGAGAAAAATATTTCTGAGATAGTAGAAAGATGAATCTGTTTGATAAATAACCAATCTATGAGAAGATTGAGCCTCCTTACATCACCATGAAGGTGTCAGAAAATTAAACAACCATCAAATGACCACCATGATGAAGGGTCTAGGAAGTGGTGATCAGAGAACTCTCAAAAGCCAGGATCCTTGGCCTTAACCTGGGAGGCAAGTAGGAATTGAGACTAGATTCATTAATTCATTCAACAGATATTTTTTACCATGATTTTTTTCTTTTTTATTATTATTTGTAAAAGAAGTTTTAGATTACATAAATGTTACATTGAAAATATAGGGGATGCCCATATACCTCATCCTTTCCCCAACCTGCACGTTTCCCCATTAACACCATCTTACATTAGTGCATTTGTTACAATTGATGAACACATATTGAAGCATTGCTACTAACCATGGTCTATAGTTTACATTATGGTTTACACTTTGCACCTCACAATTTTATAGGTTATGACAAAATGTATAATGGCCTGTATCTGTCATTGCAATGTCATGCAGAACCATTCCCATGTCCCCAAAATGCCCCATGTTACACCTATTCTTCCCTCTCCCTCCCCTCAGAATCTCTGGTGACCACTGCCTTTATATTAATGCTACAAGTTCTTCCATTACTAGAATAATAAGTCTACTTTAGTCCACAGTTGCATTCCCCTTATGTTTATTCATTCCTCAATCTTGAAGATTTTGGGATGGTGAGGCCCACTCTGCTTCCATTTTACCACCTTTTGTGAGAGTCATTACTCTCCACCCCTGTCTCTCAGAGGTAGAAAAGAAATATGGCACTAAAAAATGTTGAAATGCAAAAGTCAGCTTTGATTATAATCAGAAATAAGGCAGAGATGTGAGTCTCACCGCTGTTACCCAACATTGTTCAGGAAGGTCCAGTTAATGCAAAAACATAAGAATAATAATAATCATTAACTATCATGCACCTAACAATCTTCAAAATACATGCAACCAGTGGGTTGTGCAAACACATCTCACTGCATAATTGAAACACAATATTATTTTTGTCTCTTTCCTTTTAAAATTTATTTAGGGGATGGACAGTCTTTTCTACTAGTGGATGAAAATCCCACAGACAGTCCCACAGTCACTTTAAGGCACAAATATGGAATAAATTCTTAAATTAGAATGTCCATTCTAAGATACTAACCAAAATTCCAGATCTGATTTGGACTCAGGTCCTTTGCCCTCCCTCCAGCTTGGCCAGCACCAGGAAAGTAGCGAATCCCCCTTGGCTGGCCCCAGCTGTGCCTATCTTGCTAACAGTGTGTTGGATACATGTGGAGGTGTTTTGTGCAGAAGGGGGACAGAAAAGCTTCCTCCTTGCTGACAGCTTCATGCACGAAAGAGCATTGAAGCTTGCTTTCTCTCCCTCACTCTCAAGAAGAGTTCTAGCTGAGATTCCTCACTGGGCCCTTCTTCCTCAGTCCCCTGACCTAAGAGGATGCATCTTTATTCCAGGCAGTCCTTGAGATCTTCTCAGACTTTGGGAATCTGACATTGACCTTCAGGTTCTTGCTATTGGCATTCCTTCACAGTAGCTATATTGGACAGGTCCCAAAATATTCCACTCCAACTTTACTCCCCTCACACCCACATCAGGTCCGTGGAAAATGTCACATACTTGCCCTGAGGACTGCTGGGAGCTGGCCAATCCAATACTGCATCATTCTCCTGCCTCTATCCAAGAGCAGATAGCCAGTGATTCTTCTGCTCTCCACCTTTTCTGGGCAGCCATCTGATCCTAGTCCACTGTGTTTCCCAACTGCAGAAAACGCAAAGCCCTCTGAGGGGTTCCATGAAAACCCTCGCACTAAGCTGGGGATGAAGCACCCCTTCCTCTCCCCAAGAACCAGGGTTGTGGTTACTCGCAGCAAGGCAGCGTCTCTTTCCAAAGAATTTTCTTCACAAATGGAGTTGGCCCTCTCCACACTCTAACTTGTTTTCTGTGTCCTTAAACTGGGTGAGGGGTTTTAAAAGTCATGGAAGAGATTTTTGAACATTTCCTTGGACATTTACATTTGGTCTTCTGGCTTTAGACTTTCGTGTCTATAGTATCTTGGTGCCTTGATCAACATTGCAATTTTAGCACCCAGTTATATACATACATAAAAAATGAACAGAATTACAAGAAAATAAAGGCAAACTCATAAAAATAGAAGGAGATTTTAACACATTTTTGGAAACTGACATCATATAGACAACAGCAATAAAATTCATAAAATATTTCTAAATAAACCTAACAAAACATGCACAAAAGATTTATAGGAAAAAATACAAAACTTTAATGTAATGTAAATGTAAACTGATAATTTATATTCCTTGGTGAGAAACGAACATTGTAAAGATGTCAATGCAATCCCAAATGAAACCCTAGCAGGATTTTCAGGGAACTTTTAGATTGCTTTAAAATTCGAGTGAAAAAATAAAGGTACACTGGTAGTTTAGACCATTTTTAAAGAGAAGAACAAAAATAAATGTGTATGAGAGAGGTCTGCTTGCCCCACCAGGCAAAGACATATTGAGGGCTCTAGAATTTAAAACAGTGTAGTGTCATCACAGGAGAAGAGAACTAGGACATTAGAACAGAATAGAAAGCCTAGAAACAGATCCATGCATGTGTGGAAACTAGTAGACAACAGTTTCCTTTCATCAAGGAAAGGATAAACTACTCAGAAACAAGACTTAGAAAACTGGCTCAACTTTTAGAGTAAAATAAAATTAAAGCATAACCTTATACCATAGAAAAACAGATTTTAGATCAATTAAAACAACTAAAACTTTAAAACTATTAGAGAAATATAGAGAAGTGTATCTCTGTGATTTGGGGATGGGTAGACTTCCTAAACAAGACACAAAAAGCACACACAATAAAGGAAAAGATCAACAAATTTGTTTACATTAAAATTAAAAACGTCTCTGTGGCAAAAGACACTATAAATCAGTTTAAAAGTCATTTTTCAGACTGTGAGAGCACATTTGCAACATATATAACAAATTAAGTATAAATGCCCAAATATTCTAATAATTCCTACAGCTCTAAGAAAAAGACAATCTATGGAAATGTGGGCAAAAGACAGGAGCAGGCAAGTCACAGAAAAGAAAATGCAAATAGTCAATAAAAATATGAAAGGTACTCAGGCTCTTAGCAAATATGAAAAAGAAAATTAATATTAATTTATGTATTATTTTCACTAATCAGAATAACCCAAATTTGAAAGATTGCTATTATCAAATGTTGGCAAAATACAGCAATTGTGGGTTACAAATTAATAGTGTTTTTGGAAAACAATTTGACATCAATTAAAATTTTAAATGTTCTTACCCTTCAATCAAGAAATTCCACTTAAAGAAATCCCTGTTCATATGCTCATGTGCCATTATTTGAGCATCAGATATAAATTTAATTGTCCCGCTAGTAAAGTGTGCAAAATTGTAACTTTATTTCCCTATAACCCTGTTGAATTTTTTACTCCAGTGAAGCCTGTATTCAGCCTGATGCAGAAAAATTTCTCTAGTCAATCCCAAGTAACTCAGACACAGTAATTTTCAGGTATCGAGTCCTGAACTTGACTTCCACTTGTCTCTCTGATGCTGATAATCTCTAAGATGTCATCACATGTTCAGCTTGCCAGGATCCATCCATTCCACAAGCTTCTATTTACTTCCTTGTCCAAGCCAGGACACCCCTTGCTGGCTCTCTTCTCTCAATTAATTTCTATGACATACCCCAGGTGCATGGAGCTGGTAACACCATATTCACAGCCCCCCATCCCGGCCCAGGGCCTTTGAAAGCATAGGACTATCCCTGGCCTTCTTTTACCCACATGTCAAATTACTGGCCTGGGAGATTTCTTCCTGATGTTTGCTGCTCAGAAGCATGGCCTGGGTTCTCTCTACTCTCAGCCCAAAACACTAAAGAAATTTTATCAGGTCATTATTTACCCCCATTCTAGACTAGGCAGGATAGGGGATTTATGCCACCCCCACTCTGCATTTCCACTCCAAATTCTTCTCTCTCACCAGTGCATAGGAATTTTCTAGTCTGTTCCATTGGTTTGCATCGTTTTCAGATTTTTTTTTTTTTTTTTGTCTGAGACCTGGACCATACCTCTTAAACTTAGAGGCTGAAAATGTAGTGCTTTATTTATTCACTGATCTTTCCCAATCACTCCCTCACCGGATATGGTGCTTTTAGGATATGTTCACAATTTTGACGATACACCTCCTTTTTTTTTTTTTTTTTTTTTTTAAGATTTTATTTATCCATTCATTTATCCCCCCCTTGCTGCCTGTGCTCGCTGGGTCAGCCAACCACGCCGTGCGGGCCGGCCTGCCCTCACCAGGAGGCCCCGGGAACCGAACCCGGGGCCTCCCATATGGCAAACGGGAGCCCTACTGATTGAGCCACAGCCGCCTCCCTGATACACCTCCTTTTAAGACGTGGAGCCAAATTCCTGTCCCTTTGAGTGTGGGCTGGACTTAGTTACTTGCTTCTAATGAATAGAATGAAATGGAAGTGAGAGTGTGCAACTTGGGATACCAGGTCAAAAAAGACACTGCAACTGCCTGTTCCCTCTCTTGGATCAGTCACTCTGGGAGAAGCCAGATGCTGTATGGAGAAGCCAGATGCTGTATTGTGAGATTACTCAAGCAGCCTATGGTGGTGTCCAAATGTTGAGGAACCAAGGTCTTCTGCCAACAGCCATGTGAGTAAGCCATCTTGGAAGCAGATTCTCTAACTCCTTTCAGCTTTTAGATGACTGCAGCATAACTGACATCCTTATTGCAATAATGCGAGAGACCCTGAGGCAGAATCACCCAGATAAGTTGACCTACAGAAATTGTGAGTTAATAAACACTTATTTTAAGCCACTAAGTTTTAGTAATTTGTTATACAGTAATAGAATAACAAATACACTCAGAGGATTGAAAACACTTTGCCTTATGGGCAGAAGGGTTAATCAAAGTGGGGAGAAAATAATATTCGGATAAATGTTTCAAATTATTCTTGCATCACATTCTCTTATTAATAAAGATTTGCCTTCCAATGCAAAAAAACACTCATTTTCATACAGAAATGCTATACTCACTTCCAAACAGTTGAAAATTAGGTCACTGTTCACAATTGCACTGTCCAATGCAGTAGCCATTAGTCATATGTGATAACGGAGAATTTGAAATGTGCCCAATGTACCTGAGGAACTAAATTTTTTATTTTAATTAATTTTGATTTTAAAACCTAGTTCAGTTATTGGAAAACTTTGAAACAGCTTGGATATGTGAGACTACTTTTTCAATTGTAAATTTCATAAAATCTAAATATATACCAAGTATTTCCAATGAAATGCACTCAAGCAGAATTTGAAAAAATTAAATAGTTTTTAGAATAATGAGGTTCAAGTTCCAGGGAAGCTGGAGTAACCATATTTACCCTTTTCTCTTCCACTGAATACAAGTGAAAAACCTAGACAGAATGCATGGAGCAACTATATAAGGACTCTGAAAAGTAAATTGCTATAGGCAGATTGGGGGAGAATACCAGAATTTGGAGTACCACCACACCAGCAATAAGTTTATCTTTTTTCCCCTTCTGGTATTCTCAACCTGAACTTAATGCAACCAAAAAAAAAAAAAAAAAACAGAAGCAAGCACTGTGATGCAGAGAAAGAGAGATCTAGGAGAAACCCTTTAAGTTTTCCTCAAAGAATGGAAAAAGGATCTCTGTGCTCATAGAGAGTTTGGAAATTCGTGGATTTTTTTTTTCTCTTTTTCCGTTCTCTTGAATCCTAGACAATCCTGGGGTGGTGGTGGCAGTGGCTGGTAAAAGCCAAATTGAGAGTGGGGACACTTCCTCACCCTTCAGTGATCTGTGATTTAAAGACGGTAGGACCAACCCTGTTGCATTTTGCTCTCTGTCCTCCTGAGAGTTGGGCCCCAATATGGGCTCAATTACAGAGTTTCATAGCAGAGAAATTCAACTAAGGCCCCAAGTATAAGACTGGAAGATTGAAAAGGAAAGTTCCAAAGAACCAGAAAATACCAGGGGTATTGTGGAGAAGAGGAGCTCAGGAAAGCAACAACTTATGTTTTTTATGAACTCTAGGGCTTACACTGAGCAACACATATGTGGATCTGATCCTAATCAGCATAATAAAGACTTTGAGAACTAAACAGTCCAGATCCCACATTTACCACTGGGTATTACATACCCAAGAAAATAGAAAAATCACTAAAAGTCTCTTAAAACTGAACTGACATTGGAACCACTGTCCACAAAAGTTTGGCTGGAATGTGTGGCCTGAACCAAACAAGGTCAATTAGCTGCTAAAACAAAAAGCACAAATAGGATTTAAACATTCTCAGTAGGACTTAAACAAGATCCAGAGACTCATGAGGTAATATTCCACAGTTACTCAATATTCAAAGGATCACAAAAATTTCAACTTGTATTGGAAAAGACAGTCAACAGATGTCAATGCCAAAAAGACACAAATATTGGAATTAAATGACAAAGATCTTAAAAACAGCGATTATAAAAATGCTCAATCACAAGCACTCTTAAAACACATGTTAAAACAGAAAATCTCAGCAAATAAATAGAAGATATAAGTAAGAATCAAATGGAAAATTTTTAACTAAAAAATACAACATCTGAAATAAAAAATTCAGACCTGGATGGACTCAATAGCAGAATTGTGATGACAGAGGAAAAAGTCAGTGAACTTGAAGAGGGTCCCAGAAGGATTTGAAATAAGGCAACAGAAATACTGTGTAAATATAATAGACTAGTCTTCTCCTCTCTAGTTCTTTAAAATAAGTTTGATGACTGAATGCATAAGTTATAACATTGTCTGATATGGTTTTCAATACATTTACACATAATAATTAGTTCAACTATAGCATAAAGTGGAGAAGGTAAAAGATCCTATAAAATAGTAAGGTTTCTACATTCAAATTAAAGTGGTAAAAGATGATTTTAAGTAGACAGTGAAAAGTTAAAAGTATGTGTTGTAGTCCCTAGAGCAACTGCTAAAAAAAAATACAGCAATATAGTGAAAATCACAATAGATAAATTATAATTAAATATTTTAAAATATTTAATAATCCATTAAATACTAATAAAAGAAGGAAAGGGGAAACACAGAAACAAAAAACAGAGGTGTATTAGTCAGCTAAAGGGGTGGTAATGCAAAATACCAGAAATCTGTTGGCTTTTATAAAGGGTATTTATTTGGGGTAGAAGCTTACAATTACCAGACCATAAGGCATAAGTTACTTCCCTCACCAAAGTCTGTTGCCACAGGTTGGAGAAAGATGGCTGCTGACATCTGCAAGGGTTCCTTCTTCCTCTTCCTCTTAAGGCTCAGTGGTCCCAGCTTCTTCCAATATCAGCTGTAGGCTGGGATAAAGCTCATCTCTCTCCCAGGGCTTGTTCCTTTCCAGGTTCAGCTGCTCTGGTCTCTCCACAAGGTCAGCTGTAGACTATCAGGCTCCCTCTCTTCCCAGAGCCTTTGCTGTATCTATGGAGTTATCTCTATTTCTCTGTGTTTTTCTGTGTGTTTACTTCCCCAAGGCTCCAGCATCAAAAACTCCCACTTTCTTCTATGCTGTATCATGTGTCATGTCCTACTTACATGGCCCAATCAAAGCCCTAATCATAATTTAATCAAGTAAAAGTGAAACCTCTAAGTTAATACAGTCTAATAGGCGCAGAGGAACAGACCAGTTTACAAACATAATCCAATATCTATTTTTGGAATTCATAAACAATACCAAACTGTAACAAGAGGGAACAAACAGAAAACAAATAAAATGTTATACCTAGGGAAGCGGTATGGCTTAAGGGATTGGGCCCCCGACTACCATATGGGAGGTCCGGGGTATGCTTCCTGGGGCCTCCTGGTGAAGGCAAGTGGGCGTGCACTGAGAGCTGGCCACACGGAGAGCTGGCCCATGTGAAGAGCTGACACAACAAGATGATGCAACAAAAAGAGACACAGAGGAAAAAGACAATGAGAGACACAAGAAACCAGCCAGCTGAGGTGGCTCAAGCAATTGAATGCTTCTCTCAGAAGCATTGAATTGAATGCTGGGAACTCTAGGAAGTTCCCAGGATCAGTGCTTCCTAAAGAGAAGACAAGAAGAAAAGCAGACACAGAAGAACGACCAGCAAATGGACACAGAGAGCAGGCACTGAGTGCAAGCAGCATGGGAGTAGCGTATTAAATAAATAAATAAATCTTTTTTTTTAAATGTTATACCTAAATTTAAAAAATTCATAATTACATTTAAAGAATGAAACACATCTCTATGCACTAAAACAGAAAAATCCCTAATATTATGTAAAAAAACAAAGACAGAACAAAATGCCCATTATAATACAATTTAAGTTGTTTTCGTTTTTGTTTTTTTCCCAGAAAAGGGTATTTTTTTTATTCAAGTAACAGCAAATAGGAAACCAGGAGGGCGCCAGGCTGGGACAAATAATGCCTACCCCCTCCTGTTAGGGGAGGGCGTGGCCCTACCCCCTCAGTCACCACGGGCTTTCCCTCCTCACTCTGCGGCAGCATCCTCAGGGCAGGGCCCCCCCTGGGACAGGGGTAGCCAGTAACCCAGCCTGTGGCACCCCAACCCCTCTTCCCCGTGAAGTATCTGGGAGGAGGGGAATATGGGCAGAACGGGGAGGCAATGAGGGTGAACATTGGGCGCTGGTAGCAGCAGCAGCAGCGATGATGGATATTTAAGAATGAAACATTGAATAAAATCAACACAACTGTCCAGAGGTAGTTTGTGAACAGGGGAAAGATGGAACCAGAACCTTGGGGGGTGGGGAGGAGAGGAGGGATGGGCGTGGGCAAAGCTAGCTCCTTGTGCCCCATCTGAGCAAAGAGGAAATGGGTCTAGAGGGGAAGCAGAGATCTTACATGGCCCAGGGAGCTGGGCCTCCTCAATTCCGCTATACTAAAGGCAACTGGGCTTCTCTTTACTGCAATACACTCAGATTCCAGGGTGAGGCCAGGGTGGGCTGGAGCCACTGGGAAGAGGTTCTGAGACTCAAACCCCCTGCCTTCTAGCACCCCAAGTGAGGGGCACTGTCCGACTTTCTGCAGGGCCTAGTGAAGGTGGGGAAGAAAGGAAGGTTTGAACCCCATCTGGTGACAAGGACACGGGTCGGGGGCATCCTTGGAGCCTGAGCACCCCCCTCCATTGGCCATACCTGCTGCTGCCAGTATGGGGCATGTCAAAATGAGAGAGATGGGGCTTGGGCCCCTTTTAAGGCCAGGGGAGCCCCCCAAACTCCCTTATGGGGAGCCAGAGGGAAGACTGGATAAACAGAAAAGGGGGCCCCCAAACCAGGAGCCCAGACAATAGGTATCCCCACCCCAAGGGAGTGGGAACACGCAGGTGCAGGGTGCGGCCAAGTGGGACATTAGCCTTGTCCAGGAGGGCAAGTGGGTATGTGTATGGGCAGGAAGGGCGGCTGAGAACCAAAAACCTAAGGAAAACTGTCCCCCACTCGGGCCACAGGGGGCCCTACAGTGGCTGGTGTGCTGTGTAGTCCAGGAGGGTTGTTGATGTGTGGGCCTGGGGGAAGGGGCAGAGGCGGTGGAAGTGGAGCGAGGCTGTCCAGTCCCAGGACGCTGCTCCTTAGGACGAGCGGGCGGTCTGGTCACTGCTCCTCCTCCGAGGACTCCTGCGAGATGCCCTCTTCTTCCTCCTTCTCCAGTTTTTTGGGTCTGCCCCTCGGTTTCCTCCTTGGAGTTGTGGTGGTTTTCCAGGTCTCGGCAGCACCCTTGTTTTTGCTTCCCTTTGGTCGGCCCCAAGGTCCCTTGGGTATTGGCACTTCGCTGGGCTCCTTCGGAGGCTGCTTGCGTGGTCTGCCCCGCCCTCGCTTCTCAGTGCCGTCCTTTTCCTGCTTGGAGGCCAAGGGCTGGCTGGACTTCGAGCTCGATTCACTCATCTTCCCTTCTCTGCGGAGCAGGTGGAGGAGCGATAGCTGAGATGCGCGAGCTCGGCCGGCGGCCTGCGTGCGCGCTCCGGGCTGCCGGGAGCGACCGTGCTGGGTGCTGAAGACCGGCCTGGCTCCGCCGCAGCCGCTGGGAGCAAATGCGGGTGCCTTCTTGGAGCCGCGCCACCGCCAGAAATAGCCCCGGCTCGGAGTCCCAATTAGAGGAGCCACAATTTAAGTTTTTAACATGCTTCTATATGTTCATTTTCATTTCCAACATAATGTAGATGCATAAGAAAAGGTCTGGAAGTATATTCAAATTGAAACCGTTTTTTGAAAGGTCACTAGGATTGGAAAGGAAAGGCAGTGTTAAGAGGCACTTTTTTCTGTATAATTTTAATTTTTATGACCTGAATGTATTTATGTATTACATTGTTATTAAAAATAAATGAAATTGAATTAATTTTAAAAGAACATCTTGTTCCACAGAGTGCTGGTGATACCATCTGGGAATTAGACATTTTTAGGTCCCCTGACTCAGGAGTGTACCCAACTGTTTTCAGGAGAATTTGTTAAATGAAGTTATTAGTATTTCAATCTATTTCCTATCTGTATCATTTATGTTCTATTCCCATTGTTCTTTTCCTTCCCAAATTTAAATCCCCACCTCTGGTTCCCTGAAACCTCAAGTGTTATGGCTCTGCTCTCCCTTTCCTTCATCCAGCCAATACCACACTACTTTTCTAGAACTTAAATTTTTAAACTTTTATGTACTCCCAGGTATGACTTGTATATTGAATATATTAAGCAGCTTCTCCACTATCCTTTTTAGAGTTGCTTTTGAGCAGCATTTTTCTAATTGTAGGTCTCAATCACTAGTGTATATGAAATTAATGTGGTGGGCCTCAATCTGCATTTATTTTTAAAGAAATGAAATAGAAGAGAAAATGTGAGAGTACATTGAAACTATAGTAACAGCAAAAGTTGTTTTGTGAAATTTTTGTTTCATTCTTGTCTGTATGTGTGTGTACAAGACTGCAATAGAAAATGTGCTTCTTTCTGTGGATGGAAGTAAAAAAAAAAAAAAAAAAAAAGAGGAGGAGGAAAAGGAGGAGGAGGAGAAAGACTGAAAAACACTGCTTTAGAGAAAACATTTAAAATAACCTTGATGCAATTTACTTTTTTTCTTTCTGATACTTACATAATGCTTATTTAATGACAGGCCAACAGATTCTTAACTGTGTAGGCCTGGAAATGTCAAGTAACTGTCATTTTTACCAACAATGACATTCATTCATTCATTCAATCAATATTTATTTAGCACCCCTTATGTGCTAGGCCTCAGAGAAAGAACCTTTGAAAACTCCAGGGGGGAAAAAAAAAAAACTAATCTCTTTGAATGGCACAATGAACAAAAGTAAACAAGATGTTTGAACAGGGATTTAAGCTGGTTTTATGATATAATGAACAGAGGGAAGTTTTCCAGAAAGAACAGTTAACATTCAAGGATGCAGGTATGAAGACTCGCTGTTTCTCTCCAGAGCAAGGTGGATGGCCCAGATGGGCTGCAAGAGAATAGGCCGCCATGATAATACCACAATCCTGTCTCAGCATTGGATCCCCTGGGTGGAGGGATGTGAATTCTGGGCCCAGAAAATATTCTTTTCACATGGACAGTTACCTCTTGCTTATACAGCTGGCTCAAAATGTATGGGAGGTGACATTGCTTGGGATCAGGAAAGACTATATATGGCATACCACTGCTGTTCATCCATGCTGACCCAAGTCAAACCATTTGGAAGTTGGCAAATTGGGCCATTTATAGCTAAGTTGAAAGGTAAGAACAGGTATAGTCTTAGAATGAGCATAAGTTGTAGATATTGTGGCTGCCATGGTCTAATCAGGAAAAAACCGTCTTGACTGGGAGTCAGGAAGCCTGGTTCAAGTTTCACCCTCTTCCCTAAATTATAGGGACTATGGGCAAAGCACTTCACGTCATTAAGCCTGGGGATCTTTGTCAGCAAAATTTAGAGGTCAAAAACATGATCTCCAAGGTCTCTTCCAGCATCTAGTTTTTATAATGGCCAGATGTTCTTGATTGACACTAGGAAAAGTATAACTGCTTAGATCAGGGGTTCTTAACAAGGGGTCTGTGAGTTTGAATTGAAATTCAAAAAAACATTATTCTTGTGGGGATGTGTTGGTGCAGGTGTGAAATATTTATTAAATAATACACAGTATAGTGGACTTAGTAAGGGATCCGTGGTTTTCACCTGACTGGAAAAGGGGTCCGTGGAACAAAAAAGATTAAGAACCCCTGGCTTAGAGAAAGATATAGTGATTTGGATCCAGATGGGCTGTCATGAAAGCTGTACATTAAAATAAAATAATACTAAGGACTAATTGGTCCATGTACTGTTACACTGCTCTCCTTGCTTTCTAAAAGACTGAAAGGCTCATAAGTAAGCATGAATGTGGCCACCAGGTAGAAAATCCTTGTGTTTAGAGAAATGACAGCCCCCAAGATGGTACCCTCCTCTGGCTCCACAGAGTGACTTATTTCCAGGAGGGCACCTGTATTAGTTAGCCAAAGGGTTGCCAATGCAAAGTACCAGAAATCTGTTGGCTTTTATAAAGGGGATTTATTTGGGGTAAAAGCTTACAGTTCCAAGGCCATGAAAAGTCCAAATTGAGGCACTATAAGAGATGCTTTCTCACCAAAGTCAGCTACTATTGATCCTGGCATGTTGCCATGTGGTGAAGCAAGATGACCGCCAATCTCTGCCCAGGTTTCAGCCATCCCCTCTGGGCTCACCCTTTCCTCTTGAGCTCTGTGGCCCCAGTCTCTTGAGTCTTCATGCTTAAGTGATACTGTAGTTGTCTTTCTCCTGGCATGGGGCTTGTTTCTTTCCTGGCCTCCTATATCAGTCCCAGGTGTTCTGCTCTTTTCCCAATTTCAGCTGTAAGCTATCAGGCAAATGGTTCATCTCTCCCTGGGGCCTCAGCTATTTGACCTTCTCCTTTCTGTCACATGGCAGGATCAAAAATGACAAGAGCTCTCTCTTTCTGTGTGTGTCTGTCCCTGTGAGTATGTTTATATCAGACCCAGCAAGGAGGCAGGGACTCGACCTGTCACACATTACTGACATAGCCAAATCAAAAGCCCTAAAGCAGGGGTTCATAACTTTTTTTTGTTCCACAGATCCCTTACTAAGTCTACACTATACTGTGTATTATTTAATAAATATATCACACCCGTACCAACACGTCCCCACAAGAATAATGTTGTTTTTTTTTAAATTTCAATTCAATTCAATTCAGGGACCCCTGGTTAAGAACCCCTGCCCTAAAGCAATCTTAACAAGTAATCTAATCAAAGGACTCTCAATTTAATTCAATCAAAGGTATCACACGCAGAAGACTAGATTAGTGTATAAATATAATCTTTCTCCTTTTGGGATTCATAAAATAACCTCAAGTTGCCACAGCACCTTTGAGGCTATTTTTAAATATCCTTTCTCTATAGACTCTTTTTTTTTTTTTTCCTAGATTTATTTTATTATAGACTCTCAAGTTGTCATAAAAACAGATCTTTCCTATCATGGGACAGATACCATAGGGCTTTGGAACAATTAAGCTCAGAATAGGGAGGGACAGAGACCCAGATAACCAGTTAACAGACTATGATTACCACTCCATAATACTTAAAATAATATGCACTTTTATTATATAAACCCATCACCATCCACTCATTCTCCCAAAATAGAAACAGCATTCATTGTGGAAAAACATTGAGAACCTACAATGGGCTGGGCAATGAGCTGGTTACTGAAGGAAAACCTACTTTAATCAAGTTCCTGCCTATATAGATCTTACAGTCCAGTGGGGAAGCATATATTAAGCAAATAATTACACAAATAATATTTAAATTTATTTAAATTATAATAAGTTCAGAGAGACCTCGTTTTGTCAAGAGTATTGGGAGGCTTTTTTAGGTTAAGTTGAGGCTTGAAGGATTAGTGTGGGATAGACAGGGAAGAGGTACATGAAGAGACTTTAAGCAGAGAGAACATCATATTCACATGTCTTAGATGTGGAAGAAGTTTTTGCTTAAGGGAACTAAAAAGAAGGTCAGTGCTGCTGAAGCATGAAGGGAGTTACTCTCACAGCCAATCAGTCACCAAACTCCACAGATCCTATCAGATAAATCTTCCCCTGGACCTCTGCTGCCACTGATTTTGTTGAGAACCTAAATGTTTTTTGGTAGTTGTGATGGTTTGAATTTGGTGAATCTCAAAAAAAGATTATACTTTTGAATAATCCATTCTTGTGGGTGTGAGACCCTTTGATTGCATTAGATTCAATCAAGGGACCTTGATTAGATCACTTGATTAATCACTTTAGGGCTTTTGATTGGACTACGTCACTGAGGCATGACCCAGGTTAGGTCTCCACTCTCTTGCTAGGTCTTATATAAGCTGAAAATACACCGTAAAGGGAGCTCTGCCATTTTGACCCAGCTATGTGTGAGAGAGGACTCAAGGATCACTAGCATGAAGTCCACAAAAGGTTGGGCCCATGGAGCAGCTCAAGGCTAAAGAGACCAGCCATATGCCCAATATCCCACAGCTAAGCCCCAGGAGTCAGTGAGCCTTGAGGGGAAGGCAGAGACTTCGGCAGAGATATGCTGCCATCTTGCCTTGCCACACGGCAGGACACTGGGATCACTAATAGCTGACTATGGTGAGGAAGTGTCTCTGATGATGCCTTTATTTGGACATTTCATGGCCTTGGAACTGTAAGCTTTTACCTCAAATAAAATTCCCATTATAAAAGCTAACACATTTATGATATTTTTGCATTGGCAACCTTTGGCAAACTAATACAGTAAATACAGCTAAAAGCATCTCTTAATTGGGCTCCTCCTGCCTTCCAGTCTTTTCTCACACTGTTCTGTCTTTGACATTGCTATCAATGTACTACATGGATAAGACCACGGGTTCTGGAGACAGATGGCCTGGGTCTGAGTCCTGACTTTGCTACTTGCTCACTGTGACCTTGGGCAAATCACTTATCATTCTTAATTTCCACAGTTAAATCTGGCAAATAATAGTCCTTGTTGTACCAAGTTGTGATGACTTAAAGAGACAATACAGCAGAGCCCGTGTAGCTCAGTGGTTGAACAACTGCTTCGCACAAATGAGGTCCTGGGTTTAAACCCCGGTACCTCCTTAAAAAAGCCAGGGATGGGTGGGGGGATACAATACACAGGTAGCAGGTACAAAGTTCAGGCAACAAACTCAGGTATTCAAGAAATGTACCTTTATTCTCCTGTAACCAAACCTAAGTTTTAGTTTAAGTCAGCCACCATTCTGTTAGCTGCCAGAAAGTTAATTTCAATCAATTCAATGTTTTCATTTTAGAGGACTTCCGACTACCACAGGATTGGTCAAGGAGGAGCCATCAGACACCTGAAGAATAGGGTTGTGTGTGAACAGTTTATTTCAAAGTGACCCCAGGAAGCATGAGCAAGTGAGAGGTAAAATGGAATGTGGAAGGGAGGGAAGCCAGTAAGGGGGCCTTAAAGAGCAAGTAACAGTTTGGGCTACTGGTAGGATTGCCAGATAAAATACTGGAAGCCCAAATACATTTGAATTTCAGATAAACAATGAATATCGTTTATTAAAACAGACATACTTATTCTAAAAAGCTTTTCATCATTTATCTAAAATCAAAATTTAACTAGACATCCTATATTTTTATTTGCTAAATCTCACAACTTTAGCTACTGGGGCTCAGTTCCCTTTGAACCTTTCATGGAATATGCCTCAGAAGGGGAATATACCACAGAAGTGTCCCAAATGATAGGTAAAGAAACTGGAATATTTATCCACCAATGCCCATTCATCATATCTGGCCTCCCCTGCTTCCACGCTGAACATCTTCTGGCCAGCCAAAAGCCCTCAGACATATCACAGGTCCTTGTCTTAAGATGCTGTCTGTGGGAATGGTGGGTGCCGAGGGAAATTGGACAGGGCACCAGCAGTGTCTGCTACAATGCCTTGTCTTAGTTTCCCAGCTGCTATGACACCCCACAATGAGTTGACTTAAAATGGGAATTTATTGTCTCATGGTTTTGGAGGCTGAAAGGCTTGCTTCTTGCCAAGATAGGTAGTATTCTGGCAACCCTTGGGGTTCCTTGGCTTTCCTATTACATGGGCATGTCCTCTCCTTTCTCTTCCAAGTTCCACTGACTTCTGGTTTCCAGCTCTTCACCATGATTTTCTCTTTAAAAGGCCTCTAGTAAGAGGATGACTCATCTTGATTCAGCTGGTTACACCTTACCTAAAAATAACATCTTCCAATGGTCTTATTTACAATGGGTTCACACCCACAGGAATGGGGCTAAGATTAAGAACATGGGGTACAGTACTCAATCTACCATAGTATTCATCACATGATAAGATTGGCATGCACTGAGACATTTGCATCCCCATGTTGTCCTTAGTTTTCTTTGACCCTGATGTTCAACTGCCCTAAGGGCTGATTAACTCAGATGTGCCAAAAACAAAAGAAATATGGGTTCGTGATAATGAATAAGTGTTCCTTGTGCAACATTGTATACTGAAGAATTAATCTTACCAAAGAGATATGGCCTTTGCCCTCATCTACTAGTTGGTAATCTCTAAGCCCTTGGAATGTCTGTCTGATAGAAGTATCTTTGCTTGCCTGAGGGCTTTGGCCTCTGGGCAGTCTAACAATATGATTTATGATGGGGGCTTTGGAACACACCAACTCAGTTCCAGCTTTCAGAGGAAACAAAGGTATCAGTCCAAATCTCCGGGAGGGACTGGAAATTAAAGATCAGTCACACAGGCAGTATATGATCAAGCTCCACGAAAATCTCTGGACACCAAAGTCTTAGGTGAGCTTCCCTGGTTGGCAGTACTCTGTATTATCATACATTGTGTCTTGAAGGAGATAATGTTATCCAGGACTCCACGGGGAGAGGCAACCAGAAGCTTTGCATTTGGACCCTAAGAGATTCTGCACTCTTAGAACATTTGGCTGGTTCTAATTTGTATCATTTCAGTATAATAAAACTAAAATCATAAATAGAGCTCTTTTCTGTGTTCTGCAAGTTATTCTAGTGAAATATTGAGTCTGAGGGTGGTCATGGGAATTGTTACTGGATGGTCTGAAGTGTGGGTGGTCCCAGATATCCCCCAAACTTACAACTGGTATCTGAAGTGAGGGCAGTCTTGTAGGAACTGTTCTCTCCGACTTCATTGTTTGGTCAAATTATTTCCACACACATAAACTAACATCCATTTTCCTGAAGAAGCAGCCCCATATGGCCCAGATACTAAGGGTGGACATCTGCCCCTTTCATTCAGTATCATTCACTGCAATAATCTTAGACTACAATCAGACCATTCATTAGCCAACTAGCTCATCTTAACTAAAATGCTTCTAGCAAATGGAAGAGGCCATGAGAGAAGAGGAAATAAGAACCACCTCTATGACCACCATCATGAAAAGGGAGAGGGGGAGGCTGCAGCTCCTTTATTTAGTCTATCAATAAAGGAGGAGCATGTCAGTCTTCTAAGGAGAAAAGTTCTTAATACAAAGAGTTAGAAGCTTATACAATGATTGGAAGAACTGGGGAAGCGACCTGGAAACTGCTGCTGGTCTCATGAAGCTGTTGGCAATAATCCTAGCTGTCTACAATACCAATGCAGGTGATTCTCAGGAGCTTGCCCAGAAGATACAATAAATCATATCCATCATATACCCAAGCATCTATTCATGACTGCCAACAGAAACCCCAGCTTCTCCTTCACTTCTGCCTTCCAAATCTCCTGTGAGTGCCTTTAATTGGCAGACTATAACCCAGAACAATACAGGAAAATGACACTGGAAAATGGAGTTCCAGACTTTTTCCCTGCAATGTAGAGGGAAATGGAAAAGGGGGTGGGGAAGATACCAAGCTAACAAAGACGACCCAGTATAAGTGAATTAAACCAAATACCCTTTTCAAGGGTGGGAGGCACACAGGATGCTATCAAAGCCCTATCACTCCTTGTGTGTTAGTAAAGAATCTTATGGACACTATTAGAAGAATTCTTAGGACAGATGAAGCCCAGGCAAATGTGATAGTTTAATAATTCAGCCAGCTTCTTACCTCCCTCTCAAATATCAAAACTGACTAGAAGTCTCAGACGTGGATCTAACACACACATCATTCCCATGTGGCATAGGTCATTTTTCTCCTACTGCCTGGTAGTAACTCAAGCATAACGAGACTTCAAAGCTCAGGCCCAAGAGAGCAAAGTCCAAAAGAAGGAAGGAGTTTCCTCCCTCCCTTGTCTACCTGGGGCTTCCCTTTGCAGAGCCCACAGCCTCTCTGATGATTGACTCAAATATCCACAGCCATCTGCTTCCATTGATACCAGAGGGGTGTGGCCTGACAGCCATTTTATTATTCACCATACAAGAGATAAACACACACAGGAGCAGAGGTTCATTTTGTTACCCGCGCAAATATCTAACTGGGGAGGGTGGAGAGATGGTGGTGCAACAAATAAAGGAAGGAAAAGAGATTTCGAGGAAGAAGGTGAATTCACTTGGACATGCTGAGTTTAAGCTGTCTGCAGGAAAGCCAGTTAGAGGTATCCAAGGATACTGGAGCCAGGAAAGAGTCTATGTATTTCTCTTGCTGATAATATACAAAAAATTTCCACATTGCAGCAACCTATCTTTTCCCAGATTCATTTCTGTTCCTCCAGATGCTCCATGCCCTGAAAGCAATGCTGCTACAGCCATCAGGTCTGTCTCCCTTTCCACCCCTTTCTTCCTGCATTTCCCCACCCCCATGTCCCTCACTCCCATCCCACTCCTGCAATTCACTACTTCTGCCCTGCCATATCACTAGTATCTGTTTGTGAACGTGTTATGAACTGAACGTCTCAGCCTAGGGAACTCTGTGTGTTACCTTGGTCATCACAGAGCAGTCACTTGATAGATATTTGTTGAACTGAACTCATGGAGAAAGGTGAAGTTGCTTAAATTATTACATCTTTAGCTGCTTCCAAATCAAATTTGAGGGACTTCCTGGTGGGAATATGGCCAATGGGGTAGACAGATAAAGCTTAGCTCTTACTGAAACAACTGGAAGGGGAGTCTGGTGCTGCCTTGGCGACCTGCTTAGGGGTACAGCAGACCAGGACACTGCTTCACAACTAACAGAAGAGTCGGGGACAGAGAGGAGGAAGCTGAAACACCAAACTATGGGTTGTTGATCCTACCTACCACTGGGAAGGGCTCCTCTCCCCCATCCCTGAGATATCAGGCGAGGCTAAAACTCCTGGCAAATAATATCTGACTAAGAGGAGAACAGACTTCTTCCTCCCTGCCAGCACCTCTAGATATATTTTGGGAGTGGCAGTGCTCTAGGTCATCTAGGAGGGTGCTAGAAAGAAAAGGAAGCCAGCAAAAAATCTTGAGTTCCTCCCACCTGTGGCTGAAAGTGGTGTTATACCCTGCCCTCAGGACAAACAGCCTAAGTGGAGAGCCTCCAGCTTCCTCCTCCAAAAGGAGTGAGGCGGCAACCTCCCTGGGAGGAGAAGGGGTCGGAATGGGTGGAGAGTGGTCTCTTTGCAGTTATTTTAGCCAGCCAAGCCCTCCTTGGGTGTCAGAAGGGACCCTGATGTGACAGGGATAGGGGAGGGGGATCTCTTCAGACAGGCTGCCACACTCAGCAGCCTAGGTAAAGAGAGGAATTACATCAGAAAGGAGGCAGAGACAACAGGGAGGGAATAGGGTCTGATAGGTTTCTGAAAAGTCTCACTAACCTGAGTAGCCACATTAGCTCAGTGAAAGAACTCCTTTCTAGAATGTACAAGGTCCCTGGTTCCATCCCCGGCTATTGTCTGAGAAGTGATATGAGGTTATCAAGCATCCAGTGAAACTTTATGATAGGGAACAAATTGACATCCTCTTTGTATTAGCTTTTATTGGATCTCTTATTTTAAAAAAAAAAAAGTTTTCTTTTTTATTTTCCTTATTCTACTCACTAAAACCTGGCTTACGCCTGCAGAGGATAGGCTGTAGGGTGATTGATTGTTGAATAGCAACAGCCTCAGAAGATCACTAGGGGTCCAAGACAAAAGTCTGTTTTTCCGTGTTTATCTTGGCTTTTTTATCCTTTTCCTGCCTTCTTCCTTTTTTTCTTTTTCTTTTTTTAAAAACAAAAAAATGAGTAGTTGCTGTCTTGATTTCTTGTTGTTGTATTCCCTCTTCCTTTGTTTCTCTGTTTGTCTGTTAGTTTTTTCTCTCTTTCTTCTGTTTCCCAATTTTGTCTACCTACACCATATCTTTTCCCTCCTTCATCCTTATATGTTCTGTTTAATATTGTTGTTCCTTCATTCCACCTCTTTGGACTTGGTCTTCAATTTTTCTTGTACTCATTTCTCTCTCTCCTACTTTCTCCATGTTTTATTTTCTCTTTAAAAAAATTTTTCCCTCTGTCTTTCCTTCTCTCTTATAGTTTTTCTTTCCCCCTCTTCTCAACATTCTGGACTTTTAATTCATTCTATATTTTTCTCCATTCTGATTCATGTTTAATTGGTTCTATTCCACTTTTCTAATCTTATTCTTTTGTACTCCTTACTTGGGTCAATTATTCAATTGCCTACATCTTGTACAGCCCCTCTCCTACCTTTTACTATTATCACTACTATTACTCATTCTCTCTTCCTATCTCTTCTTATTTCTCTGGTACTAACATTTTTTTTTCAAGGGAACATAGACAATGGCAAGTAAATAGAATAAGAGGAATGAAGTATCAAAGTGAAACCTTACCACACTCAAAAACAACAAAAGAAAACCACAGAGCAGAGAGAGAAGTCAATCAACTGAATAAACACACCAAGACAAACAGATGACTAGATACCAACAAAAAAATACAAGCCATACTAAAAAACAGGAAGACATGGTTCAGTCCAATGAACAAACAAAAAACAAAGAGAAGATGCAGAAAATGGAAAAACTAATCAAAGATGTCCAAACAAATATAATGAATCAACTTAATGAAGTGAAGAAAGAGACTAAGGATGTTAAGAAGACACTGGGAGAACACACTGAAAAATTGTAAGAATAGATAAAAAGATAATGGATATGATGGTGATGAATGGCACAATCCAAGAAATCAAAAATACAATGGAAACACACAACAGCAGATTTGAACAAGCAGAGGAAAGAATCAGTGATGTGGAAGACAGTACATCTGAAATCAAACCAATAATAGAACAGATAGATAAAAAGATAGAAAAAAAATCAAGCAGGGACTCAGGGACTTGAATGACAACATGAAACACACAAGCATACACATTATAGGCATCCCAGAGGAAGAAGAGAAGGGAAAGGGGACAGCAGGAGTGTTGGAGGAAATAATGGTTGAAAACTTCCCAACCCTATTGAAGGAGATGGATGTAATATCCAAGAAGTGCAGCACACCCCAAACAGTATAAATCCCAACAGGCTGGCTCCAAGACATATACTTGTCAAATTGTCCAGTGCTCAAGACAAAGAGAGAATACTGAAAGCAGCAAGAGAAGAGAGAACCATTGCATACAAGGGAAGCTCAATAAAATTAAGTGCTGATTTCTCATCCAAAACAATGGAGGCAAGAAGGCAGTGGTACGACATAGGTAAGGTGTTAAAGGATAAAAACTTCCAACCAAGAATTCTCTATCCATCAAAGCTGGCATTCAAGGGTGAGGGAGAGTTCAAAATATTTACAGATAAACAGAAATTAAGAGAGTATGTTAATAAGAAACCTGCACTTCAAGAAATACTGAAGGGAGTTCTGCAGGTTAAAAGGAAAAAACAGGAGAGAGAGAGTTGGAGGAGAGTGTAAGAACAACTGAGAAGACAAAAAGAGTAATAAAAATTATATATGACATATATAAACCCAAAGAAAATATGACTAATCTAAGTAATTCCATGATAATAATAACATTGAATGTTAATGGACTAAACTCACCCGTCAAGAGACACGTACTGGCAGACTGGATAAGGAAATATGACCCATCTATATGCTATCTACAAGAAACCCACCTTAGACACAGAGATTCAAGAAGGCTGAAAGTGAATGGAAAACAATTTTACAAGCAAAAAATAACCAAAAAAGGGTGGGAGTAGCTATACTAATATCAGACAAAATAGACTTTAAATGCAAAACTATTGCAAGAGACAAAGATGGACACTATATATTAATAAAAGGGGTAATCTTTCAAGAAGAAAGAGCAATCATAAAAGATTTATGCACCTAACCAGGACACCTCAAAATACATGAGGCAAACACTGGAAAAATTAAGTGGAGAAATAGATGCCTCTACAATTATAGTGGGGGACTTTAATATACCATTATCACCATTAGACAGAACATCTCAACAGAGAATCAATAAATGAACAAAGACTTTGAATAATACATTAGATGATCTGGACCTAATAGACATATACAGAGCACTACACCCAAATACAGCAGGATATACATTCTTCTCAGTGCACATGGATCATTCTCCAAGACAGACCACATGCTAGACCACAGAACAACTCTCAATGAATTCAGAAAGATTGAATTATACAAAATAATTTCTCTGACCACAATGGGATGAAGCTGGAAACCAATAAGTGGCAGAGAACCAGATTAGGCACAAAGATATGGAAATTAAACAACACATTCTTAGACAAACAGTGGGTCAAGGAGGAAATCACAAAATAAATCAGTAACTACCCTGAAACAAATGAAAATGACAATACAACATATCAAAACCTATGGGATGCAGCAAAAGCAGTACTGAGAAGGAAATTCATAGCCATAAATGCATATATCAAAAAAGAAGAAAGAGCTAAAATCAAAGACCTAACTGCATACCTGGAGGAATTAGAAAAAGAACAACAAACTAACCCCAAAGGAAGTAGAAAGAAGGAAATAACAAAGATTCAAGGAGAACTAAATGAAATAAAAAATAAGAAAGCAAGAGGAGAAAAAAAAACACAAAACACCAAAAGCTGGTTCTTCAAGAAGATCAATGAAATTGACAAACCACTAGCTAGGCTAACAAAGAAAAAACAAGAGAAGATTCAATTATGCAAAATAAGAAATGAGGAAGGGGATATCACCACTGACCCCACAGAAATAAAGAGTAACACAAGAGGGTACTTTGAAAAATTGTATTCCAACAAGATGGACAATTTAGAGGAAATGGACAATTTAGAGGAAATGGACAAATTCCTAGAAACACACAAGCAACCTACATTGATGAAAGAAGAAATTGATGAGCTCAACAGACCAATCACAAGTAGTGAGATAGAATCAGTCATCAAAAACCTCCCAACTAAGAAGAGCTCAGGACCAGACTGCTTCACAGGTGAATTTTACCAAACATTCCAGAAAGAACTAACTAACAAATCCTGCTTAAACTATTCCAAAAAATAGAAGTGGAAGGAACATTGCCTAACTCATTCTATGATGCCAACAGCACCCTAATACCAAGGCCAAAGACACCACAAGAAAGGAAACTAAAGACCAATCTCCCTAAAGAACCTAGATTCTAAAATCCTCAACAACATACTTGCTAATCATATTCAACAACACATCCAAGGAATTATACACCATGACCATGCAAGGATGCTCCAATATAAGAAAATCAATCAATGTTATACACCATATAAACAGATTGAAAGAAAAAAAAATCACTTAATCATCTCTATAGATGCCGAAAAAGCATTCGACAAAATACAGCACCATTTCCTGATAAAAACACTGTAACACATAGGGATAGAAGAAAACTTCCTCAACATGATAAAGGGTATATAAGAAAAACCCACAGCAAACATCATATACAATGGTAAAATCCTACAAGATTTCCCTCTAAGATCGGGAACTAGACAAGGATGCCCACTATCACTGCTCCTATTTAACATGTAATATTTTGGGTAATCTAAGCACCTCTTAAAATATATTTATATATATATAAATAACATTTTTGTAAGCAAATGCACATATATGCATATATATTTATATATCATTTTGCAAATGTTGGTATGTATTGTGAAAATTTTTATTTTTACCCACAATAAAAATAAAAATAAAAAATAAAGCAAAGACACGAACAACAACAACAAAAAAAAACATTGTATTAGAAGTACTTGCTCAAGCACTTAGGCAAGAAAAAGATATAAAAGGCATCCAAATTGGAAAGGAAGAAGTAAAAACTTCACTATTTGCAGACGACATGATCCTATACACAGAAAGCCCTGAGAAATCTACAACAAAGCTTCTAGAACTTATAAATGACTTCAGTAAAGTTGCATGTTATAAGATCAATGTGTAAAAATCAGTAGCATTTCTGTACACCAATAATGAACAATTCCTGAGGAAATCAGGAAAAAAAACTCCCATTTACAATAGCAATTAAAAGAATCAAACACCTAGGAATAAATTTAACTAAAGAAGTAAATGACTTATATGCAGAAAATTACATAACACTGTTAAAGGAAATCAAAGAAGACTTAAATAAATGGAAGAATATTCCCTGTTCATGGATAGGAAGACTAAACATCATTAAGATGTCTATCCTACCCAAACTGATATACAGATTTAATGCAATCCCAATAATAATCACCACAGCATTTTTTTCACTGAATTGGAAAAACTAAGTACGACATTTATTTGGAAGGGCAAGAGGCCCCGAAAAGCCAAAGACATATTGAAAAAGAAAAATGAAATCAGAGGAATCACACTACCTGACTTTAAAACATACTACAAAGCTACAGTGGTCAAAACTGCATGGTATTGGCACAAGGATAGACATACTGACCGATGGAACCAAATTGAGAGTTCTGATACAGATCTTCGCATGTACAGTCAACTGATATTCAACAAGGCCACCAAGCCCAGTTAACTGGGAGAAAATGGCCTCTTCAACAAATGGTGCTTGGAGAACTGGATATCCATATCCAAAAGAATGAGAGAGGAACACCATCTCACACCTTATACAAAAATTAACTCAAGATGAATCAAAGATCTAAACATAAGTGCCAAGACCATAAAGATCTTGGAAGATAATGTAGGGAAACATCTACAGGATCTTGTAATAGGAAATGATTTCATGAACTTCACATCCAAAGCATGAGCAGCAAAAGAAAAAATAGACAAATGGGATCTCCTCAAAATTTAAAAAATTGCACCTCAAAGGAGTTTGTCAAGAAAGTGAAAACGCAGCCTATCCAATGGGAAAAATATTTGGTAACCATATATCTGATAGGAGTCTATTATCTATCATATATAAAGAAATCCTACACCTCAAATATAAAGACAAACAACCCATTTTAAAAATGGGCAAATGATTTGAATAGACTCTTCTCCAAAGAAGAAATACAAAATGGCTAAAAAGCACATGAAAAGATGCTCAACATCACTAGCTATTAGGAAAATGCAAATCAAAACTACAATGAGATACCATCTTACACCCATTAGACTGGCAGCTATTAAAAAACAGAGGTCTACAAGTGTTGGAGAGGATGCGAAGGAACGGGAACCCTCATCCACTGCTGATGGGAATGTAGAATGGTTCAGCCATTGTGGAGGACAGTTTGGCAGTTTCTCAAAAAACTAACTATACATCTACCATATGATCCAGCAGTTCCACTGCTGGGTATATACCCAGAACAATTGAAAGCAAGGACATGAACAAATATATGCCCACCAATGTTCATAGCAGCATTTTTCACTATTGCCAAAAGTTAGAATCAACCCAAATGCCCATCAACTAATGAATGGATAAAGAAAACGTGGTATATACATACAATGGAATACTACACAGCTGTAAGAAAGAATACAGTAGTAACACATGGGATAGTATGTATGAATCTTGAGGACCTTATGTTGCGTGAAGCAAGCCAGGCATTGAAGGACAAATAGTACATGACCTCAATTATATAATTAAGCAAACCGAACAGACCCACAGAGCTAGAGTCTGGAAGATAGCTTTACAGGAAATAGAAAGGGAGAAGAAAGTTGTGAGCCAGCGCCCATATGGGAAAAATCTATGACAAGGTGGAAGTGTGTAGTTGTGCAGTGAAGGGATATGACAAGGGTATAGTGATAATATTGGGTTGGGTGGTGCAGGTTTGACAGAGGGGAAAGGTGGGGAAGGTAGGGAGGGTGGGTTGGATGGTCCATGGAACTGGGGGGAGGGAGCAGGTGACCACTGGGGATTGGCAGGTACGTGGTTGAAATTACAATGTTGGGAATACTCATTTGGCAATATGATAAGGAAGGGTTACTGGTTTAAGGTTTTGGATGGAGGGCATTTGGGCCAAGGTGCACCTGGGGCAGGCTTCTAGGGAGCATGTGAGTGATCAATTTGGAATAGTGTGTTGCATCAGTGGGTAGAGACCCACATAATGAGCAAGAAGGTGTTTCACTCCCATCCTAAGGAGGCTCACAATGTTCTCAAACAGAGGAACAGGAGTCACTTGAGAGCATTGGCGGTACCTAATAGGGGAGGACAGACCAGTGTGTCAAGCCCTCAGTGAAGATGCAAATAACCATGACTCTTGTCCTTCAAGGAGTGAAGCCTGGTGGTCACCACAGGCCTAAGGGGAGAGAGAGGGAGGAATAAAATAGATGGAACTGGGGGCAATTTGGGGGTGATGGAAGAGTTCTGAATGATCTTGCAAAGATGGATACAAGCCACGTTAAATTTTATCAGATCTTATAAAAGGATATGGTCCAAAATATAAACCATAATGTGAACGATTGATGATGGTTAGTAGCTATGTTTCAATATTTGTGCATCAATTGTAACAAATGTACCATCCACATATAAAATGTTATTGATGGGGAAAAGGGGGAAAAGAGGAACATGTTGGGTATATGGGAATCCCCTGTATTCTATATGTGACTCTGCTATGACCTAAAACTTCTTTGAAGAAAAAATGGAAAAAAAAAGACACTGGGGGGATAAATGGAAGAAAATGTCACTGTACATACAGGACAACAGTTTTACAGTGATGAAAGCAAAATGTAAAAAAAAAAAGTTTTTCTTCTTCAAATATTTTTTCATTATTTTTTTGTATTCCAATTTTTTAAAATATTATTCTATCTTTACTTTTTATTAATTTTTTCTGTATTTTACTTCTTATGTATAAAACTATTGTTACTGTTTCATTTTCTTACAAATTGTATGTGGCTATTTTATTGGCTTCATTTTTTGAAGAAGTTTTGGATCACAGAAGGGTTACAACTGTGGCAGGGGCGGATCATTGGTGTGGGGTATCAGTAATGGGGGATACATGGGAGAAAGTTCACCTGGGTATACATATAAGGCATATAAATGTGTTCAAATGTTCATGGGGCATTGTCATGGTGGGTGGAGATTCACATAATAACCAAAAGAATATCAAATTCCCATCCAAGGGAGCTCTGCCACATTCTTTAATGGAACAACAAGAATGCCCAAGTACAGAGACAATGACTTGTGAAGGAGATTGTCCATTGAAGGACCCTTAATATTTTTTTAATAATTTTTTTTATTTTTTTAAATACTTAGATTACATAAATGTTACACAAAAATTATAGGGATCTCATATGCCCCACCTCCCACACCTCCCACAACCTCCCACATAAACATCCTTCATTAGTGTGGCACATCACCAGCAATGGATATACACATCCTGGGGCTTTGCCATTAAGCACGCACCATAGTTCACATTGTAGGCCACACTCTCTCCCACACAGTTCTGCATGTTATATGATGATATAAAATGGCCTATATCTGTCATTGCAATGTCACTCAGGATAATTTCCAAGTCCCAAAATAGCCCCTGTGTTACAACTGCTTTTCCCTCTCCCTGCTCCCAGAGTGTCCAGTGGCCACTGGCTCCATATTAATGCTGTAATTTCTTCTATTGCTTGAATCACAATATGTCTATAACAAAATACCAGTAAGTCCACTCTAGCGAAGGACCCTTAATATTGATGACTATGCTTATGAGCCTTTGCTCTTAAAATTGAAACTTAGCATAGTGACATAGGGTGCCTAAGAGTTATCTGCAGGGAGCCTCCTTGTTGCTCAAATGTGGCCTCTCTCTAAGCCAAACTCAGCATATAAAAGCAATAACTTCCCCCCAGCGTGGGACATGACTCCCAGGGATGAGCCACCCTGGTACTGAGGGATTGCTACCAAGTATCAACAAGCAATGTGTCTGGGGAAAAAAAAACACCTTGACCAAAAGGGAGGAAAGCTAAAGACAAAAGAGTTTGTATGGCTAAGAGACTTCAAAGTCAGTCAGGAGGCCATCCCAGAGGTAGCGCTTACGCACATCTCAACAGGATCTCATTGACAGCCAAAGTAGATACGACCCCAAATACCAAAGTTCATCGGGATATGGAGACATCCAGACACTGGAGTCAGGGCAGACAGCTCAGGAATTTGGCACCTTCCCAGTGGGCCCTAATCTGGTATTTATGCTCCCCAGTGTGACTGAGTTAGACTCAGCAGTGGATTCCCATCCTGACTCTTCTGTCCTTTTTTTGAACCTATAATTAGTACTGTAGTTGGTAGGTGTACATCCAAGAGACATAAATCTTTGAGCTGTCCCTGTGCCAGCTGAGACCTGAATCTCAACAGAGTTGCAACAGCTACTCTCCAGTTCAATGGACTCACCCAGGACAACTAATGGGGAGGAGATGATGGACAAACAACATACCAAGGAACCGAGAGTGCCTACAACTGCAAGCCAGAGAGTCCCATCCATCAGATGTATGGGATCAAAGCCCCCCTCAATTAATGGCGGAGTGGACATCACCATCCCAGAGTCCTCAGGATTGGGAAATGAACTATGGACTAAAATAAACTTACTAGTATCCTACTATAAATAAAATAAAATAAAATAAAAATCATGTGTGAAAAAAAATTAAATTTGAGAAGAAGCTAGTCAGGGGCCAGACTGAGTCAAAGGCAAGAAGAAACAAGTTAAGCCTGGTGTCCTGGCCCTGTACCTTCAAAATTCCCCTCTGTGCTACCACAAACCCTATTCTGTGAGACAGAGAAAAGAATCCAGGTAACACAAGGACACTAGGGAATGGAGTTTGGACTTAGAAGGAAGTGGTTAACTCCTTCCCTCCCCCTCATCACACATTGGCCTGGTTATGCTTTTCCCATGGCTGAGACAATATGTCGATAATTATCTTGGCTCCCAACTTCCCTTTTAATTTGGTTAGAAGATTATACCTATCATGCTGGCCTGGGTTTTCTCCCCTTAACATAGACAAGAGAGAAGATCCTTGCTTGCCCTTGTCTCTGCTGAAAGAGGGCACACCCTTGAAACATGAGCTAGAGTGAGTCTAGCTGGGCTTAGTTCCCCATGTGAGGCTGGCTTCTAGGGGCACTGCCTCTTCTCAGGGTCTGAAACTCACAGGACAGAACTGGAGGGCTGTAACTGTACTTTGTCATTATATTGAAAATCCAGTCCCAATCCAACATCTCTTATAGGACTGAATCTTAGTAGGTTCCTTGGAAATCAGAACGCAAAGAAAAGCTTGCAAGCTAACACATTATTGAAGGGTGCAATCCCAAACTAGGAGAGGCTGAAGAGAATCACTATGCCTCAGAACAGTCTGTCTGGGTCAGAAAGGACAAGGTTGTTATCTACCTTCTTTCATTTCCTGTCCCTCACTGACCCAAGCTCAACCCAGGGGTGTGAACTCCCCTATACTTCCTGGATTTGTTACCAGATGCTGGGGATGGCATAATCTTTATCAGTCCAAGAAAACCAGGTTGCTTTTCTAGAATCCTTGTTTTCATACATCACTCTTACCTCCCTTTGTCCCTACCATATTTTTTTAACTGAGCATAGCCTATAGGATAATTTGTTCTCACTTGGGGGTTGGGACCATGGTGACATGAGTCTCTGCCAATGGCTGCTATGTCTAAAGTCTCTGAGGTATTTCTTAAGTATTTGAAACCATTATTAAGAAACAGGAAGAAAATGTTAAAGAATCTATTACATTTTAATACATTTAGCTATTTTAAATAATATGCAAAAGCATAGCTATTTTTAATTAACATGCAAAAAAAGCATAAAGAAGATAACTACAAATGCCAAGGAAATAAACACTGCATTCCACCTTTTACTCTTTCCATTGCTGCAGCAATAAACTTCATGTAGGTATAAACTAACACCTTCCCTCAGCTGCACCACATTTCTCTTGCTCTTTCCCTAGGCTTTCCCTAATATTGTGGCATGGGACACACACGTAGGCATCCAAAAATTGCAAGAGAGATAATCAGCCCTGGGACAATCCTTGACCAATGGGGGATGGGAGCTCATAGATAAATATTCCCAAACTTTGGATAGAGATTCCAAAGCATGTTCTACCTGATTTCTCAGTGGATTCCAGTGGGCTTGAGCCCCAGTATCCCATAGTGATGACCAACTGGATAATGCACCTTTGCATTGGCTTTCCCTTCTTCTCTGTTTCACTTTCCCCATTTCCTCCCTCCTTCTCCCAAGGCTTATTCCCCTCCAAAAAAATTGCCTGCATTCAAGCCCTTGCATTGAGCTCTGCTTTTTGTTCATTTAGGAGTTTGGTGGGGAGGACGGCTAAGAGAGTTGGTACCAGGAATGGTAGAAAGCAGACCTTCAGGATAGAATGCTAGAGTTAGATTACACCCTGCTCAATTGGAAATAAGGACTCCACTGCTGATGGTAAGTGGAGTGGTCATAACCCTTGGCATGCAACAGCATCACAGGATCTTGTATTAGTCAGCCAAAAGGGGTGCTGATGCAAAGTACCAGAAATCTGTTGGCTTTTATAAAGTGTTTATTTAGGGTAAAAGCTGTACAGTTACAAGGCCTAAAGAGTCCATCTCATGGTACCATAAGAGGTACTTCCTCACCCAAAGTCTGTTGTTTCGTGTTGAAGCAAGATGGTGGGCAATGTCTGCAAGGGTTCAGCCTTCCTCTTTCTTCTTAAGGCTCCATGGTCCCAGCTTCTTCCAGTCTCAGCTGTAGGCTGGCATAAGGCTTGTCTCTCTTCCTCTGGGGCTCATTTCTTTCTAGGCTCAGCTGCTCTGGTCTCTTCACAAGGTCAGCTGTAAGGCTCAACTCTCTTTCCAGTGCTGCAGGATCCTCTGTGTATCTTCTCTGGGTATCTACTTCTGTGTTCTTGATTAAGCGTCTGTTTATATATCCCACCAAGGGGGTGGGGACTGAACCCTGCACACCAAATACGTGGTAGAATCAAAGCCCTAATCTTGATTTAATAAGGTAAATGTAAATCAATCAAAGAGTATCATAAACAGACCACTTTACAAACATAATATCTCTTTTTGGAATTCATAAATAATATCAAACTGCCACAGATCCCTAAGATGGGGGTGAGATGCAGGTTAAAGATTAAGTGTTGGGTCATGAAATAGATAAGACAATTGAACAATATGAGAACAGTGATAATTGTAAGGATAGAAAGTTTGCTGGCTTTTGTTAACTATTTTAGAAGCCTTGGAGAAAGAAAATGACAAGCCCCAATTAGCCAAATATCAACTCAAGTCATTCTGTGAAAATCAGAGGGCCTTCATTGCATAGTTTAAAGATACATCATCTCCTTCGGACAAAGGGCATAATGTGCTAAAAATCAACCACTAGACTCTATTGTATGAGTGACAGACTCCAATGAAGATTAAGTGCATGACCTCAAAAGGTCTCCTAACTCAAAGTCAGGGTTCTGATAGAAAAGAACTCTGAGAACTGGAATGGGGCTATTTAAGTAGATGAGTTTGATATTCTTGGACCCTTATATTACTCTGAATCATCTGAACTGGCAGAAGTCCCTCTCTCCCCGTTGTTAGAGGAAAACAGTCTCCTATGCTTAGTGACTGTAAAAACCCCACTTAAAGCAGGTGCTTCTGATCCTTGTTCTCCACAAGATCCACATCTGCCTTCACACACTGCCTCCTGATCAATAACTGGGATCAGGTCACAACACAGCACAAGTGGGGAAATACAGTCCTGCTCCAGGATAAATAAAACGAATTTCTGGATTTGGCAAATCTGAACCAACAGAAACATGGAGAATGTGTATAAGTGGATCTGGAGGGTATTGGACCAAGGGTGGGGAATACAATGTTGGTAAGGGGCAGTTTATTGATATGGGAGCACTCTTCCATAACTCAGATCCTTGAAGCTTGGACATGACATGGGGATTGTGTATAAGTGGATCTGGAGGGTATTGGACCAAATGAGGTGGGGATGATGGAACTAACTGGACAGACTATTGAGAAAGGGGTCAGAAGCCCAGGTAGGTGGAAATTTTAGAATATATTTATTACATGAAGTCAGAGAACCTATCATCTGGCTATGTTTCCCAAACAAAAGTGGTAACCAGAGAGCTTAACCACAAAGTTCTGTGGCAATAGAAAATAGCCATACTGTTCCTAGAGGCAAGAGAGATGAACATCAAAGTAGGGTGTTATTTGATTTGTATAGTGCGGTGGGGACAGGGTGCTGTTGAGCAGAGGTAAATATCAGCCACCATGGTGAGAAATTGCAATCCATCAGTTTCCAGACACAAAGCCCATTGATTAAAAGGATGGCTGGACTCCATTGTGGAAGAACATGCAGTAGGCACTGCAAGTACACACTAAATATTCCATAAATCCTTCCCTAGTAGGAAATACCAGAAAAATCGTACACTGGAGAAAAGGGAAAACCCATAGTATTTTTTATCAGAGGAGTTGTAGGTTTACAGAAAAACTATGCATAACATACAGAGTTCCCATATACCCACCCATCGTTAACACGTGGCATTAGTGTAGTACATTTGTTAAAATTAATGAAAGAACATTTTTATAATTGTGCTATTAACTATAGCCCGTGGTTTACATTAGGGTTCACTGTAGAGCATTTTGGCTGTACAGATGTACCAGGGATACCTAAGCATTCTCAACACCCAGTGAACTGGGCTTTATACTTCACCACACCACATCTGTGCACTTGGTATATCACTAGGTTTGTTCTTTCCCAATTTTTGGCCTTGTCAAAAAAGGCCATAAATGTGAGAGTTGATTTCTGAACTCTCAATTAGATTCCATTGGTCTATATGTTTGTCCTTGTGCTAGCACCATAGTGTTTTGATTGTTGCGGCTTTTAATAAGTTTTAAAATCAGGAAGTATGAGTCTTCCAATTTCATTCTTTTTTAAGATGGCTTTGGCTATTTGGGGCACATTACTTTTTCATGTAAATTTGACAAATGGTTTTTCCATTTCTACAAAGAAGGTTATTAGAAATTTGATTGTCAATGCCTAACCAAGAAAGCATTGGTTAGAATTGACATCTTAACAATATTTAGTCTTCTAATCCATTAACACGGATAGTCCTTTCATTTATTTGTAGTTTTCTGTGTACAAGTCTTTTATATCCTTAGTTAAATTTATTCCTAGATATTTTATTCTTTTAGTTGCTATTGTAAATGGTATTTTTTCTGAATTTCTTCTTCAGATTGTTCATGACTAGTGTATAGAAACGCTACTGCTTTATACATGTTGATCTTGTACTCCACCACTTTGTTGACTTAGTTTATAAGCTCTAGGAGCTTTTTTTTTTGTGGATTTTTCAGAATTTTCTGTATATAGGATCATGTCATCTACAAATAGGGAAAGTTTCACTTGTTCCTTTCCAATGTGGATGTCTAGTTTCTCTGGCTAGAACTCCTGGTACAGTGTTGAATAATAGGAGGTGGCAGTGAGCATCCTTGTCTTGTTCTGGATATTAGAAGGAAAGCTTTGTCTTTCACCATTGAGTGTAATGTTAGGTGTGGTTTCTTTTCTTATATGTCATTTAACACATTGAGGAAGTTTCCTTCTATTTCTAGATTTCTAAGTGTTTTTTATCAAGAAGGCATGCTGGATTTTGTCAAATGCCTCTTCTGCATCAATTGAGATAATCATATGGGGTTTTTTTGCTTTGTTCTGTTAATGTGGTGTATTACATTAATTGATTTTCTTATGTTGAACCATGCCTGCATACCTGGGATAAATCCCACTGGATCATGGTATATACTTTATTTATTTATTTATTTAGGAGGTACCAGGGATTGAACCCAGGAGCTGGTACATGGGAAGCAGGCACTCAGCCACTGAGCTACACCCATTCCCATTTTTTTCCCTTTTCCTTTTCTTTTATATAATTATTTTAATGTGTTGTTGGATTCAGTGTGCTAGTATTTTTGAGGATTTCTGCATCTATATTCATAAAAGACATGGTCTGTAATTTTCTTTTCTTGTCATATCTTTATCTGGCTTTGGTATGAGGATGATGTTTACCTTGTAGAATGAAATAGGGAGTGTAGCCTTCTTTTCAATTGTTTGGAAGAGTTTGAGTAGGATTGGTGTTAATTCTTGGAATGTTTGGTAAAATTCCCTATGAAGTCATCTGGTCGTGGGCTTTCTTTTGTTGGGAGGTCTTTGATTACTGATTCAATCTCTTTACTAGTTATTGGTTTGTTGCAATCTTCTATTTCTTCTTGTTTTTCAATTTAAAAAATTATGTAAATGTTATGAATTACTCAGTTAACACAAGATAACTACAATAACAATAAATTTGATTTAGTCAGTGGTTACACTCCCCCTTATTTTTGTTCACTCCTCAGTCCTGAGGGATTTGGGATGATGTCCACTCTTACTACTTCAGGCTGAGAAGGGACATAGATATTATGGGGCAGAGGAATGGGATAGTTTTGCTTGCAGTAGAAGATACTCCTTGCTTTTGGAAGGGGGCTCATCCATCTTCATTGTTTTGTTAGTTGTTCAGGGCATGCCCAAAGAACTGGAGAGTAGGTGTTGGCCACTTATCTGCTGGGTCTCAAGGATAATTTGGCATAAGAACCATCCAAGGGCTTTAAATCTCTGAGAAATAAACTTAACAAAAACATTGAAAAATATAGGTTCAAATAAAGGAAGTAGAAGAGTCATGATTAGGGGGTTTATAAATGAGTACAACTATGTTATACTGGATAAATAGCTTTTCATATATTCCCAGATAGAGTCAACCAAGGAGGTATTGATTTCATGAAGCCGTGTGACTTGCCTATGGTGTTCAGACTTCTGTTTCTTCTTGAGTAAGTGTAGATAGTTTGCATGTTTCTGGGAATTTGTCCATTTCATCTAGGTAATCTCATATGTTTGTATAGAGTTGTTCATAGTATCCTCTTATAGTCCTTTTTATTTCTGTGAGGTCAATAGCAATGTTCTTTTCATTTCTGATTTTAGTAATTTGTGTCCTCTCTCTTTTTTTCTTTGTCAATCCAGGTAAATGTTTGCCAATTTTATTGATCTTTTCAAAGAATGAAGATATACTTCATTCTAATAATTTTTATTTGGTCTTAGTATAGCTACTAATTAGTCTATAGTTTCTCTGTTGTTTTTTTATTCTACATTTCGTTTACCTTTGCTCCAATCTTTGTTATTTCCTTCTTTCTGCTCACTTTGGGGTTAGTTTGTTCTTCTCTGTCAAGATCCTCTAGTTTTGAGGCTAAGTCTCTGATTTGAGCTCTTTCATCTCTTTTAATAAAAGCTGTTAGAGCTATAAATTTTCCACTCAGCACTGCCTTTGTTGCATCCAAGTTTTGTACATTGTGTTTTCATTTTCATTCACCTCAAGATACTTCCTAATTTCCTTCATGATTACTTCTTTGACAAATTGTTTGTTTAAGAGTACACTTTAATTTCCACATATTTGTGAATTTTCCATCTCTCCGTCTGTTATTGATTTCTAGCTTCATTCCATTGTGGTTGCAGAAGATACATTGTATGATTTCAGCATTTTTTTATTTATTGCAACATGTTTTGTGACCTAACATTTGGTCTATCCTGGAGAAAGATCCATGTGCACTTGAGAAGAATGTGTATTCTGCTACTGTTGAATGAAGTGTTCTAGATAGGTCTGTTATGTCAAGTTGGTTTAAAGTATTGTTCAAGTTTTCTAGTTCCTTACTGATCTTCTGTCTAGATGTTTTATCCATTATTGAAAGTGTACAGATATCTCCTACTATTAATGTAGAACTGTCTCTTCTCCCTTCAAGTCTGTCAGTATTTGCTTCATATATTTTGTGGCTCTGCCTGCAGATACAGTTATAATTGTTATGTCATCTTGTTTGATTAACCCTTTTATCAGTAAAGACTAACTTTGCCCTTTATAACAGTTTTTGTCTTAAAGTCTATATTATTTGATATTAGTATAGCTAACCAAGCTCTCTTTTGGTTACTACTTGCATGGAATATTTTTTCCATCGTTTCACTTCCAACCTACTTATGTCTTTGAATTGAAGTTGAGTCTCTTGTAAATAGCATATGGTTGAGTCATGCTTTTTTATCTATTCTGCCAATATCTGCCTATTGATTGGAGAGTTTAATCCATTCACATTTAAAGTAATTACTGATTATGCAGGACTTTCTTTTGCCATTTTGATATTTTGTATTTGTAATTCTTATAGCTTTTTGTCTCTCAATTCTTCTATTGATGCCTGCTTTCATATTCATTTGATTTTTTGTATTGTACCATATTGAGTCCCTTCTCATTTTTTTCTGACTATATTTTTCATATATTTACTTTGTGGCTGCCATGGGCTTAATATTTAACATCCTAAATATATAACCTTCATATTTGATTTGATATCGACTTGACTTCAGTAGCATATACATACACTGTCCCTTTGCCCATCGTCCTCCCACTTCTTTTGTACTTATTACAAATTACATCTTTGTATACTGTATGTCCAAAACCATAGATTTATCATTACTATTTATGCATTTGCATTTTAGTGACTGAAAGAAGTAAGAATTGGAGTTACATACCAAAAAATACAATATAATAGTGCTGGCATTCATAATTACCCATATGGGTACCTTTTCTGGAGGTCTTTATTTCTTTATGCTCCTTTTATCCACTGATTAGTGTCCTTTCTTTTCAGGCTGAAGAACTCCGTTAGCATTGCTTTAGGGCAGATTTAATGATAACAAACTCACTCAGCTTTTGTTTATCTGAGAATGTTTTAATTTCTCCCTCATTTTTAAAGAAAGTCTCACTGGATATAAAATTCTTGGTTCGCAGTTGTTTTCTTCACAGAGTTTTAAGTATTTCGTCCTGCTGCCTTCTTGCCTCCACAATTTCTAATGAGAAATCAGCATTTCATCTAATTGGGACTCCCTTGTACATAACATGTTGCTTTTCTCTTGCAGCTTTCAGAACTCTCTTCTTGTCCTTTGGATTAGACAGTTTGATCTAGTTTGACCTAGATCAAGTTTGTTCTCTTTGGTGTTTTTTGGGCTTTTGGGATGTGCATGTTCATATCTTTTGCTCAGTTTTGGAAGTTTTCTCTCATTTCTTTGAATATTTCTTTCGCCCCTTTCTCTCTTTCTTCCACTTCTGGTACTCCCATATGCATATATTTGTTTTTCTACAAATTTTATAGGCTATTTTTGCTTTTTATAATTCTTTTTCTTTCTGTTCCTCAGCCTGAATCATCTCAATTGTCTTGTCTTCAAGTTCACTAATTCTTTCTTCTGCCAGCTCCAATCTGCTAGTGAAACAACTCTAGGGAATTTTTCATTTCAGTTATTCTGGTCTTCAAATCCAGTATTTCTGTTTTGTTCTTTTTTAAAATTTCTATCTCTTTTTTGAGATTCTCATATTGTTCATTCATTTTTTTTCTAATATCCTTAGTTCTTTCTCAGTAATTTCCTTTATCTCCTTCAGCATATTGAAGATGATTTTTTAAAATGTATTTTTCTGTTATGTCCACATTCTGGTCTTCTTTGTTGACATCTGGATTTTTATCCTCTTTCTTTGGATGGACCATAATATCCTGTTTCTTTGTTTGTCTTGTACGCTTTTGTTGCACAATGTATATTTATTATTAAAAAGTGTTAACTCTGGGATTTAGTCCCTGACCTGTTTCTTCAGTTTCTACCCAGCTGGTGTTATGACAGAGATTTCCTTGAGTGTCAGGAGCTAACAAAACCAAACAAACCACTGCAAAAAAACATCTTTCACATTCTTTGCAAATTGGCTTTGCCTTGCCTGGTGCTCTCTTTCAGAGTTCAGCCCTCCTATCAAGAAAGTCAGTCCAAGGCAAATGCAAAGTTCATGATCTTCCCTGTCTTTTCTAAAACTGTACTTATCCTGGCCCTATACTTGCTAGTGGCCTTAGAAGTTACCTGGTTTACAGGAATTTGAATGCCCCCTCTACTCTTTATGAAATAGACCCTCTCCCTCTCCCTGGTGTTCCACCATAGGACTTAAAGCAAGTAAGACTTTGACCCAGACCACTCAACTAAATTGTTACTTATACTGTTTTAGATGTCCCAAGCTGCTTTTGCCTGGGGGGCAAATTCTGGGGCAGGGTGAACCAGAAAGGAGTTTCCTAGGTCAATCTTTTCCAGCCAGAATAAGGTTAGGGAACCACAACGAGGGCACCGGCTGGCTCCACATTGCGCTGGGGTGAGGATGGGGCCACAAAGGGCACCAGGAGCTTCTGCTATGGCTTTTTGAAGCTGCTTTTTCTTGATTTTGGCCTTTACCCAGTAAATTCAGTCCTTTAACTGCATTTTTTTTTAAATTAGTTTTGAGGAAGAGTACTGTCTTTAAGAGTCCTCTGCTACTTGACCAGAGGTGGGTTGGAACAATGGCCTGCTTCAGAGCCAGGCCCCCAGCAATCTTAAGTAGCTGATCAAAAGCAGGGTTCAGAGATCGGACTGCACACCCTCAGATCTTGGGTAATTAGGTCTTTATAGCCTATTCACCCTGGCACCAGCAAGCTGCACCAGGGGTCAGGGTTGAGGGACCCACTGCTGTCTGCTGCAAGGATGGGGGAATGCAGGATGGTAGCCACTGCACTGAGAGTGAAATTCATTGGTATTTACCGCAATTGACAAGTCTCTTCCTTCCACTCTTCCCTGGATGCTGCTCAGTGTTCTACTAAATTCTAGAGTTTCAAAATAATTGACTCAGATAATTCCTGCCAGTTCAATAGTTGTTCCTGGAGCTTCCTACTCTGCCTTATTCCCACAATCCACTCTGACCAGTAACTTTTAAGGGCTGTTGAATACAGGGACTGGGCTTACACTGAACCAGTGGATCCAAAATACAACAGTCCTCTGATAATAGAGGGATTTAAGATGGTCAGGTGATATGTTGGCACTAGCTGACAAAAGACTGCTGGTAACCAGAGTCCCACCCAAGGGTGTCCCTAAGGAACAGTGGTAAAGGAAAGTCCTCCTAGTGAACCTAGTGAACGTTCCTAGTGAACGTTACTCTTTTTGGATGTCAATTTTGTATGGAGAGAGAAGTGGTACAAGAAAAGACTCCTGGATGATGAATGGCTTGCCTAGCTGGTCAGAGATATGGAAAGAGCAAGATAGGAAGATCAGAGACTAGATATGGGGAAAAGGCATATGGATAGAACTATGAGAGTGGGCACAAATTGCACAGATCTTTGTATCTACATTAATGCTTACCAGAGAGTTCCCACTACAGAGGAAGTCTTCAGAAACCAAATGGGCAAAATGACTCTCTTTTTGGTTACTCAAGTGCTTGTGCAATGGGCCGATGGTGGCCCTGGACAAAGGTTATGCATGAACCCAACAGCATGGGAGCCCTTTCATTAATGCTTATCTATCTATCTGCACTACTAGATTCCCAACCTGCCAGAGACAAAGACCGGCTCCAAATATTCAATATGGTACCATTTTCCTATAAGAGCAGCCTGTCACTTTGGGGCAGATTAATTACATTGGACCCCTTCTAACTTAAAGAGGATAGTGATTCTAAGATTTTACCTTCCTGCCTGCATGGTTCTGCCAATGCCATCATCTGAGGACTTACACAATAACTGAATTATCAGCATAAGACTCTGCACAACATCGCCTTAGGCCAAGAGACCCATTTTGTAGCCAAAAAGGTATAACAATGGATAAAAGACCTTGGTAACACTGGTCCTGCCAAATATCACATCACCTAGAAGCCTTACATCTTAGAGAACAATAGAATTGCCTATTAAAGGCAAAGTTAGGGTACCTGCTTATGGACAACACTCTTTAGGATTGGTACTGTCCTCCACAATGCAGTATATCCAAAAAACCAAAAGTTAATATATGGTGCTGTGTCACCAGTATCTAGAATCTAAGGGTTTGGCAACCAAGAAGGCAGAAGTAGTAGCAGCCTCTTACCATCAATCCTAGTGACCCATTTGTGGGAGAGTATGCTTTCTGTCCCTGAAACCTAGACTAGAGATGCTAGTTCCAGGGAAATGGGTGGAGGAGAGGAACTCCCACCAGGGGAGTCAGTAAGGATCCTCTGAACCTGAAGCTTTAAGTACCACCATATCATATTTGAGCTCCTCATGCCAATGGGTCAGTAGGAAAATAAAGGAATTGTTATGTCAGGAAATTGATCCTGGTTACTATGAGAGGCTAGATGGATGCTGAACAATTAAGAAAAGAAAGAGAATATTATGAGGGGAGCAGATGTAGCTCAAGTGGTTGAACACCTGCTTCCCATGTGCGGGGCCCCAGGTTTGATCCCCAGCACCTCCTAAAAACAAACAAACAAACAAATGAAAAAAACTAACTTTCATCAGGGAGTGGATGTACTTCAATGGCTGAGCGCTTGCTTCCCATGTACAAGGTCTTGGGTTCATTCCCCTGTACCCCCTAAAAAAATAATAACAAAAATAAAATATTATGAGATTGAATGAAAAATTTTATGAGGAGAAATGTCTGTGACAGAATGTGGGGAGGAAGTCAGAAGAGGCTGGGAAAGAAATCAGACTACAATGCAGGTCTGACTCTGAGCAAAGAAGTGAGGAATGCAAAGTTTAGTGGGAGTGTCCTAGACTGCTGCACAAAGAAACGTTCAGCAAGGCTGTTGGGGAGTCCTCAAGCCAAAGTCAGTTGTCAGAGGAGTCTTGGGTCTCCCAGAATGAGACTTAGTATCCCTGCCACACTCAGTCATTGGCTAAGAGAAGCCTGGGGAAGCATGGACTCCCAGCAAACACCCAGATGGCTTTCAGAGAGCACATCAGTTGGGGCTCTTAGTCAATTGCACTCCCTGTAGCTGGGGATTTGTGAGGCAATTCTTATAGCACCATAATAGATAGATAGATGATTGATAGATAGATTGTTGATGATAGATTAGATAGATGATATAGATGACAGTTAGATGAGAGACAGAGAGAGAGACAGAGAGAGAGAGAGAAAGATATAGCTAGATAATGATAGATAGATGATAGATGAGAGAGAGAGAGATTAGATAGATGATAGATAGAGTGGTGGACTGAATTGTGTACCCCAATTTGGGCATGTTCTTGGTCTTGGTCCACATTCTGGTAAGGGTGGACCATTGTAAATAGGATCTTGTGAAGATATTATTGCAGTTAAAGTGTGACCCAACTGAATCAGGCTGGGATTTATTCTGGATAACTGGAGTCCTTTATGTTCAGAATGAAATTTAGACATAGAAAGAGAAGCCACAGTAAGAAGCCAGAAGTCAACAGAACCTGGGAAGAAAGGAGATGTCACCATATGCATTGCCATGTGACAGAAAAGCCAAGGAACAAGGATCACCAACAGCCAATGTTTTAGTTTCCTAGGCTGCGCCATCAAATACCATGAAATGGGTTGGCTTAAACAATGGGAAATTATTAGCGTTCAGTTTTGAGGCTGGGAAAATGTCCAAATCAAGGTATCATCAAGGTGATGTTTTCTTCCTGAAGACCAGCTGCCAGAAATCCTTGGCTTCTCTGCAAAAGGGCAAGGCACATGGCAGCATCTTCTGGTCTCTCACGTCTCTTCTGGGTTTCTTTGATTTCAGCTTCTTGCATCTGTGGCTTTTTTCTCTCTGTTTCATTCCATTTATAAAGGACTCCAGTAATAGGATTAATACTTATCCTGAATGAGGTGGGTCACACCTTAACTGAAGTAACGTCATCAAAAAGTCCTACTTACAGATACAAAAATCCTCAACAAAATACTTGCAAACAAAATCCAAAAGCACTAAAAGAATTATACAGCATGATCAAGTGGGTTTTATCCCAGGTATGCAAGAGTGGTTCAACACAAGAAAATCAATTAGTGTAATAAACCATGGTTGATAAATTGAAGAAGAAAAATCACATGATCTTCTAAATTGATGCAGAAAAGGTATTTGACAAAATACAGACCCTTTCTTGCTAAAAAGACTCCAAAAGATAGGAATAGAAGGAAGTTTTCTCAATATAGTAAAGTGCATATATGAAAAACCTACAGCTGGCATGGTATTCAATGGTGAAAGACTGAAAGTTTTCTCACTGAGATCAGGAACAAGGCAAGGATGCCTACTGTCCATTATTATTCAATATTGTGCTAGAAGTTCTAGCTAGAGCAATTAGGCTAGACAAAGAAATAAAAAGCACCCACATAGGAAAGGAAGAACTAAAACTTTCACTATTCTCTGATGACATGATCCTATATCTAGAAAATCCTGAAAAATCCACAAAAAAGCTACTAGAATTAATAGACAAGTTCAGCAAAGTGGCGGCATACAAGGTTAATACACAAAAATCAATAGCGTTTCTCAATGCAAGGTGTTGGTGGTGGGGTGATGTATGCGACCCTTGTATGATGTTATGCATGTTTGTTTTGTAAGTTCACAACTTTTACTATACACTTATTGTTTATGTATGTTCATGCATGAATGATATACTTCAATAAAACTTTTTAAAAATTAAAAAAAAAATCAATAGCATTTCTATACACTACATATGTGCAATCTGAGAAGGAAATCAGAAAATAACTTCCACTTATAATAGCAACTAAAACAATCGAATATTTAGGAATAAATTTAATCAAGGACATAAAAGACCTATATTCAGAAAACTACAAAACATTGCTAAAAGAAACTGAAGAAGACTTAAATAAATGGAAGGACATTCCATGTTCATGGATTATAAGACTAAATATTGTTAAGATGTCAATTCTACCTAAACTAATTTACAGATTCAACATAATCCCAATAAAAATCCCAGCAGCCTTTTTCGCAGAAATCGAAAAGCCAAATAATTAAATTTATTTGAAAGGGTACAGGGCTCCGAATTGCCAAAAATGCCTTTAAAAAGAAGAACGAAGTTGGAGGACTCTCCCTTCCTGACTTTAAAGCAAATTACTTAGCTACAGTGGTAAAAACAAAACAAAACAAAACAAACCAACAAAACATCATGGTACTGGCATAAGGGCAGACAGATTGACCTATGGAACCAAATCAAGAACTCAGAAATTGACCCTCACATCTACAGTCAAGCAATTTTTGACAAGGCTGTTAAACCCACCCAACTAGGCCAGAACAGTCTATTCAACAAATGGTGCTGGGAGAACTGGATAGCCATATCCAAAAGAAAGAAAGAAGACCCCCATCTCACACCTTATACAAAAACTAACTCAAAATGGATCAAGGATTTAAATATAAAAACAACAACCATAAACTCCTAGAAGAAAATGTAGGAAAACATCTTCAAGATCTTGTAGTAGGTGGTAGTTTCTTAAACCTTATACTCAAAGCACAAGCAACAAAAGAAAAAATAGATAAATGGGACCTCCTCAAAATGCAACACTTTTACACCTCAAAGGACTTTGTCAAAAGGGTGAAAAGGCAGCTGACTCAATGGGAGAAAATATTTGGCAATCACATATCTGATAAGGGTTTAATATCCATGATATATAAGGAGATCATACAACTCAACAATAAAAATACAAAGTATCTGATTAAAAAATGGGCAAAAGAATCACATGAAAAAATGTTCAACATCACTAGCCATTAGGGAAATGCAATGAGATATCATTTCACACCTATTAGACTGGCCACTATTAAAAAGTCGGAAATCTGTAAATGCTGGAGAGGATGTGGAGAGATAGGAACGCTTATTCACTGTTGGAGAGGATGTCAGATGGTACAGCCACTGTGGAGGACTGCTTGCAGTTCCTAAGGAAGTTGAATATAGACTTGCCATGCAACTCATCAATACCATTACTAGGTATATACCCAGAGGAACTGGGAGCAGTGACATGAATAGATACCTGCACACTGATGTTTATAGCAGTGTTATTCATGATAGCCAAAAGGTGGAAACAACCCAGGTGTCCATCAACTGATGAATAAATAAACAAATTGTGTAGTATACACACGATGGAATATTATGCAGCAGTAAGAAGAAATGAAGTCATGAAACATTTGACAACATGGATGAACCTGGAGGGCATTATGTTGAGAGAAGCAAGCCAGACACAAAAGGACAAATACTGTATGATTGCCTTATTATGAACTAAATATATTATGTGAAATATAAATTTATTATGTGAAATATGAATATGGGTAGAATTGCATATATAAGACTGTTTTTCCTTGAAGCTGAACAAATGTAAGTTAATAGTACAAAATGTTAATTTCAGACAAAAAAACATTCTAAGTGAAGGAGACCAGACACAGAGTACTATATATTGTATGGTTCCATTAATATAAAATGTAAATATAAATCAATTTATAAAGATGAAAGAAAATTAGTGGTTCTGAAGGTCTGAGGAAGGAATGCTAAGGGGTGTGGAATCTTTCTTTTTGGAGTAATTAAATTGTTCTAAAATTTTTGAAATAATGAATGTACAACATTGTGATTATACTAAAAGCCATTGATTATACACTGGATAGAATAGCCAGAAACAGCGACTATGTACAGTGGGGGAAGCATAGAGAGATTGAGAGGTGAGGAATTTTCTTGTCTGTTTTTTGTTTATTAGTAGTATTGAAATAATGAAAATGCTCTAATAATGATTGAAGTGATGAATGCACAACTATGTGATTATCGCAAATACCATTGATTGTACGCTTTGGATGAATTGCATGTTTATTAATATGTATCGATAAAGTTGATTTGTTTAAAAAAAAAAAGTCCTAATTACAATGGGTTTACAACCACAGGAATGAATTAGATTTAAGAATATGTTTTTCTGGGGTACATACAACTTCAAACCACCACAGCTAGCCCCAAAATGCCACAGTCTTCTAGGAGAAAGTATCACCTTGCTGATGCCTCAGTTTTGGACTTCTCCTAGGCTCAAAACCATAAGCCAATAAATGTCTGTTGTTTAAGCCAACCCACTGTATGGTATTTGTTTTAGCAGTCAAGAAATTAAGACAGGGATAATAGATAGATGATGATGATGATGGTTGTGGTGATGATGATGAAATAGATAAGATAGATATAATATACATATATAATCTCCCCATTTACAATTCTTTGTTCAGGCCCTAAGAAGCAGCTGCCTCAATATTTTCCTCTTCCTTCACTTCAGACATTCCGATCAATAATCTCAAGGCTAAAAATATAATCTTCTAAACCACAAAGGATTAAGAAATTTTACTATGTATAATTTTAAAACTTCTGGTTGGTAAATGACAAAATAGACTAAGAAATAATGATTGCAACATATATGATAAAAGGACCGATTTCTTTAGTTCACAAAAGTGAGGCAAATGAAAACTGTTAACAACCCAGTGGGAAAATGTGTAATATGTGTAAATGGAAGCTACCTTGCTGTGGTGATTAAGGGGCCATTCTATATGTCACCAAGAAGTAGCAAATCTAAATGTAATCCAAATTGCTATACACAAACTTGAAAAATTGTGACAAGTTATGAAGTTCTGTTGAAAGACGTGGTTAATAATGAAAAATGCCAAAGATTCTCAAGCAACCAGCAGAAGAAATAAGATACAATACTGGAAAACCTCTTAGATGAAATGAGTGACAAATTGGCAAAATGTCTACTAAAATAATCCAGGTTCCTTTTGTTGGGTCCATATTTTCCAAGCAAATTTCTGATGAGAATTAGAGTGTTGAGGCTGATTACCCTGCTGGAGAAAAAAGGCTCTGCCTGGCTGGCATGGCGTCATCAACTCTTTAGTTGGTAAACTTATGGGAGTTGCCTTTATGAAAGTGAAAAGGACCTGAGCACCTGCCTCTGAATCCCAGGGCTCCTCTGTCCACACCAGCTCTGCTGAGGCCACTGAAGCCTCAGGCAGGGTCCTCAGGGAATTAGAATTCTGTCTTGAGATTTGGGTTGAAGATGAGAGATAAAATTTAGGAGGGGGTGGGTTTTCAGCCAGGGTCCTGAACCACTGATTTGAGCATGGGGAGAAAGCAGGAAACACAGAGGTCTCTGTTTCAGCAAAAGCTAGGAAAGGATCCATCCCCTGGAAGGGCTGGCAGGTGAAACGGTGGAATCACACCCCCTCATGAGGAAGCCAGGCCCCTACAGGAACTCAAACTCACAGTCAGATTTGCCACCCCACACACAGCCAAGATACCTTCCACTTCAAGGAGGCCACTTCTGCCTGGTTAGTACCTGACAGGGAAAGGAGTAGAGGGGGGAAGGAGGATGGAGAGGCAATGAATAGGAAGGCATTTGTTCTGCAGGTACCATGCTCTCTCTCTCTTCCTACCACCCACATGCCTTTCCCATCAGGTAGAGATGCAGCTTCCTCCCCTCAGAGAATGATCATCTCACTGGCTCTGCAGGGATAAGAAAGGTGATGGTTGTAGGAACTGTTTGTAGAGAGAAAGGACAGGAAAAAGAGAAACCACTCTGAACTCTTATTTTTATTTGTTTTGCAGGCCATGTTCATATAAACTGAAGTATGTTTTCATGTGAGAGAGATGTGATGGTAATTCCAAGGGTTTGTGCGTACCAATGACCTTGAGTGTGTCTTAACATCTGAATGATTAATTGGAATGGTGCCAACATTTGCACTGACTGTGACAAGAGAGTGTCTGTATATGGGGTGTGTATGGAGATAAGGATTAGGGCAATGGTGGCGTATGGCTTCCTTAGAGATTGTTCACTGTGACTAGGGACCATTGAGGAGGTATGTGAAGGCAGAGAGCAGAAAGAATCATCACAGCAGTTGGAAAATGGAGAGGGAGCCCAGAACTCAGCTCAGACTCAGCTTTCCTTACCCCTTGCCCTAGTGCAGAGCTGTCCATCCAGATGATAATCTTTCTCCTAATTTGAACAAAGGGGCCATCCAATCACCAAGCTATGCACCCACAATACTATGTCTGCCCAGATGGCATTCCTTTCATAATTCACGCAAAGACAAATGCTAACTGACCACTGTCATATGGCATTGTCTGAAAGCAGCCCAGAACCAGGGTAGATAGTGGATTGGGGAGGCCTCTTTAGGATAAGACCAGCTAGGCTGAGCAAGTCTTTTTCAGTCTTCAGCCTGCAGATAGATACTCTCCTTCTTCCATGGGTGTTTTTGGATTCAAAATACTTGAGTTTAAATTCACCATATTTTATCTACTCATAATTGAACTCCTGGGAATAATATAGCATAGATATTAAGAACATGGACTTTAAAGACTAGCAAGATTCAGGATTAAAATCACAGCCATGACAGGTATTTGCTATATGATCAGTGTCATCATTTGTTTGCTTAAAGAGACTAATAAAAGCAGCTGGGTTTAACAAGGGAGGTTTCCACTCAGAAGTAATGACTTCCAGAGGAGGTGATGCTCAAGCTGAGTCCTAGGAAGATCAGAAGAATTCCTAGAAGAAGGAATGATCCAGACGATGACGTGGGTAGTCCAGACAGAGGGGCCACTATGGTGGAAAGCCAAGGCATAGGAGAACACGACGACCATCCTATGTGAAGCGAAGTGAACAAAGTGAAGCGTGGAATGAGGGCAGGGAGATCTCATGGGTGTGTCCCAGGAGGAGCAGAAAGGGATGGCATGCCTTAGAGAGCAGAGGAGAGTGGCAGCTGCCCAGACCACCTGAAGAGCTGCACAATCCTGCGAGCTACTCCTGTCCCTGGGACTCCCCTAGGCATCAGACAAAGAAACTGGAGCCTACCACCAAAGTAGGAAGAGACTAGATATGTAAAAAAAATTCTCCTGCTTAAGCCAGCTGTTGCAGCCCTTGGCATGGGAGCGCTATAAAATGCAATTAGTTGCAGATGTGAGTATACTTTCCACTCCCACATCCTTTACAGCTCATTTTATTCATTTAGATAAACTGCCTGAACTCTATAAGGTATTAGAATTTGAAATCTCTACCCCCAGAGTCCTCCCAGGGCCACGCTTGCTCCACCCAAGCAACAGAGGCTACCTTGCTTTTTTCCCACTGCACAGTCAGCATCCTAAACTGTTGGGACCAGATAAGACCCAAGGATATTTGTCATTACCCTTCACTTCATTTCATAGATGAGGAAATTGATGGATAGATGATCATACAACATGGTCAAAGTTACACATCAACTAATAGCAAAATGAGGCAGAAGCATAGACCTTTGTTTCTGAGCCCATAGTATTTTCCTTAGTGTACACACCACATATTGGAGTGTACTGGGGGCCAGATAAAAACGCTTTCTCATTTCTTCCCTCTTTCAGTATCCAAAGCTATCTCTTAATGCTAGATTTGGGAATCTATAATCTACCCACAATTGGGTAATCAAGCAATTGTTTTTTTGTTGTATTCCCCGCTCCGCCCCCACCCCGAGATGGCTCCTTCATCTCTTTGTTCGTTGTTTTTACCCACTGTCTGCCCATTGTTTTTGTTCGTTGTCTGTTCATTGTGATTTTTTTTTTTCTCTCGTTGTCTGTTCATTGCCCGTTTTTTCTTTAGGAGGCACCGGGAACTGAACCCAGGACATCCCATGTGGGAGGCAGGCACTCAACTGCTCGAGCCACATCCGTTCCCTGCTCACTTTTTGTTTTTTGCTTGTTGTCTGCTCATTGTTTGCTCATTGTCTAGCTCATTGTTTTTGCTTGTTTTCTGATGGTTGACTTTTCTAGTTGTCTGCTAATTGTTTTACTCATTGTCTGCTTGATGTCTGCTCGCTGTTTTTGCTCAGTGCCTCCTTGTTGTTTTTGCTAATCGTTTGTTTGTCTTCTTTAGGAGGCACTGGGAACCGAACCGGGGACCTCCCATGTGGGAGGCAGGTGCTCAACTACTTGAGCCACATCCACTCCTGCAATTGTTTTTTGTTTTGTTTTGTTTTGTTTTTTAAAGATTTTATTTATTTATTCATTTATCCCCCCCTTGCTGCTTGTGCTCACCGGGTCAGCCAACCACGCCGTGCGGGCGGGCTTGCCTTCACCAGGAGAGGCCCCGGGAACCAAACCCGGGGCCTCCCATATGGTAAACGGGAGCCCTACTGATTGAGCCACAGCCGCTTCCCTGCAATTGTTTTTTAATGTAATCCAAATATCCCTAACTTCTCTACCTATCAGGGATCACATTTCCCTAAATCTGTGTCTACCTAAGTCCCATCCTGTTTACTAGGAGAAAATCCTGCCTTTTACCAAAATTCCTTTCTCAGATATTTCTGATTAACCCTGAGGAATGCGTTCAGGTCCCACAAATCCATCTGTCCCTTGTCCCCTTTCCTGGGTCTGGGCTGCAGCTCATTTCTACCCTAGATCAATTTTATCATCTCATCATCAGCTTCTCCACATGTGTGATTGTCCGCTCAAGCCACATACATCCCTGCAGGTTGTGTCTGCTTCTAGACTCCCTAAGTCCTGACCGTCCACAGGAGATTACCCACTGGCAGTATTCTCCCTTGCACTGCCACCAAAGATGAGGGGCCAGCCACAGGCCTTTGGCCATTTCCCTACCTGGGAATTCAGTCCTCTTGGCTATTCTGAGTTCAGGGGAAGAAGGAAAATCTGTTTAACGCAAGTTTCCCCTAAATATAATCATTTACAGAGATGGCAATTCACCCACAATAAAGACAAACTGTTGAATTATCTGCAGAATGTTTGATTCCTTTGTTGTCTTGTACCTCTCCACTTTAGAAAAGTATTTTGGCTTGGCTTGGCATCACCAAGAGGCCCATTTAAATGTTTTCTCAATGACAAAAATGACAGACCTCTACACTCCAAAGACAAATTCTAACCACCATCTTTAACAAAACAGAAAAATTGCTGGCATTTAAAAACATTTTTCTCCATACTTTTAGCCTTTGAGTTTTCCAAAAATATAGGGGTTCAACCTCAGCTGGAAGAATTAATAAAAATGTTTTATTGAATTTCCTGAGAAATGAAGGTTATATTTTTAATATTTCGAGGTTGATGTAGTTTGCAAGGAGTAAGTGATCACTAAGGTTAAATACATAGAAAGGCTAAAGAAAGGGGAAGGGTATCTATTTGAGATTGGAAGGAAAGAGGCCCACACAAGAGTAGACCACCAAATTTTAAAGCTCATCAAACACTTCACTCTACTCTTTACTTAATAATTTAAGAAACTGCAGCCCTGAGAAGTAGGTGATTTTGCTAAAAAGAGACATGTAATTAGTGGCAGAGACAAGTGAATAAATCAGATCTCTTTATCCACTATCTGTTTTTTTCCCCACCACATCAAGTTGCCTTCAGCAGAGGACAAGCGGGCAAGGCAGTAACAGATTTCTTAAGCAGCGATTTCAAACCCTGCCTGAGAAAGATGTGAAATCTGGTTCACATTTTAACTTTGAATGCTTTGGTGGGAAGGGAGAGGAGCATCTCAGGGAGATGATAATGATTTGGGGGGGAGGATCGATGGCACTGGAGTCAGGACACCTGGCCCCTCTACAGATTGGCTGAATATAAGCAAAGCTATATAGTATTGTAGCAGTTCGATATTGTTTATGAATTCCAAAAATAGATATTGGATTATGTTTATAAACTGGTCTGTTCCTCTGGGCATATTAGATTATATTGGATTCAGGGGTTTCATTTTTACTTGATTAAATAATGATTAAGATTTTGATTGGGCCAGTTTAGTAGGATGCTGAGTCCCCACCCCCTTGGTGGGTGGGGAATCACAGAGAAATCGCACTGTGGAGCAGAGAGGGGAGTTTTAATGCTGGAGCCCCAGGAAATAAATACACAGAGAAGCAGATATGTGAGGAAAGAGAAAAAGAACCATTAGACACCACTGAGGCCCTGGGAAGAGAGATGAGCCATTTGCCTGATAGTTTATAGCTGGCCTTGTGGAGACAGCAGAGCAGCTGAGCCCAGGGAGAAATGAGCCCTGGGAAAGATGGGACTTATCCCAGCCTACAGCTAATATTGGAAGAAGCTGGGATCATGGACCCTTAAGAAGAAGAGGAAGGTGAAACGTCGGCAGACATCTTGATCCAACATGTGGCAACAGACTTTGGTGAGGGAAGTAACTTATGCTTTATGGCCTGGTAACTGTAAACTTCTACCCCAAATAAATACTCTTTATAAAAGCCAACAGATTTCTGGTATTTTGCATCAGCACCCCTTTGGCTGACTAATAGAAGTATCATGGATACTGTAATGGAAAGCTTATTGCTATATCACTTGTGGTGAATATTTCACTGTATTACAATATTTTGGTACTTCACAAAATGCTCTTCTAAAAGAAAGATTCAAGCAATGGGAAGGGCTTGATCCCCAGATGCCACAGCAGAAGTGACCTGTCAAGGAAATCACCACATTGGTAACAACCAGGCAGCTGTGGGGTCAGAAAAGTGCTACCACAACCAGTTCCAGAAGATACCCTGGGCCACCTTCCATGACTTACTATATCTATAAATGTCCATACTTAGAGATTCACGTATTTTTTAAAATCACTAATGATGGGCACCACATTACTATAGCATTTAGGTTCTATTGGATATGTCTAAAAGAATTATATAACAGTTTTATTTGAAAATATGAATATTTTAAATATGCTGGAAATTACTTCCTTTACAATAATTGAAATCTAGATGTTAACTCAAGAATGAGTGAGAATGAACTAGTTTTTCAGAATTCTTCCAGGAGGTACATGAGCAAAAAGGTTAGCCAACTGATTTTTCAACAAGGGTGCCAAGTACATTAAAAGGGAGAAAGAATAGTCTCTTCAATAATTGGTACTGGGAATACTGGATGCCCACATGAAAAAGAATGAAGTCAGACCCCAGCTCACATCATATGCAAAAATTGACTCAAAATGGATCAAGAACCTAAACATAAGCTCTAAACCCATAAAACTCTCAGACAAAAACACAGGGGAAAATCTACATGAAAAATCTACATGACCTTGGATTTGGCAATCATTTCTTAGCTCTGACACCCAAAGCACAAGAAAAAAGAAAAAGACAAACTGGACTTTTTCAAAATTAAACTTCTTGTGCCTCAAAGGACTTTATCAAGAAAGTAAAAAGACAACCCACAGAATGGAGAAAATAATTGTAAATCATATATATAATAAGGGTTTCATATCCAGAATATATAAAGAACTTCCACAACTCAATAACAAAAAGACAAATTTTAAAGGCAAACCCCATAAGATCTGTTTATAAAGGACTCCAGTAATAGGATTAAGACCCATCTTGGCTGAGGTGGGCCACACTTTTACTGAAGTAACCTCATCAAATAGTACTACTTAGTATGGGTTCACACCCACAGAAATGGATTAAATTTATGAACATGGGAAGCAGATGTGGCTCAAGAAGCTGGGCACCCGCCTACCACATGGGAGGTCCTGAGTTCAGTTCCCGGTGCCTCCTAAAGAAGATGAGCAAGACAGCAAGCTGACGTGATGGGCTGGCATGGTGAGCTGACAAAACAAGATGATGCAATGAGATGATGCAACAAAGAGACACAACAAGGAAATACAATGAGAGACACAACAAGTAGGAGCAGAGGTGGTTCAAGCCATTGGGTGACTCTCTCCCACATGGGAGGTCCCAGGTTTGGTTCCCAGTGTCTCTTAAAAAGAGCACACAACAAACAGACACAGAGAGCAGACAGCAAGCGCAAAACAATGGGGGAGAGGGGAAATAAATAAACAAAATAAATCTTTTTTTTTTATTTAAACATATTTTTCTGGGGTGCCTACAGTTTCAAACCAATACACTCCACCCTCTGGACCCCAAAAAGACTTTTCTTTCTATATGCAAAATACATTCATTCCATTACAATATCCCAAAAGCCTTAAGTCATTTCAGAAACAATACTTAGTACAGTCTTACCACAATCAGTTATAGATGTGGTCTGTCCTGGGGCACAACTCCCCTCCAGCTGCAGACCTGTGAAACCTAGAGAGCAAATTATCTGCTTCCAATATACAATGGAGGGCCAGGCATAGGATAAACATCCACATTCCCATAGGGAGAAATTGGAAGGAAAACAAGGGTCATGGGTTCCAAACAATTCTGAAACCCAGGAGAGTATATTCCATTAGATTTCAAGATCTAAGAGTCATGTATGGAATGATGTTTTGTCCTATGGTCCTGATGAAGCGGCAGCCCCACCCCTTCCAAGTGCTTGTGCAGCAGCCATGCTCTTCCCAAACACTGGGGTAAAGGCTCCACCTCTCCAAGCATCAGGATGGCAGCCAGGCACTCCACAATCCCCAGAGTAGAGGCTCCACTCTCTCTGAGCACTGAAGTGGCAGCACTCTTCCTGAACAATGGGACAGAAGACCCACCTTCTCTAAGCATCAGGGCAGACTCACCTTTTCCACACCACACACATGAATGGGTCTGCTCTCTTGGCCCGAGAAGATGTCTTTGGTCCAGACCTCAGCTTCCATGGTTCTGCCCTTGAAGTAATTTTTCCTTCAATTTTTCCCTTCTCTGTCCCTTTTAATCCAGACTTGTAGTGGTTCTGTTTATAAAGATCTTGCAAAAAACTCAGCAGTTTTGCATGTAGTACACAGGGGTCCAAACGACCAGACAAAAGAACTTTCCACAGATCCTTCCTGGATTACTGCATTTCCAATCCTGACTTTCCCTGAAATGGCTATCTGGTTCCATGTTCAGTTAAACCCTCACATGGAGCACCGGTCTCTGGGGACTTGCTTTCAGGAAGCTTGGAATTTTCAAAGTCATCAGTTTCTGGAGTACAGGTCTCAGCTTATCCCTTTCCTCTTGCATTTGACTATAAGCTGCAAGGAGAAACCAGCCTGCACTTTCCACATTTAGCTTGGAAATCTCCTCAGCTAATTACTCAGGTTCATCACTCTCAAGTTCTACCTTCCATCACACATCAGAACTCATTTTTGCCAAGTTCTTTGCTACTTTTAAACAAAAATCACCTTTCCTCCAGTTTCCAATGACACATTCATCATTTCCATCAAAGGCATCATTGGAAATAACTTTAGCATGCATATTTCCACCAATAGTCTCTTCAAAGCAGTCTAGGCCTTTTCTGTCAAGCATTTCACAGTTCTTCCAGCCTCTACCCACTACCCAATTCTAAAGCCATTTCCACATTTTCAGTATTTGCAACAGCAGCACCCCACTCCTGGTAACAAAATCTGTCTTGGTCAGGGCTCTCTAAGGAAATAGAACCAACAGGAGATAGATAGAGATAGAGAACTAGAGCTAGAGCTAGAGAGAGAGATAGATAGAGATAGAGATAGAGAGAGAGATAGAGAGAGATAGAGGTAGAGATAGAGGTAGACATAGCGATAGAGAGAGAGAGAGGTGTAAAGGGAGAGAGAGAGAGGTAGAGGTAGAGATAGAGATAGAGGTAGCCATAG
>JAKSZT010054561.1:6219755-6249932 GCA_026826555.1 Tolypeutes matacus | reverse complement strand
AGAGGTAGAGGTAGAGATAGAGATAGAGGTAGAGAGAGAGAGAGAGGTAGAGGTGGGATAGATGGGATAGAGATAGAGGTAGAGAGAGAGAGAGAGAGAGAGAGAGATAATAGAGATGATAGAGATAAGTTAAATAGTATGAGATTTCTTATAGGAATTAGCTCACATGACTTTGGGAGTAGGCAAGTCCAAATTCTGTAGGTTAGGCTGCAAACTGGGAACTCTGATGAAGGTTTTTGATTAATTCCCCAGGAGAGGCTGGCTGGCTAAAGTAGAGATAGAAACTTTCCCCTCTGACTGCTGAAACCATCAGTTCTCCTTTTAAAGCCTGCAACTGATTGTGTGTGACTCTTCTCATTGTTGAAGACAATCTTCTCAGTTGATTGTAGATATAATCAGTCATAGATACAATCAGCTTACTGATGATTTAAGTCCATGAAATATCCTCACACTAACAATCAGGCCAGTGCTTGCTTGACCAAAAAACTGGACACTATAACCTAGCCAAGTGACACATGAACTTTACCGTCACACATACTACAACATGGGTGAACCTTGAAAACATTATGTTGACTGAAATAAACCAGACACAAAAGGATAGATATTATATAATTTCATTTATATGAAATATCTAGATTAAGCAAATTCATAGAGACAGAAAATAGATTACAGGTTACCAGGGGCCTCGGGAAGAGGGTAACAGGGTGTTAATGCTTAATACGCACAGTTTCTGTTTAGGGTCATGAAATAATTTTGGTAATGGATGGTGGTGATGGTAGCACAACACTGTGAATGTAAAAAATTAATACACTGAGGTACACACTTAAAATGATTAAAATGGGAAAATCTGTGTTATATATGTTTCCACAATAATTTTTTTTTTTTAAGTTTGGGGACCACAGTTCTCTCTGGCACTATTATTATTTTATACCTGTAACAGCAGTCTAGACAAAAGAACATTCAACTTCACACCAACCAGGGCTTGAGTTCCCAGTGCTCCCAAGGCTTGTTCTCATTACATCATTCAGGTCTTCGTTCAGAAGCCATCTCCTCAAAAGCCTTTTCTTACCCCTTTGTGTTTTTGTTTTGTTTTTGTTTTTGTTTTTATATACAATCTAACTTTTCCCTTTTTTTTAATTTTTTAAAGATTTATTTATTAATTTCACCCCACCCCCGTTGTTTTTGGGCTCACTGTCTGCTCTCCGTGTGTTCTTCTGTGTGTGCTTGACTTCTCTTTAGGCGGTACCAGGAACCGATCCTGGGACCTTCCAGAATGGAGAGAGGCTGTTCAATCTCTTACACCACCTCAGCTCCCTGATCTGCTGCACCTCTCATTGTCTCTCTTCTGTGTCTCTTTTTGTTGTGTCATCTTGCTGCGCCAGCTCTCCGCATGGGCCAGCACTCCACGTGGGCCAGCTTGCTTTTCACGAAGATGGCCCAGGAATAGAACCCTGGACCTCTTATATGGTAGACAGGAGCCCAATCACTTGAGCCACATCTGCTTCCCCTGGCCCCTTTGTAAAGCAGCATGCTCTTGCCTTCTCTAGCCCTAATCTGACTTAATTATCTTCCCAGAACTTATCTCTATCTGCCAATATAGTACGTATTTCTTTGCTCATTGTCTGCCTCCCCACTAGACGAGGAATTCCTCAAGGGCAGGGCTTGGGTCTCTCATTCGCTTCAGCATCTCTTGAACCATGTCTGGCAGTGAATAGGTTGGGTCACCCAGCGGCATTCCAGCCCTGGGAGTTACTCAACTCTCATAGCTTGGGTTCCATGGGAGATTATGCTTTGGCTAAGTAGACACACTCAGGCAAGATGTGGAAGGCAGAAGTCTGGTGCAATCACTGCTGAAAATTCCCAAACAACCCCAAGCCAGGCTTAACTGCAAAAAGAAGCAGCAGCAGCACAGCTCCCACCTCATTTCTGATTTCCTCTCTCTTAAAAAGTCTTCATATACCAAGCACAGTTTGGAAACAATTGAGATAGAAAGTGTTTTAATAACTATATTTTCAAAGTACAAACAATCTGTTAAAGGAATTTTAGAGAAAGAAAATAATTTGCAGTTACTTAGGAAACACTGCTGCCTGCTGATGGTGCTCAAGGTTTAGAGTCAAGAGCTGGGGGTCAGGATGGAGTCTTGAAAGGCAGGGTGGAGTGCCCTGGCAAAGGTCAGATGTGAGAGGGTCTGCGCAGGTGCAAAAAGATGTAGCTCCACTCAGCTGGCAGAGAGGGCGAACCATGGGGGAAAGTGCAAATAAGATGATGTCATTAAGATAATGGACCTATGTGATTTTTCTGTGGAATGTCCAGAAAACCAAGTCTGATTTAGACTATATTGTGACAGAACAGGAGAGTTAACTTAAAACAGACATCAGTATGCATTTGCACCCAAAATATCTGGATATTCTCCTTTTCCCAGGAAACAGTTAAAAGTTGGGGAAAGAGTGAATGAATCTCTGTTATATATACACATTGTGGGTTTTCAGGGTCTTTCATTAGGAAGACCCAAATTCACCTTCAATCAATGGGCTCTGTGTCTAAGAACTGGCTCAGGTCTGGAAACTGGACAAGGGATCCTTATTCTCCATTGTGGCAGGTGACATCAGATCCAGTTTGTCCACTTTTGATTTTTTTTCTTCAGTTATATGGATCAAGCAACAGCTTCCCCCTTGGCTACCTGTGTAGGCACATTACAGTCTATTAGCCATTGCCACAGATACTTCTAGTCACACCCCTGGTTACATTCTAATTTTATTGCTCATTCTGACAACTATGTCTCCCTTTGCATCTTATAATTAAATGTTTCCAAATGGACTTTGCTATTCTGGAATCCTATTATCCACATTAATGCTAGGAAGCCAAGTTCCGTAGCAGTCTCCCCTACCTTCAGCCCTGGCCTGCAGAGAACAGCCACCACTGAGCTGCTCAGTGATGCTAGTCTCCCTAGCATGAGTATGTCCTCATTGCTTTTGTGTAGCAAGTGTCTTCTAGGCCCTCCAGGGAACATAATCAGTCAGGAGGTTCTCAATCTTATGTAATAAGCCCATTGTAGAATATCCATTTCTCTGAGTCTTTTGACCACTTCTTAAGTATTCTCCTAAGGCATTTTCAGAATCTCCACTTTATTTGCTATTGGCTGTCATTGTTTCCAAGCTTTGAGGAGCCATCTAAGCAACATGTTAGGAGTGGTACCAGATGTCTATACCTGGATATTAAATCCTGACTCATCATATCAATAAACTCTCCCTTATTCAGCCTTATATTCCAATTCCCCTCTGGCCCAGCACTGTCAGCATACACTCCAAGAATGTTCTCTAGGTCCTGCTAGTATTATTTATTATTACCCAAGTACTGCAACTTTTATGATGATTAATGTATTTCACTCCTGAAGCATGACCAGAACTTCCCCAATGGGACCATGTAAAGATTCAACCCTAGTTATAGGCCTAGAAGCCACGAGGAGGTGCAAACCTTGAGGGACATAGTTATCATGTTGCAAAGCATAAAAGCATATACCTTGTGAGGCCTCTGCATGATTGCCAGTCAGGAGAAGCCTGCTGTCCTCCAGACAAGAGCAGGGGGCTTCCTCAGGCCCAGAGAATTCAGAGGACTCTTGGGAGTTCATGGTTCTCAAGCATATCCACCCAGATATTCCCATTCCAGAGCTCACACCTTCCCTGCCAGGCCATGATTCTGATGTGAGAGACTTCCCGAGACTGCAAATTCATCCTTCTCATAAGGTCTGCTGTTTCTGTAATTAAGCCCTGTCTCTGATGGCCAGCATGACCTGCCCTTCAACTACAGGAGATGGAATCCTCTGTAAATGCTGCTGAGGAGGTCTTCTGACTTCCCCACCATGCCTTGAATTGGTAATTAGGGGCCTGAACCTGTCATTTTCTCTCTTTAATGCATGAGTGGCAACCAGTGATAATCAGCTTATTCCATGGTCATAATTTACAGTTCCCCCATAACTCTCAAATACCAAAAAAGCATTTATTTATTTTTTCTTCTTCCATGTTTTGTTCTGACTTTCATGGTATTTGCTTACCAATGACATTTACACTATCTAGGCTTTGGGCACTGTGTGGTAACTTGCAATCTCTTGACAAACATTTGTTAGATTGAATTAATGGAACAGGATAGAAGTGTTTGAATTCAATGTACACATTTAGCTGCCTCTGAATTCTATTTGAACAGAAGCCATTCATGGGCTAGCTGAGCCAAAGGCAGAAAGAGACCAGCTTGGTCCACACCAGTTCCCCATGGTTCCTGGGCCTATACCCTCCAGATTCCCTCTGTGTTGCCACAAATCCTATGCCACTGGGCTCCTTCTGTGATGCAGAGAGAAGAGTCCGGCAATGTGAGGATGCTGAAATCCACTGAAGAGTCTTGAAGCTCTGGCTTTCCCTGTGTCTGCTGCAAAACAGAATTAATGATCTCAGCCCACACGTCTCTTTTACTTTGGTTAATATATGTGACCCTGTGTGTGCTGTCCTGAGTTTCCTGGGTATAACCAAGATGGAAGATCCCTGCTTGTCCCTATCGCTGAAGAAAGAGGGCAGGCTGTGGGTGCCAGAGGCGCAGAATCATTTACCTTCCTGTGAATACTGCCTCTGGGGAGGGTTCATCAGCTATTAAAGCTAAAGATATACATATTCTATGAGCTAGAAATTCCACTCCTAGATATATACCTAACAATTGCATGAACATAGGCACTAGGAGAAATGATAAGATTATATCATAGCAGCACAATTCATTGTAGTAAAAAACTGGAAACAACTCAGATTTCCATCAACAGTAGAATGGATACATTGTGATATAGACATACAATGAAATATGTACCTGTTATCTACTGCTACATAACAGACTACCCCCAAACTTAGTGACTTAAAACCACAAGCTTTTACTTAGCTCACAATTCTGTGGGTCAGCAATTTAGGCTGAGCGCTGCTGGGCAATTCTTCTGGTCTCAGCCAAACTCCTTCATGCATCCATGATTAACTGTGGGTCAGAGGCTCTGAAGGGCTAAGATCGGAACTGGTACATTATCACTTTCAACACATTTGATTGGCCAAAACATGCCACATTGTCAGCCCAGAGTCAAGGTAATGGAAAACAGATTCCATCTCTTGATGAGAAGAGTGGTAAAGCCACATTGCAAAAGGCATGGATACTGGAAGGAGTGAAAGATTGTGGACGTTTCTTTAATATACCCCAGAAAACTATATAGAAAAAGAAGACAATAATCCACTGCTACATGCGACAACATGGATGACCCCCACAATTATTGAGTGAAATAAGCCAGGCACAAAAGAATGCATATTGTATGATTCTATTTATGTAAAGCTCAAAAATGAGCAAAAGTATAGGGTTTATAGATACATACTTAATAAAGTATTTTTAAGCAATTTATTAAAGTATATCATTCATACATGGACATACATAAACTATAAGTGTTCAGTAAACATCATGATCTTACAAAACAAACATGCATAACATCATACAGGGCTTCCACACATCACCCCTCCACACAAACACCCTGCATTGTTGTCAAACATTTTTTAACAAACCATGAAAGAGCATCATCAAAGTATTACTACTAACTATAGTCCATATCTTCCTCCCCTATACATTTTTTTAAGGATTTATTTATTTACTTTTATCCATTTTTACCACCACCACCCTTTTTTTTTTTTTTTTTTTTTTTTGCTGTATCTGTATCCATTCGCTGGGCAACTCTCTGTGTCCGTTTCCTGCTCCCTCTTCTCATCCTTCTCCTCCTATCTTCACTGGGATTCTATCCTCGCAAACCCCAATGTGGGAGAGAGGCATCCTACTGCCTACGCCACCCTACTTCCTGGTTTTTCAGTACGTCTCGCCTTAGCTTTCCCTTTTATCACTCCCTGTTACTTCATCATCTTGCTGTGTAGCTCGCGGGGCCTGGCGGCGTGCCCACAGGCGGGGCCTGGTGGCCCACACACCTTCTATATTTTTCTTTTTTTTATTTTTACGGGGAGGTCCCAGGAATTGAACCCAGGTCCCTCCACATGGGAGACAGATGCCCAACCTCCTGAGCCACATCTATCCCCCTGCTATATCTCTTAAGTTTTGACCATAAATACCCAAAGTTACAGTCCTTTCCCATACAGGATAGTCATATAATAAACCAGGCTTAGTTTATCACCAGCATTCCAAAAACCAGACCTAGGGAGAAAAACTAGGTCTGGGGACACATGCATGGTTTCTAATATAGTGAATGTTTAGCTACCCTGATTATCCCAAAACCAGGACAGTGAGAATATTTGCATTAATAAAGTATTTTTAAGCCAGAGAATTGATTACAATAAATGTTGATATGGTGGTTACTTGGGTGCTCATTTTATATCATTAACTGGTAGATTCATGTATTATATATTGTTCTTTGGGTGATATCTCATGGTAAAAAAAATTAAATACAGTATGATATTACAAAAGAACAAAACAATGGGCCACAGGAACAGAATAAAGAACTGAGAAACAGTCCATGACCATAGATGAGAACCTGATATACAGTAAATGTTGATGTTGTTTCACAATTTAACTACACATTGTTTAGAAGATGGTATTGGAAAAACTGACTCACTAGAGGGAGAAAAATGAAACTAGATCTCTACCTACCAGAGTATTACAAGGAAAGCTCCAGAAGGATTAAAGATCTCAAGGCAAAAAAATTAGAAGTTAATGATAAATAATTTGGGTCAATATTTTCTTGATGCAGGAGGTGGGGAAAGGCTTTTAAAGAACAGCAAAAGGGAGTTTTGATACTGGAGCCCTGAGAAGTAAACACATAGGAGAAGAACACAGAGGAATACAGACCACTCCATAGACATGGCAGAGGCCCCAGGAAGAGAGAGAGCCTGATGGTCTACAGCTGACCTTGTGGAGAGAACAGAGCAGCTGAGCCCAGAGAGGAACAAGCCCCTAGAGAGAGATGAGACTTACCCCAGCCTACAGCTGATATTGAAAGAAGCTGGGACCATGGAGCCTTAAGAGGAAGAGGGAGGGTGAACCCTTGCAGATATCGAATTCTATTCAAGGGAATAGAACACGTGGCAAAAGACTTTGGTGAGGGAAGTATCTTATGCTGTATGGCCTGGTAACTGTAAGCGTCTACCCCAAATAAATACCCTTTATAAAAACAAACAAACAAACAAACAAAAAGAACAGCAAAAGAGCAAATCATAAGGACAAAGCTGATTACATTAATTGCATCAAATTAAGGAAATCTGTTCAACAAAGGATATCATGGGTAAAGTTGACAAATTTGGAGATGTTGTTATATCTAAAACTGTCAAAGAAACTAATATCTAACATATAAAAGGAGCTCTTACAAATCAAGAAAGTGAATTAAATATAGTCTTCAGTTTATGGCACTCTCACCATCACTGATTTGGACAGGAACACTTTAACCCCATTCCCTACTTTCAAGATTAAAAAGCAGGAATCACCCCCCAAAAAATGGACAAAGGAAATGAATAGACAATTTGCAGAAGAGGAACTCAAACAGGCTAACAAGCTTATGATGACAGGCCCAAAATTATTAGCTATCAGAAAAATGAAAAGATTTAAAATAATTAGATATTACCTTATATTTATTAAGCTGGCAAAACTAGAATGCCAGGTGTTGGCAGGAACATAAGGATAGAAAAACCCTCTTACACTATTGGTGGGAGTATAGTCTGGTGCAGTTACTCTGGAGGGCAATTAGACAATTTCTAATTATAATTGTACTTTGTGACCAGCAAGCCCTACTCCCAGATATATTTTCCAAAGAAGTTCTTCTCAATGTCACATGAGAACATCTATGAGGATGTTTGTTCAGACTGTGGTAATGAGGAACTGGAGGTGATCCAGATATCTATCATCAAAGTATGTGGCTCAAGTGGTTGAGTTCCTGCCTACCACATGTGAGGTCACTGGTTCGGTTCCCAGTGCCTCCTAGAGAAGACAGTGAGCTGGTGTGACAGGCAGGCATGGCAAACTGATGCAACAAGATGACACAACAAGAGACACAAGAAGAAAAACATAATGAGAGACACAACAAAGCAGGGAATAGAGGTGGCTCAAGCGATTAGGTACCTCCCTCCCACATCAGAGGTCCCAGGTTTGGTTCCCAGTACCTCCTAAAGAAATAAGGAAGATGAATAGACACAGCAAGTGCAAACAACGAGGGGCTGGGGAGAAATAAATAAATAAAATAAATCTTAAAAAAAAAAAAAGTAGAGAGGAAAAATTTTAATTACTCTGCAGCAGTTAGAAGCAATAACTACAGGTGTCCAGAGCAACATGCATTATGCTGAATGGAAAAAAAAAGAGGAAAACCATGAGATCTATCGCAGATGTCACTTATATAAATTAAACGACTCACCCAGCAAACAATATACATGTTACAAGAACATAGACAAATAAAAGCACTTGAATTATACAGAATGGTTGCCCACAGAAGGATGGAGGCAAATGTAAGGGGGGATTGGGGTTAAAGGTCCTGCCCAAACCAGTGATGGTGGGAGTGCAATAAACTGAAGACGGTATTTAACTCAACTCTCTGTGTCCAAAATTCCCTCAAAAAAAGAAAAAGAAATTTCAATATAACAGGAAATTTTGAAATGAAAAAAAAAAAATCCTCCTTTCATAGTTTTTCTTTCCAAGGTAACTACAATGGCTGTTTAAATGTGTGTGTGTTCCATATATTCTAGAAAAATGTTGAATGTGTTTACTAGCACATTTATATGAACATGCAATTTTTATCTATACACACTGTTCTGTACCTTATTCTCTTTGCTTCATAATATACTTTGAATATCTATCCTCCTCAGCACCTACAACTCTACCTTACTTTTTTATTGTGGTAACAATTTTACGGCATGAAATTTCCCATTTTAACTTCTTGCAAGCATACCATTCAGTCATGTTAATTATATTTGCAAAGTTGTACTACCATCACCACAAGTCATACCAAAACTTTTCCATCATCCCCAAACATACATACCTGCCAATAGATATGTAGGTAGTTCCCATTGTTTTCTATTAAACAATATCTTTGTACCCATTAAGCAAAAACTCCCCATTTCCCACCCCCAGCCTTGCCCCGTAACTTCTAATCTACTTCTGTCTCTATGAATTTTTTTATTCTAGATATTTCATGTAAGTAGAATCACACAATATTTGTCCTTTTGTGTCTGGCTTATTTCACTCAACATGATGTCTTCAAGGTTCAACCATATTGTAGCATGTATCAGAACTTCATTCCTTTTTATGGCTGAATAATATTCCATTGTGTGTACATACCACATTTCATTTATCCATTCATCTGTCAATGGATGCTTGATGTATTAGTCAGAGTTCTCCAGGAAACAGAATCGACAGGAGATATGTACATGTATAGTGTGTGTGTGTGTGTATCCATATATATATATATCCATCCATATATATATATACCTAAAATGTAAGTATTATGAGATTTATTGTAGGAATTGGCTCCTGTAACTGTAGGGCTTGGTGAGTCTAGATTCCACAGAGCAGGCCACAAGATCGGCATACCAATGAAGGTTTCAATGAATTCTCTAGGAGAAGCTGGCTGGCTGAAGTACAGATAGAATTTCTTTTTTCTGACTGCTGAAATCATCAGTTCTCCCTTTAAGGCCTTTAGATAATTAAATGAGACATCTCTTGTTGCTGAAGGCGATCATCTTTGTTGATTGTAGATGTAATCAGCCAGAGATGCAATCTATGACAGATGACTTAAATCCGCCAAATATCCTCACAATCAGGCCAGTGTTTGCTTGACTAAACAACTGTACATTATAGCTTAGCCACGTTGACACATTACCTTCATACTTGGCTTGCTTCCACTTTTTGGCTTTTATGAATAATGCTGCTATGGACATTGGTGTACAATTATCTGTGCAAGTCCATGCTTCCAATCCTTTTAGATATATACCTAGAAGTGGGATTGCTAGGTCATATGGTAATTCTATACTTAATTTTCTGAGGAACTGCAAAACTATTTTCCACAGTTGCTGCATGATTTTACATTCTCACCAACAATGTACCAGAGCTTGTATTTCTCCACATCCCCAACATTTGCTATTTTCCATTTTTTTAATAATACTCATTCAAGTGCTATCTCGTTGTGGTTTCAATTTGCATTTCCCTGATGACGGATGATATTGAGCACCATTTCATGTGCTTATTACCTATTTGTATATCTTCTTTAGAGAAATGTTTATTCAAGTCCTTTGCCCATTTTTAATTGGGTTTTTGTCTTTTTTGTTGTTGAACTTCTACCTTACTTTTTAACAGCTGCATTGTATTGATATACTCCAATTTAATTTTCCTGCCAATAGATATGTAGGTAGTTCCCATTGTTTTCTATTAAACAATATCTCTGTAAACATCCTTGCATGTACATTTATAAGAAATTTTAGCAATTATATTTACAATGTAAATCCCAAGTAGGGAAATTTCCCAATCAAAATATACATGCACTTAAATGTTTGATAGATATTGCTAACTTGTCTTCCCAATGGTTGCAGCAATATAAAATCTCATTTAAAAAAAACATATGAAAGTACCTATTTCCTCCATACATTTACCAGCTCTGGGTGTTATGAAGCTTTTCATTTTTTTACAAATCTAAAAGCTGAAAGATTGTATCTTGATGTTTTGATCTCCATGGTTTTAAATATGATTGAGACTGAGTATATTTCCCTATTTCCATAATTTTACAGACTATTTAAATTTTTTCTGTGACCTGTCCATTCTTTTTTTTTTTTTTTTTTTTTTTTTTTTTTATTACCGGGAGGTACCAGGATCGAACCCCGGTCTCTCCATATGGTAGATGGACGCCGAACCTCTTGAGCCACATCCGTTTCCCTGTCTATTCTTATAATTTGCCTAATTTATTCTGAGTTGTTTTATGGTATCATATTCATTTGTATGAAGGTTATTTTGCAAATTAAGACATTAGCCATTTTATCATACGTTCTGCAATTATATTTTCACAGTCTGTTTTGTATTTCCCCAACCAAAAGTTTTTAAAAAGTAAGTAAAAAAGTCTCAGGAAGTAAATAATGGAGAAGCAGACAACCTACTCCAAGAAAAAGAAAAGTCACAGAGTTTATGAGAACCTACTCGTTTCAGCATGAAAAATTGTAATGCGTAAAAGGCTAAGACAGATGCAATACAAGGAACTAGAAAGGTCCCACACTCAGATAATGTGATATATTGATGCATTTATGACACGCCACGAGATGCTAAAGAGGTTTTTGTGTGGTAAACTGAAAAACAACCTTTCTATAGCCAGGTTGATAAGCCAACAGATTTCACCAGTAAATGTCATGCTGTGTAGTATTTGTAAGATTTCTGGATGATTGTGAATTTTTTTTTTTTTTTTAGATTTTATTTATTTATTCATTTATCCCCCCCTTGCTGCTTTTGCTCGCTGGGTCAGCTAACCACGCCGTGCGGGCGGGCTTGCCTTCACCAGGAGGCCCCGGGAACCGAACCCGGGGCCTCCCATATGGTAAACGGGAGCCCTACTGATTGAGCCACAGCCGCTTCCCTGATTGTGAATTTTAAGAAAACATTTTCTGCTGCAAAATGGCACCTGAAACAAGCAAAGGCCAAGATATATTTAATATCTAATATATTGTTTAATATCTAGAAATAAAAGGTCTGTCTTGGAGGATGTGTTGGCATCTGTACCGATGGTTCTCCATAAATGTTTGGCTCCATGACAGATTTTGTCTCTTGCGTGAAAAAAAAAGAAAAAAAAAACCTGCTTTCTTCACAGGGAGGTGTTAGTTTCAAAATCTCTAGGAGATTAGATGAAAAAAATTCTGGGTGATACCACAAAAATTGTTAACTTTATAAACAAAGACCAGCTAACTCAAAAAATAAAGCTGTGTGCAAACCTGGATAAAGGGCATGTAAATCTCTGCTTTATAGTAAAATCTCCTGGCTTAGAAGAGAAAGAATTCTAAAAGGATGTTTGAGCTGAAAAATGATTTGCAGGAGTATGTTCAGGAAAGGAGGAAGCCAGGTTTTGCTGAGCACTTTAAAGATGAAGAGAGGTGGGAGCCCGGCTTGGGTTCCCAGTGCCTCCCAAAGAAGAAACAAACAGATAATGCGCAAACAGATGAAAGAGACATCTTGGGAGGGAGGGGGGGATAAAAAAGGAAACAACCAATGTCCAATCACTATTAATAATAATAATAAAATAAAGATGAAGAAAGTTGCAGAAACAAGCCTTAGAAAAGTTTTGGATTTCTGTGAAAGAAGAGTATCCTTTGAGTCATAGGAAAGCAATGACATTCTGCTGAAATTTTCAACTTCTAATATGTGTGAGCAAGCTTTTTCTGGTTTAACAAGCATCAATAACAAGGATCAATATCATCCCGCTTCGGATATAAATGAAATCTCTGTGCACTTACCACAAGTTTGACCCAGAGTATTTGCACACCAAAAAAGCAAGCACAAGTTTCAAGTGAAAGACATGGATATCATTCTTTGTTTTTAGCTTCGAAAATAACACTGTGTGCATGTATAGCCCTATAAAAAAGATCAAGAAACTAATACATGTGCATAAAAATTTTGTAACAGCTAGGTCTTTGTTTAAGCCTGATCATGTCACTCAGAGAGAAGATGTTTTTAAAAAGTCTTAATAAAGTAGTGTCTTAGACTATATCTTTATTCATATTGCTTTGGTTATAGCTATTTGCTTTACTATTCAATATTGTCAAATGTTTTCATATTGTAAATAACATTAATTAAAACAAATTTACCACTTAATTTAAAATAAATCTATCAAGCTGGCCTTTCAAAAATTGAATCCCATTTTGGTCAGCCAGTTATTTAACAGAAATGTATTAGCTTAAGATTTTTTTTAACTTATGAAAAGAAAGAGAGATTAATTTCAAAAAAATTTACCTAATCTTTAACTCCTTGATTTTACTTAAGAAAGATTGGCTTAAAAATCTTTTTTTGCTTTAAACAGGAGAAATAACACTCTTGCACATGTCATATACCATGTACCATACTTCATTAATATCTCATACAGTATAAATTTGTGATAAGACTTGTAGACCTACTTGGATAAGGTTAAAAAAGATCAAGTAGGCTTTTTAAAAAAGAAAAGCTGAAATCTCCTTGCCTAAACTACCAATTTGTAATAAAGTGTCTATCCTATATGGGAGGGGAATCATACAAAAAGAGTGGATCAATAAGTTGACCACAATAAACAAATCCACACAAAAAAATTCTCTACTCAAAAAAACAGATAATTAGTATTGGATTATCGTATCTATAATTTACTACTGTGCTAATGAAAATAAGCTTTAAATATAATAGTGTTTATACAGGGTTCCCTGAAACTTGAAAATTAGGTTCAGGGTTCCTCCAAGATAAAAAAGATTGAGAATAGCCTTCCTAAGAAAGTACTGCCACTGTGTTTGTGTGACGTGGGTTTCTGTACCCTCTTGTTTGATTACTTTCTCTTGCCCGAGGACTGGGAGGAGCAAAGTTCTACTGGCATCCAAACCCAGACCCTCCAATAGCAGGATATGGTGCGTCCAACTTGACATTGGACTTGACTTTTGTACAACTTGATCTCCAGTTCCCACTTGGACATCAGCTTTACTGTAGGACTGACACATGGTTTTTAGTCTCATGAGCTTCTTCAGTCACAAAGCACAGACTTGCAATTAAGTAAGGTAAATACCCTGTGTACTGATATGAAAAGATCTCTCAAGACATAGTATAGCATGAAAAAAATTACAAAATTATGTATAATATACCAGCCCATTTGTGTAAACTCACCAAGTTATATGGCCATATGAGTTCCTGGCTGACTATACATTCAGAGACATAGAGGTAAAGGTAAAACTAAAGGTAAATTTGGGGACAGGGAGAAAAATAGAAGGGAAAATTGCCCCACTAAAACTATGGAAATGAAAGCAATTTTAAGGAAAATAAAACTACTACATACAGAAAATGGGATGAAAGCTGCTAAATAGAATATGACCAAAGTAATACCCAGCTTTGGTAGAGTAATTTACAGTTAGCAAAACATTTTCGTCTATTTGTATGTATGTATGTGTGTATATGTGTGTGTTTATTTTATCAAATAAAATCAAAATTTCTCTTTTTTTTTTTTTTTTTTTTATTCTCTTCAGTTGTAAACTATCAGACAATCAAAATTTCTCTAAAAATCTAAAGTTCTCTGCCCAAAGGTAAGACATATAGCTCTTTTCTGGGGCAGGAACATCAAGTTATACCTTCAAGACCTGAGTGATATTACTATTTGTTCTGAATAAACTGATCAAACAGACGAACAGACACCTGTAATACTAGGTTCTAATGTCAGTTACCTTATCAAGAATGCAAACCACTTTTTTTCTCAAAAACATATGTGGACTTGTAGCTGTGAAAGCCAGATAATGCTAGACATACTTTGGAAAGAAACTTCTTGGTGTAGAGTTGTTCCTATATAGTCAAACTTGGCCTCAAAACTGGCAATGGAAGCCTATAACTTGCTAACAAGGTTTAGACATGTAATATAAAAAACAACAGGTATATCCTATACCAAGGGCTTTGGAATGGAGACAGGGGGAAGGGTAGTCAAGAAGGTTCTTCCAGAGCAGTCCAGGTTGCCTTTAGGGAGGCCCATCTGGAGGCAGGACCTAGTAAGATGCTATGCAGTTAACTTAGTTTTGACTCTGGAGAAGTATAAAACATTAACTCTGCTCTTAAGATACTATCAGCCTGGTTGAGGGAAGAAGAAAGGGGATAGAACTTAAAGTCTGGTTGGAGAGATAGACAAGTCAAACCAAATAGGCATGCAAATCACCCTGCAGAAATGATTATTTCCAGAGGAGGTGATGCCTGCACTGAGTCTTGAGGAAAGAGTTGGAACAATCCAGGTGATAAGGGTGATGCAAGCAGGGAAATGCAAGGAAATTTTTATGTTTACAATAAAAGGAGCTTATGAAGGTAAGGGAGCTGAAGTTAAGGAGATGATGGATCAGGAATAAATCAATAAAATCTTGGTGTAAGAAACCAAGGAATTTAAACTTTATCCTAAAAGCCAATGGAGAGCCATTATTTCTTTTTTTTCCACAGAGCTTGCTTTTATTTTTGTCTTAAATATAGTTACATTTTAAAAGTCATTATTCAATTTTAAGAATGAGACTGACTTGAGCAGATTTTTCTCCTTGGAAAGATCACTCCAGCTAGGTTTGGAGGATGAATTTGAAAGGGCCAGCCTGGAAGAAAGAGCAGGAAAGAAACTATAGCTACTCTTCAGGCAAAGACACATGATGACCCTCAACAAAATACAGCAACAGTGGAATGGGGAGAAGATCAACTGAAAGACAGTAGATATGATATTGGCAGGACTTGGTGACAATTGGATGTGGAAGAAATGAGAGGAAGGATCTTGGCTGACTCTAAGGTTTCTGGCTTAGACATCTAAATGAATAGTGATACCATGTGCTAACATAGAAAATATAAGAAAAGGAACAGGGATCCAGGGAGTGGTGAGTACAGTGCTGTAGAAATTTCAGAGAGGTCACTGGGCACTGTGGTGATTAGCAAGATTGTTAAAGAGGCCCTAAGGAATGGACAGAATGTGATTTAGTATCTTTCAGTGGGAACTCAGTCCTGACTTGGAGCTTTGATGATTCAACAAAGTGAAGATGGAATGAGGGCAGGGAGATCTCATGGGTGTGTCCTGGGGGGAGGAGAAAGGGATGGCCTACCTTAAAGAGCAAGGGGAAGTGGCAACTGCCTAGACACAGAGGACCTGCACAATCTTGAGAGCTACTCTTGTTCCTGGGTTCCTTCTAGACATCAGACAAAGCAACTGGGACTACCACCAAGGTAAGAAGAGAATATATAGAATAAATCTTCCCAAAACTGATGTGCCTGAGACAGGTGTCTCTCCCTTGGGCAAAGGAAGGCTACAGAACTATACATATGCAAATACTGTCCATGAGGTAATAAGTATATATAGTTTTAAGAAATCAGTTGCCTCATTTATAGGAAAGGTCCAGAAAAGGCAAATTTTAAAAATTTATAGAGACAGAAAAGTAGATTAGTGGTTGCCTGTGGCTGGGAGAAGGAATAGGGATTCACTGTAAAGGGGCATGAGGGATCTTACTGGAGGGATGAAAATGTCCTAAGACTGATCTGTGGTGACGGTTGCATCACTTGATAAAGTTACTCAAAAGCATTCAACTGGACACTTGAATTTTATGATATGTAAAATATACCTCAATAAAGTTGTTTTTAAATAAAGGAATCAGTGACTAGATCTTTAGCTTCCACATGTGGTCTTTCCTAAAAATGATCTGCCTGAGAAAGCAACTGTGTCCAGGGTTACATAAATTTTCCTTTCCTAATTTCCATTTCAATTAACCAAGCTCAAAAAGAAAGAAAGTCATATCATTCTCTCCTCCTCATTTTTACCGTGGACTATTGGCTCAGAGTGAAAAATCTCCCAGTTGCCAATTGAGAGACAATTTTAAATATTGATTTCTGAGATGTCTCCTTTAATGATTAGTGAGTTAAGGCTTAATATCTTGTCCTATCTTATACATAATTTAGTTAAGTGTATAGCCTGGTATTAGAAATTAAGTGTTTTAGCCTGTGTTAGGATGCTCTGAATTCAGATATATTGTGAAATGGAGCAGTTGACAATTTTCTTTTAAGTACCTCACCTTTCCACACCTCAGCTCTTATCAAGGAACACATAAGGAGTCCTGCAAGAGCAAAAGGAAGATAGCACTGATACAAAATTCTAAACGCTAAAGCGATTTTTTCAGGTATTTAAATGTAAGCCAATTTTTCCAGCTCTTCTCAACATTAATCCCTAGACTGTATTAGATAGGGAAAAATTCACCTTTGAACAGCTGAATTGTTTTGATACTGGTTTCTTAGAATGTTTTCTGGCACTACCAAATTTCTCAAGATACATAGGATACAACCCATGAATAAAAATTTCTTATGACTTCTTCAGATTCTGTATGAATAATAAAAAAGTAGGTAAACCTTATTTTATAAAGTCACATCATGAAATATATAATCCAGCTCCATGATCACTAATGTTAAATGGTCCAAAAATTATGCAGCCCAACAATCACACTGTATTTCCATTTGCTCTCCTACTCTCTTAATGACTGTTTCATTCTCCTCTCTCCTTAAGCCTCCAAAACCTCCTCTCCCATCCTCATTCTCAGCCGTAAGACCTATTTCCCTGAGAAAATTAGGCAATCGCAAGAAACCTTCCACAAGCTCCCACCACACATATCCCCACCCACCCACATCTCTTCCCATTTACTCTTATCTTCTTTCCTGTTACGCAGGATAAATTATAAGTGCTCCTAGGTAACCAACCATCTCTTTGTGTTCCGGGTCCCATCTCCACCTGACTATTCAGGGATATTACTCCAATGATCTACCTTCTCTCTCCTACACCGACAATCTTACCCTCTATCCTGAGTCACCTGGATCATTCACATCAGCTTATAGACATGTTGGTTTTCCCCCCACCTAATCACCTTCCCCTCTGACAATCACCCCACTTCTTTCCTTTTTTTTTTTTAACAATAAAACTCCTTACAAGAGTTGTCTATATCTACTGTCTTAAGTTTCTCTCCTCCCCTTCTCTCTTGAATCCACCCTGATCTGGTTTTACACCACCACCACTCTACTGAAACATCTCTTGTCAAAGTCACTGTCTTGGTTTCCAGGCTGCTATGATGTATACCACACAATTGGGTTAGCTTAACAACAGGAATTTATTGGCTCACAGTTTCAAAGGCTAGAAGGCATGCTTTCTCCAAGGGATGGTAGCATTCTGGCTGGCCTTGGGTTTCTTGGCTTTCTCATCTTAGGACAATGTCTTCTCCTTTTTCTTCTGGGTTCCTGCTGACTTTTGGCTCCTCTCTATTTCTTCTGCTCATAAAGAACTCCAATAATCTGGATTAAGGTTCAATCTCATTCAGTTGGGCCACATCTTAACTAAAATTGCCTCTTCAAGCAATCTCTTTTACAATGGGTCCATGCCCTCAGGAATGCAGATCAAGACCAAGAACATTTATAAATTGGGGTACCTAATTCAATCCACCACAATCACCAATAAATTCCACATTGCAATATCCAATGATCAATACATAGTCTTCATTTTACCTCAACTATCAGCAGCATTAGACATAGCTAATAACTCTCCTCCTTGAAAACGATCATCACTTGGCTTTCAGAATGCCAAATGCCTGGTTTTCCTCTCACCCCTAATCTTTGCAAAAGAGACTAAAAGTTCATGGCCTCTAAAAGGTAGCATGACCTAGAGCTCAGTCCTTCTCTCTTTTATTTATATTCACCCACTATCTAGGTTCATCCAGTCTATATACAATGGTGACTCATAAATATATACCTATAACCTGGACCTCTCTCCTGAACTCCAGACTTGTGTATCTAATTGCCTACTCTACATTCCCACTTGGACGTCTAATAAGCCCCTCAGATTTAACATAACATGGCTTGCCTGATGAGGTGACCTTTAACTTCTTCTTCAATGGGCCTGGGCCCCTGCTTATCTTTGTCAGGCCACCATCATTACAATTGTCTGCTCATGGTTAAACCAAGGAATGAGACCAACAAGCGTTGCTCCAGTGGATGCCCTACATGTATGGATTCCAGACATATTCCTCCATGTTCCTATTAAGTACCATCTACCACTTCATGATGATCAGTCAGTTATATCTGCCAATATGGTAACTCCTTCCTTTGCCTGCTGTTTTATCAGTATGAGGATTCCAAAATGACCAGGAGGCAATCAGAGCTCTGGGTTTAGAAGAACTTTTATTGTGTCCTCTGGTAGAAGAATCTTCTTCTCCACAGAGAACCTAGACTCTTCTCCTTCACAGAGAACCCAGACATATAGACCCACCAAACATGAATTTTCAGGGCATGAAGCACAAATTCTCCAAGTGGCTTACCCTTTAATTCCCAGACCCATGCATCTTATCTGTTAGGGACCCAGCACCATACAAAGGTCACAGCAATGCTCCAGCTACTCAGGATGTCATCTCCACAATAGCTCACTATCTGTGCTTAAGGAGGACATTCTAACATTCTATCAAGTCTGTAGTTTCTGGCTGATGTCTTAAATAGAAGGAAAGTGTATCCTATGGTCATGTGTCCATTGTCATACTACTTTCACCTTAAAATGGGACCTCTGATATGAGGCGATATTATTCAGGATCCCATGTCAGTAAATCAGCTTCCTTGTGATCCTTCTTAAAGTGGTGCTGGCCAAGGTGTTGTGGGCGGGAAAGGCAAACTCATAGCCAGAATTTGTATTGATCTCAATAAGGACAAATCTCTCTCCCTTCCCTAGTGGAAAGAATCTGATATAACCAAATTCCCACCAAATTAATGGTTGGTCTCCTCCAGAGATGGTATATATTGACAGCCCAACATTGATCACAGCCCAGCGTTATACATTTAGGAACAGAAATAGATAGATAAGCCTTACTTACTATAAGACACTTACTGGCCAAGTCATCCTGCCCCTTTGGCTGCTTAGTGTTTTCTCTGCAGTGAATACTCTCTGATGGGTAATCATGAGCAGTGTAATGATCCATACACTTTGTGACCTCTCCCATAAATCCATCCATATGTCTCTTTGCCAGCTCTCCCTGTCCTTGATCTCTCAGTCTCACACTCCTTCCAGGCTCCTGGCCAATCATTTAAGCCACTTGCCCCTTCTGAAAAATCCATGTATATCCTTAACACAGGTCATATTTTTCTCCACAGTGGTTGACCCAGTGTACTTCTTAAAGCTCTGCCCTTTGGAAGGAATTCCCCTTACCACTGTCTTTCAGGGTCATCCCTGAGTAGGGCTGTAATGCAGCAGTAGTCATTTTGTGCTTACACCAACACATCATATCTGCTTACCCCTTTATCCATAAACCAGGACCAAATTGCTTCCCTGTTGTCATCCGGTCATAGGGAGCTCCCCCATGAGGCCAAGGGGTTAAGCTGAGAGAGAGACATTAATGCATAGGAATAGGTGCCATGAGAGTCTGGGCCACCTGTTTGTGTAACTTACTTATGCTTTCTGGACCTGCTTAGGCCTGATCCCTGTGTTCCTTCAAATGATGGATTGTTGCTGGGTTCTCCTGACTCTATGACTGACAGAATTAAAGTTATAATGGGCTGCTCTGGTCACACCATCACTGGATATTTCCTAGTCAGATGCCTACTCTTTATCAGAGACCAAGGTTATCAAAGATTCCTCCCAGCATCTTTATCAACACAGATAACTCTTGTGTTATATCTTCAGTTCATGTTGCAGGGCTGCTTATACTGCTTAATCTGCTGCAAAGCCTTCTCTTCTCTGGGCCCTACTCAAAACAGACAATCTGCTTAATCATCCTATAGATAGGTCAGAGCAGAATTCCCAGATGCAATATATGCTGTCCCCAAGATTCTTTAGATTTTATTTGTCCTTCACATTGGAGTGAATGTTTCAACATGCTACAGGCCACTAGAATCCTAAAAGCCACCCATGTTGCAGGCCTCTAAATCTTTGTGGTGTTTTTCTCCCAACTCTATGTTTCATCAGGTCATCCAGAGTTCTCATCACTTCCTGCTTATCAGGTCCAATTAACATGATATAATTGATACAGTAGACCAACATGAAGTTCACATCTCAAGTACCACTATCCTCTCAGGTGCCCATCCCAGAAAACTTAGGCTTCATTTCTGGCTCCACCTTCTCCCAGGGTGACCCATCTCTCACCAAGCCCTGTTCATTTTAACTAATAATTATTTTTCTAATCTAATTTTTCCTCTGCAACTATACTACCGCTGCCTAGTTCAGACCCTGGGCTGGATATCTTCCACTTGCCCCTCCAAATCCATGCTTTGCAGTTCTCCAGTCTGTTCCATGCCCTTGGAGGATGCTGTTAATATATTACATCTGACTTCTAAAGGGCTTTGTCAATAGAGTACCAACAGGAGATCAGAGGATGGTAGGGGAATGAGGTATTTATTTCTTTGGCTCTGTCAAAGAAAAAACTGCACTGGACAATGTTAAGGCAATAATGGCTTTATTCAGGCACTGTTGCAGCAAGAGAGAGAGACTAAAGTCAACTCCATCTAAACAAAGGACAGCAAGCTTTTTAAGGGCTGGAAGCAGCTTGGAGGAAAAGCCCTGGAAGATAGCAAGGGGGGCAGGGCTGATCACTGGGATGGGTGAGTGATTTACTGAGGTTGCAATTAGAACAGTTTGATTCCACTGAGATGGGTGAGAGAGATGCTGATGTTGCGACTAGTACTACTTGGTCCAGAATGTGTTCCTTTGCAGTGATTAGGCTGCCTGGAGTCTCTAAGGGCTGGGAGAAAGGAGGAAGGAGATTAGGAACTGCCTAGTTAAGAGCCTCTCAAGCACCTGGGTAATATAGGGGCTGGAGTGAGAGGGTGAAGTCGGGGGCCAGATTGAGATTTAGAATAGTTAGGGTCTGAAGTTATCCTGTTTCCTTTTTTTTTTTTTTTTTTCCCCTGAAGTCCAAGTTGTTTTTCTTTACAGTCCCACAGCTGCAAGATTAGTTTTAAGGTAGTCAGGACAGGGGAGGGAGCCAGCAGAGGTGCAGAAGGAGTAAGGCCAGAAGATTGGTCAAGAGAAAGAAACAATCTTGGTCAGCTCCCATTTGGAGGGGTATCTCTGGTTTACTTAACCAGAGGTCACAGCTCCTGACAGAGAGCCCTCTATCTCTCCGTTGGGGTAACCCACTTCCTCTTCCTTCTCCTTCAGGCTTGTTCAGGATACTGCAATGCCCTTTGTGGTTTCCCTACGCCTTGACTTTGAAAACAGTCCCTTCATTACACTCTATTTAATTTACCTAATTAGAGTATATCATATATTTCTTGACGGTATCTGACTGATCAGGACTTTAACATCTCTTGCTACAATAATCTTCTAGCTGCTAGATCAATTATTTACCAAGTATACATAAGTACATGTACACACACACATTTGCTGAGTTGTCTCTCTAATGCAAAACTCTGATCATGTCAATATCTGGTCCCATTTATTTTCTTATTAAATTTCAATGGTGCCTCTTTGCCTTCTAAATAAAATCCAAGTTCTTTGCCTTGGCATGCAATAACCTCTACCTTCTGGCCCTTGACCAATTTGCCAGCCTTATCTCTAGGCCACTCCTCATCTCACATTTGATATTCCAGGGATACCAGACCACTTGTTCCTGCCACTCTGTGCTGTTTCTTGCCTCCTTTTCTCTGCTCATGCTATCTTCCTTGCCTGGTATGCTCTTCCATATTCCCAAACTCCTCATTCTATTCATCCTTAACTTAAGAAGCAGCTAAGAATTTTTAAAAAAAACAAGTCATGCATACTGTGGTCCCATTTATGCAATATTGAATACATGGAGAGCATATTAGATACAATATATGGATATGTGGAGAGTTGACTAGGAGACCGATTAAGAAAAATAACAATGGTTAATTTAGTGAGACATCAAATTTTTCACTTTCTTCTCTTAAAAGATAATTTAAAAAAAAAAAACATAAAATCATGGCTCTCATAGAAATATAAAATTAAAAGTGTGAACATTTTTATTTAACTCATTAATTACTGAGGGAACCAGTAAGATATTACAACTGATTCAAAGGCGAATCCAAAGAACCATGCACAAATAGGCCATAAGGAAAGCTGAAATAAATTTGCTTAATAGATGCAAGGCTGACTTCTTCTACAAGGGGAAGGGAAATCAATTGACCCTCCTCAGGATAAAATCATTTGCATGTCAATGGATAGGCATCTTTTGCATTGCCATCAATTATCTGCAACTCACAGAGTTGTATCCTTTTAAAAATAATAATAATAGAAGTTCTTTTTCCTAAGCCAATTCAGGTATGCCTTCCCCAGGATATTTTATAATAACCACCACCACTCCATGCTTAGTTTAGGCGCTCCTCCTTCCCCTATCGCCCATGAAATTGTGTTAATCATATATATATATAATATATAGGATCAAACCCAGGACCTCATACATGGGAAGCAGATGCTCAACCACTTAGCTACACCCACTCCCTGTTAATCATATTTTGTTCCTACCACAATATATTATAATCATTTATTATTCTATGGTCTCCACCCAAAGTTTGAGTGCCTTGAGTACCAAAATTATGATATGGTTATCTTTGTATTTTCAGTGCCCAGAACATAGAAGTCTCCCAATAAATGAATGAGATTCTGTATCTTTCTTATCCAAAATAAAGGAAGGTATGAATGGAACAGAAAGAGAGAGAAACAGATAGAGATAGAGATAGAGATAGAGATAGAGATAGAGATAGAGATAGAGATAGAGATAGAGATAGAGATAGAGATAGAGATAGAGATAGAGATAGAGGTAGAGAGAGAGAGAGAGAGAGAGAGAGAGACTTAGCCTTTCCTTTCCTGTAAGCAGGTTCTTCCTTGCCAAAAAGACTGATAAATGGCTTGGGAAAAGAGACTGTTAAAGTGATTCTGTCATTGGACAAGATGAAACCCCCGAAAGATTTAAGAATAAACTGCCTGGAGTGGCATTGACAATAAGTTAAGTAGGAGAAAAAGGAAATTCTACACTCTGTGTTGAATCCTTAGCTATGAGGTAGGTAAGGAATCCTAATAAATGAGTAGGAATGGTAAATTTCAGAGTATTAGTCTGCCAAAGTTGTGCTGATGCAAAGTACCAGAAATCTGTTGGCTTTTATAAAGGATATTTTTGGGGGTAAAAGCTTATAATCCCAAGGCCATCGAAAGTCCAACTTAAAGTACCATAAAAGGTACTTTCTCACCAAGGTCAGCTGCCAGGTGTTGAAGCAGAATGGTGGCGATCTCTGCCTGGTCTCTCAAGGCTTCCTATATCAGTCTCTGGCATAGGGCTTGTTTCTTTCTGGGCCTTCTCAGCTGCTCAGATGCTCTGTTCTCTTGCACTGCAAACTATCAGATGAATGGCTCATCTCTCCCTGGGGCCCCAGGATCAAACATGACAAAGCTCTCTCTTCCCATGTGTCTCCTTTTGTCCATTTATACAGGCCCACCAAGGGGACAGGGACTCAGCCTGAGTCATGCCTTACTGACATGGTCGAATCAAAAGCCCTAAATTGATTTTATCAAGTAAACTTGAACTTTTTGAATTTAATACAATAAAAGGGTCACACCCAGAGGAACAGATTAGTTTACAAGCATAATCTTTCTCTTTTGGGGATTCATATATAATCTTAACTGCCACACGGGGGAAAAAAAGTATGCATTTGTATTTAAAGTTTGATCCAAAAGCATTATCTTCTTTGATATTTGCCTAAAATCTAATTAAGTTTAAGTGTTTAAAAGGAATTGGTTTTATGTAAATAAAATCCATAGATACAGAGTTGTGGTGATTTGAGCAGAGGCTCAGCATCCTAAATATCAGGGAAGCCCAAGTTTACAGTATTCACAAAGCCCGATGAAAACTGTCTTAGTTTTCCAGGCTGCTATGACGAACACCACACATTGGGTTGTCTTAAAAAACGGGGCTAGGAGAAGTCCAAAATCAAGGTGTCAACAAGATGATTCTTTCTCCCCAAAGTCTGTAACATTCTGGTGCTGCCTGCCATGATCCCTGGGCTTCCATAGCTTGCATCTCTGCCCCGCATCACCTGGCAATGGCCTCTCCTTTCTCTTCTAGGTTCTCTTACTTCCAGCTCCTCCTCATGACTTTCTCTTACTATGCCTGAATCTCTTCTGTTTTTAAAAGACTCCAGAAATCCAGATTAAGGCCCATCCTCATTTATTTTGTATACACATTGATTAAAATAACATCTTCAATGGATCATATTTACAATGGGTTCATACCCATAGGAATGTGGATTAAGATTAAGAACATGTCTAAGTTGGAGTACATAATTCAACCTACCACACAACCTTAGCACTCAAACCTGAAGGATGGCTACTTTATAATACATGTTTGAGACAGAGCTGAATCGGCACAACTGACCACATAGGGAATGGTTTAACACTCTGTGACTGAGGAATCTGACCCAGAGGGTCTAATGAGGCCTCTAAGAAATCATTGTTCCAATGATTCATTTATTTACTCATTAATTCATTCAACAAAAATCTATTTGTTGCTAGACACTCTGCTAGGAGTGATAAATGCAACACAGTCACTTAGAATTAGTGAGATAAATGCTAGAAGGTGTGTAAGCACAGGGGGCTACTAGATCACAGGGAAGGAGCCACTAAATAAGCTTTGGGTAGTCAGAGAAGACCCTCCTAATGAGCTGAAAAAAGATAAGTCCTGGAAGAAAAGGCTAAGTGATGAAAAGCAGCCAGAGCCAGGCATTGCAAGCAGGAGGTGAGATGTATCCAAAGACTTAAGACAAGAGATCCACAAGGGATAAAATGATGAAATACATCAATCCTTAAGGAGACATGGAACTAAGTGTAATTTAGGTACTTTACAGTTTATAAAACACTTCCACATCCTTAATTTATTTGGTCCCTCACAACAATCCTGTGAAGTAGACACTCATTATTCCAAGGATCTCAAAGATAAGTATTTATTAAAATTATGGGGAAGCAGGTATGGCTCAAGCAGCTGGGCACCCATCTACCACATGGGGAGGTCCTGGGTTCAGTTCCCAGTGCCTCCTAAAGAAGACGAGCAAGACAGTGAGCTGACGTGATGGGCTGGCGCAGAGAGCTGACACAACAAGATGACACAATGAAATGATGCAACCAAGAGACACAGAAAGGAAACACAATGAGAGACACAATAAAACAGAAAGCAGTGGTGGCTGAAGCAATTAGGCGCATCCCTTCCACATGAGAGGCCCTGGGTTCAGTTCCCAGTGCCTCCAAAAGGAAGACAAACAGATAGCGAGCTTAAACAAGAGGGGGAAAAATAAATTTAAAAAAATAAATCTTTTTTTAAATTATGTATATTTATGTTAGAATTCAATTCTAGATAACAGAAACAACTCCAATTAATTTAAACAGGAAAGATTTAATATAGAGAATTCTATTCATAAGACTGTTGGAAGATCAGGAGAAGCTGGATCTAGGCTGAGCTTTCAGAAGTGATTCCCAGACCACCCCAGTCCTAGCCCAACAGAACCACTTATTGGAACTGTGATTACCTTTCTTAGAGGCCTCCCTGGACCAAGTTCATCAAGAAGAAGACCAGACAGAAACCGATATGCTTAGGTCCCTGACCTGGGCTTGGAAGGGCCTCCTGCCTCCTGTGGCCCCACTCTCCATGAGGAACACTAGCAGTGAAGCCAGTAGAAGGGCCAAACTGGACAACAAAGTTGCTGTGATCACAGGATCCACAAATGGGTGAGGCAACTCTTTGGGGTTGGGAGGATTATGGGTGTTTCTGGATTTTTTTTTTTTTTAACTCATTTTCTTAGTTTGGATCGTACAAAGCAGAGTCTTGGACAAAGGTTAGAGTGCAGGTAGTTTATTTGGGAATGTTATCCTAAGGAGAAACAATGAGGGGCAGAAAAGGAAACTAGGGAACTAGGAAGGAACAAGAAAGAAAACACAAGGACAAGTTATCACGTGACCACTCCAGGGCACTGGATGATGGGCTCCACCAGCCCTCTGGGAAACTTATTAAATGCATCTCAGAAGCATCCAACAGGGGAATACAGGAAGAGGATTCATCCATTGACCCCCTTCTTCCATTGGTCAAGGGTTCTCCTAATGGGGCTAATGCTTCCAGGTTCCATGTATGTGAGGGTCTAGGGATTCCACAGACCTGAGGTAAGAACTTTCAGATTGCAATTGCATAGCAAACCCAAAACTTGAGAAACTGAGAACTGATTGCCACGGTAATAGATTAAGTAAGAGGTGAGGCACAGAAGATATAAATTTACCCAGGAGGTCAAATTTACCCATGGACTGATGAATACTCTTTACCTTCTCTCGTCCTCTACCCGTCCATAAGTAGAGCATTAGGTTTAACTGCTCTATATTACTGAGGAGAATTAATTTGGGGCCTCAGAGATAGAAATGCAGCAAGAAAGGATGGGCTCAGCCCAAGGTTAAATTGTCATATCCTCTCCATCTCTGGACCCAGCATCGGCTTCGCCATCGCCAGGCACTTGGCCCAGGACGGGGCCCACGTGGTCGTCAGCAGCCGGAAGCAGCAGAACGTGGACCAGGCAGTGGCAGCGCTGCAGGGGGAAGGCCTGAGTGTGACAGGCACCGTGTGCCACGTGGGGAAAGCCGAGGACCGGGAGCGGCTGGTGGCCACGGTGAGGGAGCACACAGAAGGTGTGCTTATGACCCATACTAGGGAGGAACACCCACAGTCACCCCTGAACAGGCCCACAGACCTGGGCAAAGAGAAAAGATGCTCAGCAAGGGAGAGATTGCATGTTGCCCAGGATTCAGGGAGAGGTTGGACTGGGAGCATACTGGCAGGGAAGGAAGAGTCTGCTTCCAGCTACCTGCTAGAGCCTTGCGTAGTCAGTCTGGCCCTTCTGGAAGTGTTGGAGGCTGAGGACAGATCTGAAAGGTACAGAGATGTTGTAGAAGGACTCCTGATTTTACAGTCAGACCTAGAGGGTTCTTGGGGAAATGGAAAGGTGAGAATGGAGTTTCAGGAAACAGTGCAGTTGAGAGATATGTTTTGGAACTGGTAACAGCAGTGCCTGAGACTAAAGAAGGACATGAGGGGGCAGATGTGGCTCAAATGGTTGGGCATCCATCTGCCATATGGAGGGACCTGGGTTCAATCCCCGGGACCTCCTGGTAAAATTAAAAATATATAATTAAAAATAAAGAAAGAAAGAAAAATAAAGAAGGACATGAAAAGGGTAACTCGGATGAAGCTCTATCCCTTTGTGTCCAGAAGCTCAATGCCTGGCTCCTAAAGAGAAGAGATGGTTCTTCATCCTCACTTGCTGCTGTTCCTCTCCTGGATTTGACCCAGGCACAGCTTCCTCCTCAGGGGCATCAAACAGGAATCACATCCCACTGCATCAAAAACCTTTTGATCCCTAACCCTGGTCCTCTATGTCTCTATCTCCCTTGCAGACGCTGGAAAGCTATGGGGGTGTTGACTTCCTGGTGTGTGTGGCAGCAGTCAATCCCATAGTGGGAAGTACTATGAACAGCAGTGAGCAGGTCTGGGACAAGGTGAGGTCTGGGGAAGCCAACTTGGGGCAGGTCAGACTTCATCTTCACCTTCAGTGTAACCCTCTCTCCATCGTGGCTTACATACCCAGAGCTGGTCCACCAGTTCTCACATAGCCACCCTCCCAACACAGATTCATTGGCATAGAGCAAGGACAGGCACGTGATCTCTCTGAGCCTTGATTTCCCCATCTGTAAGATAGTGGTTGCCACCATCCAGGAGCTCCCAGTCTAGGAGCCAAACAATCACAGTAACTGTAATAGGTTAAGTAAGAGGTGAGGCCCAGAAGATATAAAGGGTTACCCAGGAGGTCAAATTGAAACCAAACATGAAACCAAACAATCACAGTAACTATGGAGCACAGATAAGGAAATGACTCTCTTCCTTTCCCAAGGATGTTAATCCCTGAGACTGGTACCTCCAGGCCATAATCCTGAAGTCCAACCTTCTTTAGACCCAGCTGACCATTGTCTCTTCTGTCCTAGATGGAACATCCTCCTTAGGCCAGTGCTCTTGGAGGCAGAGAGGAGACATTCTGCAGACTCTGGGGTCTCATGCCTGCAGAGTCCTCAGCCTGATCCCCAACAATCTTGCATCTTTAGAACTGCTGTCCCATGCATGCCAAGGAAAGCCAACACTCTCCCACTTTCCCATTTTCAGAGATCATCACATTCACATTCTAATGTGGTGTATTTGTTAATACAGTGAGGACACACTGCACTGTTTCTCTGTCCTCCCCAACTCCTCATTTGTTCTGGTTTCAGGTCCTAAATGTCAATGTGAAGGCCCCAGCCCTGCTGTTGAGCCAGATGCTGCCCTACATGGAGAAGAGGGGGTATGAAAGGGGATGAAGGAAGGGGAGGGAGTCATTGCTGCCTAACAAGAAGCAGGGGACCTAGAATGAGAGGTGGCCAGACATTGAGTTAGATGCTTATCCAAGTCTGGAAGACAAGAATAATGAAAGTTTGACTTTTAAACTTCTGGGACAGCTAAATAAACAAAACAATTATATCCTCTAGTGTCATTTTCTCACATCTAGAATGCTCAGGGGATCTGGCAGGGACTCTACTGGAAGCAGGACAAGGTATCCACAGACAGAAGGTCCCAGAGTCCTCACAACTTCTCTGGAATTGGGAAATGAAAGTGGCTTTTCTAGGTCTGCAGCAGCTCAGTGCATAGGTGTCCAGGTTCATAACCCTGAAGCACCCTGCAGCCCACCTATAACAAGACCAGTTACATTTCCCAGACCCATTTAACTCTTTTCCCAGAAGTAGGAGGAGAGCCACAAGGGCACAATGCCCCAGAGGCTATAAAATAAAAAATTATAGATAAAATAGATATTTTTTAACTTATCATCTTAAACACATCAATTAGTTGGCAGGAAAGTAATAAATTCTCAAATCAAAAACCTAAGTGAAAGCCAATGAGGTTTATCCGAGGCACGATTATTGCTAATTGAAAACTTTTCCCAAGTGCCAACTGGCAACACAACTGGAAAAAGACCTTGAATAAAAGGGGGAAATGGTAAAGACAAATGAGTTCAAGTGGCTAAGAGACTTCAAAGAGAGTCGGGAGGTCATCCCAGAGGTAACTCTTACACACACCTCAGTAGGAGCTCATAGAACATCTAAGTGCCTATCACCCCACTCAGTGGGGTTCCTGAGAGCTCCAGAGACACCCTGGTCTTATATAAGGGGGGATAGCCCCAGAGACTGATGCCTTATCAGTGGGTTCTATTTTGGAATCTGTGCTCCTGAGAGTGACAGAATTAGACTCAAATAAGTCCTCCCTGCACATGGTTCACCAGTCCCTTCTATTCAAACCTACATGTGATGCTGGAGTTTCTTAGGTATACTTCCAGAGACTGGAGCCTCCCGCCTACCTATGTGCCAGGTGTGCATGAAATCTAGGTAGGAGTTGCAGCTCCACCTAGATTTCA
>JAKSZT010054561.1:6184883-6219355 GCA_026826555.1 Tolypeutes matacus | reverse complement strand
ATATATATATATAAATAACATTTTTGTAAGCAAATACACATATATGCATATATATTTATATATCATTTTACAAATGTTTGTATGTATTGTGAGAATTTTGATTTTTACCCATGATAAAAAAAATAAAAAAAAAAAAAAAACCTAAGTGAAGATAAAACCAAAGAGAGGTAAGCTGAGCACCGCAGTCACTTTTTGCCTTGGGAATTTTCCAAATCCCCATTGATCAATCCCAAACCCTTTAGCTTCTGTGTTCACAGCCTCCCAAGAAGTAGGAGACAAAATAAAAGGTCTGACCAAGCAAAAATGAAACATATATAAACAGAATATATATAAATATATAGAGAGAGATTATATATAAAACTATAATAACTGAACTTTGACATGCAACAAATAGGCTTTTGAGTAAACATGACATGGCCAAAGAGATAATTAGTAAACTGAAAGACAGAACTGAGGAAATTATTCTAGAATATAAAATAGAGATACAAAAAGATGGAAAAAATGATGAAGAAATTAAGAGGCATGGAAGACAAAGCAAGAAAGTCTTATCCATGTCTAATTAATGTTCATAATGATAAGAGACAGAGAAAAAGTTGGCAAAGGCAATAACTGAACAGATGATGTCTGAAAATTCCTGATCTAGTGAAAGATACCAACTCACATAATCAAAAAGCCTAACAACTATCAAGCAGAATATATATATGTGTGTGTATATATATATTACTTTCACATAGAGTCACATTATAATGAAGCTGCATACATCAAAGAAAAAGGAAATCTTAAAAGCAGCCAGGGAATAGAAATTACCTTCAAAGGAACTGTAGCAGTTAGACTAATATCTTTTTTTTTTCTTTAAATCATTAAAACTTTATTTTTTAGAGATGTTTTAGATTACAGAAAGTTACATCAAAAGTATGAGGTGATATAACAAAAAGAGACACAAAGGAGAGACAATAAGAGACACAGCAGACCAGGGAGCTGAGGTGACAAAAGAGATTGAGCACCTCTTTCCCACTCCAGAAGGTTCCAGGATTGGTTCCCACTTCCGCCTTAAGAGAAGACAAGCAAACACAGAAGAACACAGAGAGCAGATAGCAAGCACAAAAATAAGGGAGGGAAGGTGGAATAAATATATTTTTTTAAAGTATGGGAGGGAGTGGATATGGCTTAAGCAGTTGAGTGCCCGCTTCCTACATGGGAGGTCCTGTGTTTGATTCCCAGTGCCTCCTAAAGAAAACAACAAACAATGAGCAGACAATGAGAAAAAACAATGAGCAGACAGAAGCTGGAAGTCAACAGAACCCAGAAAAGAAAGAAGACACCATCATGTGCATTGCCATGGGACAAAAAAGTCAAGGACCAAAGATTGTGGACAGTAAGCCCCAGTTCAGTCTTGGGAGAAAGCATCAGCTTGCTGATGCCTAGATTTTGGACTTCTCCTAGCCTCAAAACTGTGAGCCAATATATTACTCTTCTTAAGCCAACCCATTGCATAGTATTTATTTTAGCAGCTAAAACACAAGGGAAACAATCTGATTACTTTAGACAACTAAGACATGGTTTATCAAGTTTTTCATTTCTGTTGATGGATTTCTAATTAAGATAATGGCTCAAAGGCTAGTAATCAAGAAGTTCACTGAAGTAGAATAGATAAACCTTAGCACATTTGTTTTAGTTTCTTAGCTACTTAAACAAATACCATACTATGGGTCAACTTTACAATAAGAATTTATTTGCTCACAATTTTGAGGGCTAAAATGTTTGCTTGTTCCCAGGGTCAGTATCTTATGACTGCCTGGCAATATTTGGAATTCCTTGGCCTTTCTGTCACATGACAATGTACACGGTGACAACTTCTCCTTTCTTTTCTGGATTCTGTTGACTTCCAGACATCTTCTCCTTTCTTTTCTGAATTCTGTTCCCTGTGGCTTCTCTGTGTCCAACTTCCTTTTCTTATAATGACTTCAGCCATATTATGTTCAGGCCCACCCCTCATTCAGTTTAGGCACACCTTAACTAAGAACATCTTCAAAGTTCCTACGTACAAGTGGGTTCACACCCACAGGACCAGGGGTTGGGACCTGAACATGACTTTTGTAAAGGACATGATTCAATTCCCAATAAAATTATATAAAATGCATTCAGAGCAACTGCTGTGTTAAAAAAAAAAAAAAAAAATTTTAAATCCTCTTTATAGACATGATGTAAGAGTATAGCGTTCTCCAAAAAATAAAATAAAAATAAGAGTATAGCTTTCTGGATTGTAAACAGTAGTGGTTACCAAATGATTGAACAGCCAATGTTAAGTAAAAGCAAAAACTGGAATGTGCTGTGCAGGGAGGATGGAATAAACCCAAAGAAAGCAGAAGAAAGGAAAAAATTAAGAGAAGAGCAGAAATTAATGTATTAATGTACTGGTATTCTACTATAGACATATTGTGATTCAAGAATGGAAGAAATCACAACATTGATGTGGAGCCATTGGCCACTGGAGGCTCTGGGGGCAGGGAGAAGGAAAAGCAGTTGTAATACAGGGGATTTTTCTGGGATTGGGAATTGTCCTGAGTGACACTGCAATGACAGACATAGGCCATTTTATATCATCATATAACATACAGAATTGTGTGGGAGAGAGTATGGTCTACAATGTGAACTATGGTCCATGCTTAATGGCAAAGCCCCAGGATGTATTTATCAATTGCAATTAATGTGCCACACTAATGAAGGATGTTTATGTGAGAGGTTGTAGGAGGTGTGAGAAGTGGGGCATATGGGAATCCCTATATTTTTTGTGTAACATTTATGTAATCTAGGTGTCTTTTTAAAAAAAAATTTTTTTTTAATAGTAAAAAAAAAAAAAAACAGAAATTAACGTAAAAGAAAACAAAATATAATAGAGAGGACCAAGAAAACTAAAGATGATTAAAAAAAAAAAAAAAAAAGCAACTAAAGCCTTTGACAATTTTCTGGTGTGATTGATCAAGAGGAAAGGTACAAATAAAAACAAAAAGACAAATATAGAGATCATGAAGATAATAAAAAAGACAATAAGAGGATGTTAATGGGAAAAAAAACAACCTCTTTATCCCAAACATAAACTGAAATTGTAAAGAAATTCTTTACAACAAATTCTTTAAAACTATATAGCTTATCAAAACTGACTAAAGAAGAGACAGAAAACCTGACCAGTTCTATAACCATTAATCTGTGGTCAGAAATTTTCCCACAAAAACAAAATCCAAACACAAGATAGTTTCACTGGCAATAATTTAAGAAACAAAATTAAAGACCTAAAAAAAGTGAAATATATACCTTAACTAGGCCTGTTATTGTGTCTCACTCTCACAGTTCTCCTCTCTTCTTTCATATAGTCTCCATTCTCAGTCACATACAAGATAACTGCCTTCAGCTGACATATCGCCCTATTTTTCTCTTTCCAGGCAAAGTTCAGTGGTCCTGATCTCCTCAGTTGTAGCCTATAATCCAATTGTTGTAAGTATGACTTTATGTGGTTCCAAGTTAGACAAGAGGAGTAAAGATTATCAAAAACCTTCTATCAATCAACTGCACAGCTTCTGACACCAACTGCAAATAATGCTGTAATGTTCTGAGTCTACCCGGAATTAGGTCAGACCCCACAGGTTAAGGGGAATGCTCTTAAGAGACTGTCCTTCAGGCACCAGTTACAAGTTCAGGGGCCCAGGCCACCCACACTTTTGACCAACTGGCTACAAATTCAGGGGTTCCCACCAACCCCTTAGTTTCAATAATTCATTAAAATGATTCACAGATCTCACTGTAAGCATTAATTATACTTATGATTATAGTTTTATTAGTAAAAAGATAAAATAAGCCAAAAGAAGAGATGCATAGTGCAAGGTCTGGGAAGGCCTCAAAAGCAAGCCTCTGTGTCCTCTCCATAAGGTGTCAGAAAGCATCACCCTCCCAGCACAGCAATGATGTATTTTCTCAATCATGGAAACTCATAGAGCTTCAAGTGTCCCAAGTTTATATGGGGTTTCATTATGTAGGCATGATTGAGAGAATCAGTGTCCACATGGTTGTGTTCAATCTATAGTTCTTCTCTCTCCTACAGGCTGAGAAGGTGGGCTGATATGTGGCTCAAAGCCCCAACTCCCTAATCACCTGGTTGATCTTCCTGGTGGGGCTAGCCCCACCCTAAAACTGCAGGTGTGACTGGCCCCTCCCTGTCATCTCGTTAACATATAAACTACCAGATGTGGTTGTGGGTCCAACAAGAAGAACAAAAGACATTCCTATCATGGGAAATTCCAAAGATTCGGGGGTTGCTTCCCCAGGAACTGAGGACAAAAACAAGCCAAGTTTTTCATTATTTGTATATACAGTAAATTCTCCCCAGTTGGGTGTGTGGCAATACACAAGGTTTGACAATTGCTTCCTTAGGGCCACCATGTGCATATGTGATTATCTGTGTGAAACAGATCTTGCCTTTTTTATAAATGTACTTAGTGGGTAATTCTTGCCCTATCTTTTGGACATTGACTCCCAGACTTGGTTATCTGGAATTGTTCTTACTGGGATGGGTTTCTAGACAGAGCCCATGAAATACAAATGATTCTCCCTCATACCCAATTCTAGTACATTTATCTATTTCCCTTTCCATCCATAGAAGCTGGGGGTCTACAACATCAGTAAAACAGCCTTGCTGGGCCTCACGAAGACACTGGCAGTAGAGCTGGCACCAAAGAACATCCGGGTGAACTGCCTGGTGCCAGGAGTCATTGAAACGAATTTCAGCAAAGTGGTGAGACCAAGAGCAGCTCCTGGATCATCCCACTGACCTCTGGGGTGCCTTCCCTTGCCAGGCCATGCCCCATAGAGACCTGAACATTCAGACCCATCATTTTGAGGCCCTGATCCATAATCTTTAGGATCAACAGCAGAATCAGGACTTCAGTCCTCTGTCAGGGGCAGCCCAGAGTCTCCCTAGGCAGCCATTCCACAAAAATTGGGGCCTGCTTGATGTGGAAACTGCATGGTTCCTTCTATGTGAACTGCCTAATATTTTGGCCTTTCCTTTAGCTCTTAGAGGACTCAGCGATATTGAAATCTGTACGGAACCTCCATGGAATACAGAGGTAGGTTGTGCATGATATAGTGTCCCTTGTAAATCTGGATAAAGTGACCTCAGAACACCCATAGTGGGAAAAAGATCACATGTCATCCCATTGCAGACTACTTACCCATTCCCCTTTCTGGGCTCTGATGACCCACCCAGCCCTGGGATGAGCAAATTTCTCTGCAAAGCCCACATATCTCTACTTAAGGACTTCACTCATCCCCACAGAGATCTTGACTTCACAACATCATGCGGGGGGCCATGAGTGGGACAGTCTCAGTTCCATTTCTTTTTCCATGCAGATTGGGGCAGCCTGAGGACTGTGCAGGAATTGTGTCCTTCCTGTGTTCTCCAGATGCCAGCTACATCACTGGGGAGAACATCGTGGTGGCTGGCTTTTCGCCCCACCTCTGAGGGGTGTAAGTTCAGACCCAGTACTTTTCTTTCCATGTGTGAGCCCTGTGTGGCCCTGGGACAACCATGCCACAACATCCTTTACATTAATGATGAATCCATACTCCAAATACACACTTTGGGTTCAAACCTTCACTACCTGATTGTGAAATAATAAAAGATATCAGAAAAGAATGCTTACAGCATAAAGCTATCATTGTTCTCACCTTCTTTTCACCCCTTTCCTACTTTGATGATTAGCAGCTATGGCCTAACAAGAGTATACTAACCAGGAACCCATATGCCTCAGGGATGAAGGTATGGGCCACCTCTTTAGGCAAGCAACCTAGAACAGAGAATGTGCTGACCAAGAATGAGGGGGATCTTTTTTTAAAAGGTGTAACCTGAGCTCTTTTGCAGTTGTGGGAAGTTCCTGGCACACTGACAGTTTCTCCTACCTCAAGCCCCTGCACCCATCCAGCAACTGAAGAGATTGCTTGGTTATGGGCAGGTACAACCCAGAAGAAATCCAACAAAGGATGGGAATTAATGGATCATGTGGTTTTTAAGAGGGTCCTGGGCAGAAATGAGCCCCTGTTGACCACAGTGATAACCTTTTCATTAACATATACTTTATTGACATTTTTCCCTTCCCTGACTCACTTTTCCCACTTCCACTTCTTGACCTGAGTAGCAATTACATAGATATTGGCTTCATAATACTTAAACTGTTTTTGTATTTTACATACTTTTGTATGTACATTTCTCATTTAAAACATTAAAAGTATAATAGGTTGAGTAAGACTTTGGCTTTGTTTCATTATAATATAAATAAAATATTTCATGATTTTAGAAATAAATAAAATAGATGTGTCTTAGTTTTCCAACTGCTATGACAAATACCAAACCATGGGATGACTTAAACAATTGGAATTTATTGGCTCAAGTTTCAGAGGCCAGAAATCTAAGTCAAGGTGTTGGTCAGAATTCTTGCTTCCTCCTGGGGTCCTTGGAGTTCATCACAGAGCAATGTAGTCTCCTTTCTCTTCTGAGTTCCACTGACTTCCAGCTTCTGGCTCCTTCCCACAGCTTTCTTTCCTATGTCTGAATTTCTTCTCCTTTTAAAGGACTCCAGTAATCTGAACTATGTCCCAACCTCATTGAGCTGGGACACACATTAGCTAAAATAACATCTTCAAGTGATCCTATTTACAGTGAATTCACAAACACAGGAATGTGGATCAAGACTTGACCATAACTTTTCTGGGGTACATGATTCAATTCCCAAAGCACATAAATTGAAAGACAGTAAATAGAGTTGAATTGTTCTAGATTCTTGTACCGTCTATGTGTCAGTTGGGATCCTGGTAAGAAATATGTACTCACACTAGGTCATTTGAGAAGAGTTTTTAAAAAGTGCTATTTACAAAGGTAGATCAGGGTTTTAGGAAGCCAACAATGGGGAACCAGCACCACTTCCAGGCCCAAAGGAAAAGGGGAGGGAGCAGATATACAGGAACCAGAAAGGGTAGCTATAATGAGCAGCCTGAGGGGAGCCCTGGCCTTTGGTAAAGGGTCACAGTTCACCCATTGTGACCTGGCAGGGAGGGGCCTGAGGAAATATATACCCAACCAGAGGCTAGAGGGAAAGGTAACTTGTTAATGTAGCCCATTTGGATCAGCCTCCTGGGACAGAGAGTAGAAGGAGAAAGGGTGAAAGTGGTTGTGGATGAGGTAAACAGAAGATATACAATCAGCCCGGAAGAATGGAAAAGTTATTAATTTTAGACTTTGGCAGTTAAACTTACATGTTATAGAGTAACCCTTAGACAAAACCTGAAATATGTAATTACAAAATTAACAAAGAAAAATAAAATAAAAAGTAATCGATAGATGGAAGGAAGGAAGGAAGGTAGAAAGAAAAGAAGGGAGGGAGGGAGGGAGGGAGGAAGGAGAGCAGTGAAGAAGGAAGAGGTGAGGAAGAGAGGGAAGATAGGAGGAAGATATCCAAGTATATGCTGTCAACATTAAATACATATGAAACTTTAAAGATAAAACCTTAAGTATACAAGGAGATTGAAAGTAAAAGTATGGACAAGAGTATATTATTCAGTGCCAGCAGTCTCCAAGACTACTTCAAGCTCTATTATTTTCTAGAAGAACACATAAGACTCAGAAAAGCTATTATCCTCATGGTTGTAGTTTATTACAGTGAAAGGACACAGATGAAAATCAATAAAGGGAAAAGGCACATGGAGCAAAGCCTAGGGGAAAACAGACACAGGCTTCTAGGTGTCACCTCCCAGTGGAGACACAAAGGGACGCACTTAATTGTCCCAGAAACATGTAACAACATGTTGTAACAACCACCAGGAAAGATCACCCAAGCCTTGGTGCCCAGAGTTGTTGTGGGGGGTTTTTTGGTTTGGTTTGGTTTGGTTTTTTTTTTTTTATTTTTTCTGGATTGAACCCCAGACCTTGTATGTGGGAAGCCTTACAACCACAGAGGCACATCAGCTTCCCTGAGTTGGTTTTCTCATTGTTTACTTGTTGTCTGCTTTAGTATTTTAGGAGGCACCAGGGGCCTCCCATGTGGGAAACAGGCACTCAATCACTTGAGCCATATCCACTCCCCCAGAGTTTTTATTGGGGGTCAGTCATACAGGCATAGATAACCTATGTATGACTGACCTTAGCAACTCAGTTTCCAGCCCATCAAATGTCAGGCATACAAAAACACTTTTATAGGGAAGTGGATGTAGCTCAAGCAGTTGAGCGCTTGCTTCCCATGTATGACATCCCAGGTTCAATCCCCAGTACCTCCTAAAAACAAACAAAAACACTCTTATGGGGCACAATGTTCCAAGAACTCAGAGGTTATGTCCCAGGAGGCAGTCAAGGTCCTGTCCTGAGGATAGGCAACCTAGACCTGCTGAGTTACCCTTTCTTATACATACAGATACTAAAAAGTCTTTACATTGTCGCAAAGCCCGCGGCGAGGGGAGGGGAGCGGCCGACCGTGCGCTTTCCCGGCGCCATGAGGGGGCCCGGGCGCCGTGGGGGCCGCGGCGGCTGCGCGGTGGCGGCCGTTGCGGGCTGCTGTGCGGGGCGGCTGGCGGCTGCCGCTCGGAACGCGTCGAGTGCTTGTGAAACTGAACACAACAAAATATGGATATGGGAAACCAGCACCCTTCCATTAATAGGCTTCGGGAGCTCCAAAAGGAAGTGAAGAGCATAGAGCAGCAAGTGATTGGCTTCAGTGGTGTGGCAGATGACAAGAATTACAAGAAGCTGGAGAGGATTCTAACAAAACAGCTTTTTGAAATAGACTCTGTAGATACTGAAGGGAAAGGAGACATTCAGCAAGCTAGAAAGCGGGCAGCACAGGAGACAGAACGTCTTCTCAAAGAATTGGAGCAGAATGCAAACCACCCGCACCGAATGGAAATACAGAACATTTTTAAGGAAGCCCAGTCCCTCGTGAAAGAGAAGATAGTGCCTTTCTATAGTGGAGGCAACTGTGTGAAAGATGAATTCGAGGAAGGCTTCCAGGATATCATTCTCAGGCTGACACACGTTAAAACTGGAGGGAAGGTCTCGTTGCGGAAAGCAAGGTATCATCACACTTTAACCAAAATCTGTGCAGTGCAGGAGATAATTGAAGACTGCGTGAAGAAGCAGTCTTCCCTGCCGCTTTCCGAAGATGTCCATCCTTCAGTGTCCAAAATTAACTCTGTGATGTGTGACGTGAACAAAGCTAGAGGCACTCTGATTGCACTTCTGATGAGAGTGAACAATGACAACGAGACTTGCCGGCACTTGTCATGCGTGCTCTCAGGGTTGATGGCTGATCTGGATGCTCTAGATGTGTGCGGGCGTACAGAAATCAGGAATTACCGAAGGGAGGTAGTAGAAGATATCAACAAATTATTGAAATATTTGGATTTAGAGGAGGAAGCAGACACTATGCATGCATTTGACCTGGGACAGAATCATTCCATTTTAAAAATCGAAAAGGTCCTCAAGAGAATGAGAGAAATAAAAAATGAACTTCTTCAGGCACAGAATCCTTCTGAATTGTACCTGACCTGCAAAACAGAACTGCAGGGTTAGATTGGACAGTTGGATGAGGTAAGTCTTGAAAAAAAACCCTGCATTCGAGAAGCCAGGAGAAGAGCTGTGATTGAAGTACAAACTCTTATAACTTACATTGACTTGAAGGAAGCCCTCGAGAAAAGAAAGTCATTTGTCTGTGAGGAGCACCCATCACATAAAGCAGTGTGGGATGTCCTTGGAAACTTGTCAGAGATCCAAGAAGAAGTTCTTTCATTTGGCGGAAATCGGACTGATAAGAACTACATTCAGCTGGAAGAGCTGCTCACCAAACAGCTGCTCGCCCTAGACGCTGTCGACCCGCAGGGAGAGGAGAAGTGCAAGGCTGCCAGGAAGCAGGCGGTGAAGCTCGCCCAGAATATTCTCAGCTATCTCGACCTGAAATCCGATGAATGGGAGTACTAAAAGACCCGAGGCCTCACGCCTGATATCATTTGTTTTGCACTTTGTATATACTTCTATGTATTTATAGAGAGCTTTCAGTTCATTGAGCCTAAATATGATTTTTACATGCATATTTCAACCTCGGTATTTATGATTTAAGCAAATTATATTCAGTATCTCTGCTGCTTTTGATGTTGTAAAACAAATATTACAGCACATTAACTTTAAAAAAAAAAGTATAACTAAATATAAAGAGGGTCACTTTATTTTAAAAAGTTGAATTCAACAGGGAGATATATGCATTTTAATTTATACATTCCTAATAGCATAACTCCAAAATATATGAAGGAAACTTTGACAGAAATACAAGAATTCACTTTCCTAATACAAGAACAGTTCTTTTGGTAACTGATAGAACAATCAAACCAAAAAGTCAGTAAGAATATAGATGATTTAAACAACATGACTGATAATTTTTATTTAATGGTTATATATAAGACCATACTCAACAATGCAGCATACTTATTACTTTTACAAAAATTGACCATGTCCTGACCTAGAAAGCAAGCCTCAAAATATTTTCAAATGACTATAATTATATAGATTGTGTTCTTGATCACAATGCAATCCAGCTGGAAATCAATAACAAACAGATAAACCATAACTTTATGCTTGAAATTAAGAATACACTTCTAAATAATCCATAAGTAAGAAGAAATCATAAAGGAATTGGAAAAGATTTAGAAGTAAATAAGTAAAAATATCACTTACATAAGCCTGTCAAATGCAGATAAAACAGAACTTAGAGAAAAATTATATCATCAGCATTTACATTAGAAAAGAAGGACAAAAATTAATGAAGTGAGCATCCATCACATGAAGTAAGAATAAAATTACAAAATAATTTCATGTAAAGAAGAAACAGAAATATAAAGGAAACATGTAACAAAATACTAAATAATAGAAAAGATAAAACCAGGAGTTGGTTCTTTAGAAAAGACTCAGAAAGATTAACAAAAATCTGGAGGGAGTGACTGAGAAAAAATGAATTCAGGAAAAAGTAAAATCAGGAATTCAAAAAGGAAGTAGGCAATAGTTACAAAAACTTCAGACATTTAAATATGAAGATTATGCTAATAAATATGAAAGTTTAAATGCAGTGAACAAATTCCTAGAAAAAAGAAATCTTTCCAGGTGGCTCATGAAGAAACAGAAAACTAACCAGTTCTATAATAACTAAAGAAATTAAACTAGTGATTGAAATCTTCCCACATGAAAAACCTAGGTCTAAATAGTTTCAGCAATGAGGTCTACAAAATAAATGGGAGAAAATAATAATTCTAATGGAACCCCAAATATCCCACAAAATAAAAAGAGGATATACACCCTAGCTTGTGATACCAAATGGAAGAAAGGAAATTTCAGGCCAATCATACTTCTGAGCATAGATGCAAAAATATTAAACAATATAATAAAGAACAAAATCTAACAATATAGAGAATTGTCTTCCAGTTGACCAAGATGGCAGTGTAAGATGCTCCAGGGTTCCATTCCCCACAGAATCTTTGAATAAGAAGCAAAAAATGTCAGAGCCATCTTCCTTAGATGAAAACAGTTAGAAATTTGCAAGAACAAGACAGGCACCAAATCAAGAAAACACAGCTTAAAAACAGTAAGAGAAACTTGTAGCACACTTGCTGCCCACCCCCAACCCTCCTGGCACAGTATGAAGCCAGCCTGTGGGTCCCTGGCCCTGTTCCAGAGGGAGCAGTGTGACTCTATGCACATACTGAGGTGCCTGTATGCCAATGCCAATCTAGCTAGTGGAAGCTCAAAGACTGAACCAAGAAATTTGTCTCAGGATCTTCCTCCCAGAATATGTCCTAAAAGCAGAGAAGCAACTTGCAGGTAGCTAAAGAAGTGTAAAAAAAAAAAAAAAAAAAAAAAAGTCAAAGCAACCTGAGACAAAAGACCACCTGCAATAAGTTATATAATAGAGCACTTAGGTGGGGGTGAAATTCTATTTCAAAGTGATTAAAAGGAGCATTCAAATGCCTGTAACCTTTAAAATATGGAATTCCTGAGGCCACAAGCAAGCACAAGGACAGGAAAAGAAACAGACGCCCAATGGTAAACATGAAGAAAATACATGAAAAATATATTCATAAATAAATGAAAAGAAATTCAAAATGGTACAGTATTAACAATCAAGTAATCAAAGTAGGCTTTAATGGAAAAATTGAGGGTCAAAAAAAAAGGCATCATAAGACTTACAAAGACAAATTTTTAAATGGCAGAAGAAATCCCTGCATTATCAAGTACTTACTTTAAATGTAAATGGATTGGAAAGTTCCGGGAAGATGGCATCAGAGTAAGCAGGCAGAGCTCAACTCTCTCACAAAAACAATGGCGAAAGAGCCAAAAGCTGTCCAAGGGACTGCTTTGGCAGTCAGCAGACCAGGACAGTGCTGAACCCCCAGGAGGGTGAGGGAGAGAGAGGAGGAACCTAAAACAAACATGAGTTACTAAATCCTCGCGGTGGTTGGGAAAGGCATCCATTCCCCACCTGCAAGATGTTAAGCCTGGATAAAACCCCTGGCTCACTGTGGCCAACTGAGAGCAAACGAACCTCTTCCTCCCTGTCAGGTGTTGCAAGGGAGGAGGATGGGTGCATTGGAGGGTGGAGAGTGGTTTCTCTTTGGTGAGTTCCACCAGCAGAGACTGCATTGAATCTTAGCTCTGGCCAGACAAGAAACATGGGAAAACGGGTTGAAACACCTACAAGGAAAGACATTTATAGAGCATTATACCCCAAAACAGCAGGATATACACTCTTTTCAAGCACTCATGGATCCTTCTCCAGGATAGACCATATGATGGGTCAAAAGACAGGTCTCAATTAATTTAAAAGGATTGAAATTACACAGAACATTTCTCTGATCGTCAATAATGGACAGAAAAGGAGGAAATTCATAAATATGTGAGATTAAACAACACACTCTTAAATAACCAGTGAGTCAAAGAAGAAATTGAAAGAGAATTCAGGAAATATCTTGAGATAATGAAAATGAGAACACAACATATCAAAACCTATGGAACACAGCAAGGCAGTGCTGAGAGGGAAATTTATAGCCCTCAATGCTTACATTTTTTTAAAAAGAAGAGGTGGAGTGGATGTAGCTCAGAGAATGAACACCTGCCTCACATGTACAAGGTCCCAGGTTTAACCCCCCCAGTACCTCCAAAGAAGATGGAGGAGGAGGGGGAGGAAGAGGAGAAAGAGCTAAAATTGAGGATCTAGCTGCACACCTGGAGGAACTAAAAAGGAATAGCAAACTAATCCCAAACAATGCTGAAGGAAAGAAATAGTAAAACTCAGAGCAGAAATAAATGAACTCAAGAACAAAAAACAATAGAAAGAATCAACAAAACCAAAAGTTCGTTCTTTGAGAAGATCAACAAAATTGACAAACCTTTAGCTAGACTGACAAAAAAAAAAAAAAAAAAAAAAAAAGGAGGATGCAAATAAATAAAAGCAGAAATGAGAGGGGAGACATTACCACTGACCCTGCAAAAATAAGAGAAATCATAAGAGGATACTGTGAACAACAGTTTGCTGAAAAACTAGACAACATGGACAAGATGGACAAATCCCTAGAAACACACGAACCACCTACACTGACCTTAGAAGAAACAGAAGACCTCAACAAACCAAACACAAGTAAAGAGATTGAAACAGTCATCAAAAACCTCCCAAAGATGAAAAGCCCAGGACCAGATGGCTTCACAGGTGAATTCTACCAATCATTCAAAGATGATGTAATACCAATCTTGCTCAAGCTCTTCCAAAAATTGAACAGGAAAGAACACAACCAAACTTGTTGTATGAAGCCATCACCCTACTACCAAAACTAGATAAAGATACTTCAAAAAAAATGAAAATTACAGGCCACTGTAGGTCAAGTGGATTTTATCCCAGGTACGCAAAGGTGGTTCAACACAAGAAAATCAATTAGTGTATAAACCACATTGATAAACTGAAGAAGAAAATTTTCATGAGCCTCTCGACTGATGCAGAAAAGGCGTTTGACAAAATACAGCATCCTTTCTCGGAAAAAAAAAACGAAAGGAAGCTTTCTCAATATGGTAAAGTGCATATATGAAAAACCTACAGTGAGCATTGTACTCAATGGTGAAAGACTGAAAGCTTTCCCACTGAGATCAAGAACAAGACAAGGATGCCCACTATCATCACTGTTATTCAGTATTGTGCTAGAAGTTCTAGCTAGAGCAATTAGGCTAGATTAAGAAATAAAAGGCACCCAAATAGGAAAGGAAGATGTAAAACTTTCACTATGTGCTGATGATATAATCCTGTATCTAGAAAATCCTGAAAAATCCACAACAAAGCTACTAGAACTAATAGACAAGTTCAGCAAAGTGCTTCTACACACTACTGAGAAGCAATCTGAGAAGGAAATCAGAAAAAAAATTCCGTTTATAATAGCAACTAAAAGAAACAAATATTTAGGAATAAACTTAACCAAGAACATAAAGGGCCTGTATTCAGAAAACTACAAAACATTGTTTAAAGAAACTGAAGAAGACTTAAATAAATGGAAGGACATTTTATGTTCATGGACTAGAAGACTAAATATCATTAAGATGTCAATTCTACCCAAACTGATTTACAGAATCAATGCAATCTCAATAAAAATCCTAATAGCCTTTTTTGCAGAGAAATGAAAAAGCCAATTATCAAATTTATTTTGAAGGGTAAGGGGCCCTGAATTTCTTTAAAAAGCCAAAAATTTCTTTAAAAAGAAGAACGAAGTTGGAGGACTCTCACTTCCTGACTTTAAAACATATTACTTAGCTACAGTAGTTAAAAAAAACAACATGGTACTGGAATAAAGATAAATTGACCAACAGAACCGAATTGAGTACTCAGAAATAGACCCTCACATCTATGGTCAAGTGATTTTTGACAAGGCTGTCAAGCCCTCACATCTGGGACAGAACAGTCTATTCAACAAATGGTACTGGGAGAACTGGATATCCATATTCAAAAGAAAGAAAGAGAACCCTATCTCATACCTTATACAAAATTAACTCAAAATGGATCAAGGAAAACAAAAAAGAAGCAAACAAAAAGGAAACAAACAAACAAAATGGATCAAGGACCTAAATATAAAAGTGACTGTATTAGTCAGCCAAAGAGGTGCTGATGCAAAATACCAGAAATCTGTTGGCTTTTATAAAGGGTATTTATTTGGGGTAGAAGCTTACAGTTACCAGGCCATAAAGCATAAAGTTACTTCCAGGGATGAAACACCTTACTGATGTGGCCCTATCAAAGCCCTAGTCATAATTTAATCAAGCAAAAGCAAAACCTCAGACAGATGAGTTTACAAACATAATCCAATATCTATTTTTGGAATTCATAAACAATATCAAACTACTACAGTGACAGTCATAAAACTCCTGGAAGAAAATATGAAAAAACATCTTCAAGATCTTGTGGTAAGCAGTAGTTTCTTAAACTTTATACCCAAAGCATGAGCAACAACAACAACAACAAAAAAAAAAAAACAGATAATTGTGACCTCCTCAAAATTAAACACTTTTGCACCTCAAAGGACTTTCCAAAAGGGTGAAAAGGCAGCTGAGTCAATGGGAGAAAATATTTGGAAAGCACATATCCAATAAGGGTTTAACATCCATGATATATAAAAAGATAATTGGGAGCAAATGTGGCTCAAGCCGTTGAGCATCTGCTTCCCACATGGGAAGTCTGGGGCTCAGTTCTCGGTGCCTTCTATAAACAAAAAACACCAAACAAACAAAAAAACAACTCAGGGGAGCCGAGGTGGCTCAGTGGTTGAGAGGTGGCTTCCAACATACAAGGTCCTGGATTCAATCCCTGGCCCTAGTACCTGGAAAAAAAAAAAAAGACAGATACTAAAACTCAACAATAAAAAGATAAACTACCTGATTGAAAAATGGACAAACGATTTGAATAGACATTTGTCCAAAGAAGAAATGCAAATAGCAAAAAAAAAAAAAAAAAAAAAAACACAGAAGAAAATGTTCAGCATCAGTAGCAAATCAAAATCAAAATAAAAACTCAATGAGATATCATTTCACAACTATTAGAATGGCTGCTATTAAAAAGTCAGAAAACTACAAGTGTTGGAGAGGATGTGGAGAGACAGGGACGCTTATTTACTGTTGGTGGGAATATAGAATGGTACAGCCACTGTGGGACGTCCTGAGGAAGTTGAATATAGACTTGCCATGGGACCCAGCAATACCACTGCTAGGGATATTTCCAGAAGAACTGAGAGCAGTGACATGAACAGACATCTGCACACCGATGTTCATGGAGGCATTATTCATGATTGCCAAAATATGGAAACAACCCATGTGTCCATCAACTGATGAATGGATAAATAACCTGTGGTATAGATATACAATGGAATATTATGCAGCTTAAGAAGAAATGAAATTGTGAAGCATATGAAAACATGAATGAACCTAGAGGACCTTCTGTTGAGTGAAGCAAGCCAGACACAAAAGGACAAATACTGTATGACTGTGCTATTATGGACTAAATATATTATGTAAACTCATGGAGTTAGTAACTAGAATATAGGTCACCAGAAAACAAGAGGGTAGAGAATGGAAAGCTTAAGGTTAATCTGTGCAGAACTGGTAAAAAGGTTGTTTGTAACTCTTTGGAAATTAATAGAAAAGGTGAAAGTACATCATAGTGTTTGTAACTAGCAGAGCTATTATATAGGTATGACAGTAGTTGAAAGGGAAAGTCTAAGGACATGTATATTACTAGAAGGAAAGCTAAAATGTAACATGAGACTCTATAATATAGTGAAACCTCATGTGAAATGAAAATATGGGTAATATTGCATATATAAGACTGCTTTTACAAAATATAAATAATAAGAAACTAGAGAGACAGAAACAGAATAGCAGGGGAAGCATAGAGAGATTGGGAAGTGATGAGGTTTTTTTTGTATGTCTGTTTTTGTTTTTTATTATTATTATTATTATTATTAGAATAATGAAAATGCTCTAATAATGATTGAAGTGATGAATGAATGACTATGTGATTATACCAAATACATTGATTGTATACTTTGGATTGATTTATGCTTTATTAATATGTATCAATAAAATTGATTTGTTTGAAAAATCTCTTAGGAGGGGCAAAGAAGGTCACTATATATGGATAATGAGATCAATTCAACAAGAATGCATTATAATAATAAATATGCATGCAAAAAATTTAAGAAAGATTTTTTTAAAAAAGAAAAAATATATGCATGCACTTACTGGCATAGCACCAAAATATATGAAGCCAATATTGTCAGAATATAAGGGAGAAATTGACTATTCTCCCAATAGTAGGAGACTTCAATACCACTTCCAGTAATGGCTAGACCATCTAGACAGAAGATCAATAAAGACACAGAAGGCTTTAATGATAATTATAAACCAACAATACAAGAATACACATTCTTCTCTAACGCAAATGGGTCATTCTCCAGGATAGACCATATGTTAGGTCACAAATTAAGTATCAATCAATTTTAAAAGATTTAAATATACAATGAATACTCTGACCACAATAGAATGAAGCTAGAAATCAATAACAGAGGGAGAGATGGAAAACTCATAAATATGTGGAAATTAAACCACACACTCAAACAACCAATGGGTCAAGGAAGAAATCACAAGAGAAATGAGGGATTATCTTGAAGCTATAACATATTAAAATTAATGAGTTCGGCAAAGGCAGTGCTAAGAGGGAAATTTAGAGTTTTTTTTTTTTTTTTTTTAGATTTTTATTTATTTATTCATTTATCCCCCCCCTTGCTGCCTGTGCTCGCTGGGTCAGCCAACCATGCCGTGCGGGCGGGCCTGCCCTCACCAGGAGGCCCTGGGAACCTAACCCAGGGCCTCCCATATGGCAAACGGGAGCCCTACTGATTGAGCCACAGCCGCCTCCCGAAATTTAGAGTTTTAAATGCTTACATTAAATGAAGAAAGATCTCAAATCAAAGACCTAACTTCACACATGGAAGAACTAGAGAAAAAAAGAGCAAACTAAACCAAAAGTGAGCAGAAGGAAGGAAATAACAAAGATTAATGGAGATGAATGTAATAGAGAATAGAAAAACAATAGAAGGAATCAAGAAAACAAAAGGTTGGTTCCTTGAAAAAATCAATAAAATCCAGCAAACCTTTAGCTAGAATAACTTTTTTTTTTTTTTAAAGAGAAGACACAAACAACTAAATCAGAAATGAATGGGGGATATAACTGCCAACCTCAAAGAAATAAAAAGGATTATAAGATACTATGAACAATTGTATGCTAACAAATTAGATAACTTAGATGAAAAGGACAAATACCTAGAAATACACAAACTACCTACACTGTCAAGATGAAACAGAAGATCTCAACAGACCAATAACAAATAAAGAGCAAAAACATCCCAACAAAGAAAAGTCCAGATCCAGTTGGCTTCACTGGTGACTTCTACCAGAAATTCCAAGAAGAATTAACACCAATCTTGCTCAAACTCTTCAAAAAAATTGAAGAGAAGGGAATACTTTCTAACTCATTCTATGAGGACAATATCACCTCCATACCAATGCCATAAAAAGATGCTTTTAATAAATGACTAATATCATTTATTAATACAGATGCAAAAATCCAACAAAACACTAGCAAAATAATCCAACAGAAGACTCCATTAAAAGAATTAGGGAGCAGATGTGGCTCAAGCAGTTGGGAACCTGTCTCCCACATGAGAGGTCCTGGGTTCGGTTCCCGGTGCCTCCTAAAGAAGAAATGAGCAGACAATGAGTAGACAATGAGCAAAATCAACAAACAGACTATGAGCAAACGGATGAAGGAGCCATCGGCGGGGGGGGGGGGGGGATTATACATCATGATCAAATGGGATTTATCCCAGGTATGCAAGTGTGATTCAACTTAAGAAAATCAATTAATGTAATTTACCACATTAATGGAACAAAGAGAAAAAAAAACCCACATGGTCATCTCAATTGATGCAGAAAAGGCATTTGACAAATCCAGCACCACTTCTTGATAAAAAACACTTGGAAAACTAGTAGTAGAAGGAAATTTCCTCAACATTATAAAGGGAATATATGAAAAACCTTCATTCTTTTGCATGTAGATATCCAGTTTTCCCAGCACCATTTGTTGAAGAGACTATTTTTTTCCCAATTGAGTGGTCTTTGCCACTTTGTCAAAACAAATTGGCCATAAATGTGAAGGATTATTTTGGAGCTCTCAATTTGATTCCATTGGTCTATATGTCTGTCCTTGTGCCAGTACCATGCTGTTTTGATTACTGTGTCTTTCATATAAATTTGATGATTGGCTTTTCGAGTTTTACAAAGAAGGCTGTTAGAATTTTGATTGGGATTGCACTGAATCTGTAAATAACTTTGGGTAGAATTGACATCTTAATGATATTTACTCTTCCAAGCCATGACCATAAAATGTCCTTGCATTTATTTAGGTCTACCTCACACAATATTTAAAAAATTAACTAAAACTGGATCAAAGACTAAATATACGAGCTTGAACTATAAAACTCCTAGAAGAAAACATAAAAAGGAATGAAGCCCTGATTCATGCAGCTACATGGATGAACCTTGAATACATCATGTTGAGTGAAATAAGCCAGACACAAAGAGACAAATATTGCATGATCTAACTTATATGAAATAATTAGAATATGTAAATTCATAAAGTCAGAAACTAGATTTCAGGTTACCTGGAGCTGGGTGGGGAGTGAAGAAAGGGAAGTTAATGCTTAATTGGTACAGAGTTTCTGTGTAGAAGGGTTGGAATAGTTTGGGTAATGGATGGTGATGGTGGCACAATGTAATTAACACCACTGAATTTAATAATTGAAAGTGGAAAATATGGGAAATTTTAGTTTGTATATGTTACCAGTATAAAAATTTTTAAATCCATAGAAATGTACAACACAGTGAACCCTCATTTAAATATTGACTATAATTAGTAGTATAATTATAATAACATTGTTTCATCAATTGTAACACACTAATGCAAAATGTTATAATAGGGAAAAACAGTTGACCACAGTTCCTCACGTTCTCTGCACTTGTCTCTGTGCCACAGCAGAGTTCCAGAGGGATAGGATTTCTGGTGGCACGAATGGGAATCTGGGCACTTCTTGCCTTTGGCTCTGAGTCCTGAGTGTGGCTTCTCTTTGACTCTGATTTGGAAACAGCTAAAGGTATACATCTCAGCACCACCACCACCACCCCCATTAATTCAATTTAACACACATTTATGGAACAAGATACAGACATACAATGGCTTAGGTCAAGAATGTTTGAAACAGGTGCCATTAAAGTTTAAACAAAACAGGAAAGCTGATATACTGTGATGAGACAGGAGACAGAATTGCAGGGGCAGCTGAAACTGGAAGCAATTGCAGTAACCACAGGAACTAAAACCTCTACATGAGTGTGACCAATCCCATTTCCTCCCCTGGAAACACAGGAAGGCTGCAGTCCCAGCCTCCCTTACAGTTAGGTGGGAGCTATGTAAAAATTTCTTCCTAAACCTTCCCACGAGATCTTTGGCTCACCCTCTCCCTCCTGTCTGCATGATTGGAAATAAGGATTCTGAAAATGATGCAGTTGCAAGAAGGAAGCAGCCAGAGTCCCTGAGTTGTTACTTGAAGAAAAGTAGCACAAGAGTGCCACCCAACCTGCGTTGGGAGGACCCTCCCAGCTCCATTCCTGCTGATTGTAATAGGGCAAGCTAGGCTATTCTGAGTAACAAACAGTCCTCAAGTCTCAGTGCACCTTCTTATTAATGCCCTGGGAATTAGCACTTCCCGGAAAAATATGATGTGGCAGTTTTATATTATTTATGAATTCCAAAAAAAAATATTGATTATGTTTGTAAACTCATCTGTTCCTCTGGGTGTGATACCCTTTGACTGTATTAGATTCAGCTGAATGACTTTGATTAAATTATGCTAAGATTAAGGCTTTGATTTGACCATATCATTAGGGTAACTCAGTTGAATCCCCACCCCCTTGGTGGGCTATATAAATGGATGCTCAATCAAGAACACAGGAGAAGATACACAGAGAGATACAAAGAGGAAGAGAGCTCCATAGACACCACAGAGGCCCCAGGAAGAGAGATGAGCCATTCACTTGATAGTTTACAGCTGGCCTTGTGAAGACACCAGAGCAGCTGAGCCCAGAAAGAAACAAGCCCCCAGAAGAGAAACTAGCCCTATGCCAGCCTACAGCTGAGATCAGAAGAAGCTGGCCCCATGGAGCCTTAAGATGGAAGAGGAAGGCTGAACCCTAGCAGACATCACCCGCCATCTTGCTCCAACACGTGGCAACAGAGTTTGGTAAGGAAGTAACCTTGAGTTGGACTCTTTAGGACCTTGTAACTGTAAGATTTTACCCCAAATAAATACCCTTTATAAAAACCAACAGATTTCTGGCACTTTGCATCAGCACCCATTTGGCTGACTAATACATATGACATTTCCTAGGGAGAAAAAGAGGGACAGAATCTGGGGGCAGTGACTGAACCTAGTAATTTTGTGGAGCATTCAACCTCACTTTTCAAGAATGTAGCAAGAATTATTTGTATAGGACTTAAAGGACATTAAATAGAATCAGAGACTGGGTTCAGACTCTGTAGGCAAATGGAGTCACAGTACCTATCCCCTGATATACCCATTGGAATATGATGTATGGCTCCTGGATGCTACCAGAGAAGCAAATACACCCAAACATCTCTCTCCTTGCTCCCTTACATTTACATAGAAGCAAAAGAATTCCTGGGAGAAAGGAATGAGTCCCTTTGATGCCTAAAGTTACTACAGCATGTCTGAGGAGCTAGAGGAGCCCTGACTGAGACCAGCTGGCAGGACCAATGATGAGGCTTTAGGGGGGTTCCACAGAGAGAGAGAGAGGAGGAGGAGGGACCTGAGAACCACCTTGGCACTGAGGCTTGGGGTGGAAGGAGAGCTCAGCTGGGCCCAAAACTTGCACTGACCCTGCCAGTCCAGAGACAGGTTTATACTCTGGCGAGGGGTGCAGGGTGCCTCTGAAGAGCAATAAAATTGGGAGATTGTGCTAATTTTTATGTGATACCCCCTTGACTGGGTATAACCCAGGGGGAAGGACATTATCCCTACACACACACACACATACCTTTTTAAACTAAACATAATCCAGTAAGAGATGGCTCTTTTTGACCTCCCTGGGGAAGGCTAAAGTGGTGTGATGGGGGATTAAGGGGTGGGGGTGGGGTGGGAGTGATGACACACAAAGGGATTCTTCACCAGGCTGCTTTGTCTGAAGTCATAGAATTTAATTCACAAGTAATTTGAACCCCAAAAGGGAAGAGCAAGATATTACCCTACCCCCATTTATTTTCCTGATTTCTAGATATTCTTAGATAACACTCATTCATTTCTTAAAACAAAAATTATAAAGAATAAAATTAAGATGACTTAGAATACAGTTTCCCAAATATTACTATTGACTATTTATAAATGAAAGCAATATAATATATGCATATGGTTAAATAATTTAAATATTACAGAAAGGTACAAAAAAATAAAACCTCCCCCTTTCACTCTCTAAAATCACCCATTGGTAAAAACAATATTTATGTTTCACTCAGAAAAGGATTTTTTGTGTCCACAGCAGCAGGCATAGTTATATGTGTATATCTTTCATTTATATCAAAGGATACATGTAGACTATTTTGCAGCTTACTTTTTACATTTACTAATAATACATCTTGGAAATCAGTGCCTAGAGATTTACTTCATTCTTTCAAGAGATATATAATGTTCCATGATAAGGGCAGATATATTATAAACTACTTAACCAATTCCCTATTAATAAATATTAGGTAATTTCCTAACAAAAAAAAATTCCTTTTGTTGTTTTTGTTTGTTTTGTATTATTACAAGCAATTCCAACATAAACATCCTTGCACATATATTTTGACATATTTTTGCAAGTACATCCACAAAGTAAATTTCTTTATCAAAGGTTTATATAGATTTATATCTGCCTTAATGTCTTCCTCCCTGCTCCCATTGTGTAACAGCAGTTCTATCTTGCTTAATGATCAGGATCAGTTGGGCCTTTCAGGATGATGAATCCTCTATTTCCCTGCTGATCCCTTGTCACAAGGAGCCCAAAGTGCCGAGATGGTAGCCATAGCTTGTAATTCAATAGGATTCTTGCTTTGTCTCCTGGTGGAAACATTACTCCTTTGGGATCTGAGAACTCTAAATTCACAGAGTCCAGAGATGCACGAATGGGGAAAAAATTCCCCAAATTGGTCACCAGAGGTGATGGTAAATGAGGCCGTTCCTGCTTCACCCTTGGTTTCCAGACCCCTATATTCTACATATTAAGGACACAGTACCTTCTAAAGTTCTTTGATTTAAAATGTGTATTATATCCTGGAGGAAGGTACCTGTAGTAGATTGAATTATATAACCCAGCAAAAACATGTTCTTAATCTTAATCTGCATTCCTGTAGGTGTGAACCCATTTATAAATAGGGCCTTTGGACGATGTTATTTTTAGTTAAGATGTGGCCAGCTGAATCAGGGTGAGCCTTAATCTGGATTACTGGAGGCTTTATTTAGAGACCCAGAAGTCAGAGATGCAAGAAAAGAGAGGACATCGCCATGTTGTAGGAGACAAAATAAGTCAAGGAACCCCAAGGATTTCCAGCAGCCAGTACCAGCATGCTACAGACTTTGGGGAGAAAGCACTGTCTTGCTGATGACTTGATTTTGGACTTCTTTGATCAATACTGTAAACCAATAAATTCATGTTGTTAAGCTAAATACAGTTTGTGACATTTATGATAGCAACTCAAGCAGACTATGACAGGACCTATTATCCTAAACTATCTCCTCCCAACTGGCAATTCAGCTGTGCATTAAACAGGCTATTCCAATGTTCTATCGGGCCATGACCTTCTAGGTGATGTGGTATGTGATATGACCAATGGTTCCCATGGTCATGGGTTCACTCCTGAACCTTCTTTGTTATAAAATGGATCCCTTAGTATGATGGAATGTTCTGTAGGATTCCATGACACTGTATCAGTGCTCAATAAGCTCAGATAGTAGTGTTAAATGAGGGCCTATGGGCAGGAAAGGAAAACCCATACCCAGAATACATTTCTACTCCTGTGAGAACAAACCTCTGGCCCTTCTAAGGGGAAAGAGGTCCAAAGTAGTCAATTTGTCAACAGTGGCCCATTGATCTCCTCAAAGGATGGTGCCATATTAGGTATTAGCACTGGTTTCTATTGCTGGCCAGTTGGATATTTGGCAAAGGCAGTAGCTAAATTAGTCTTGGTAAATGGGAGCCCATGTTGTTGGGTCCATGCATAGCCTTCATTCCTTTTTCCATGTCTATTTCATTCATGTACTTGTTGTATAAACAGTGGTGAGGATGGTGACAGAGTCTGGCGGACATCAACTAGCCAAGTCATTCTGTTGACCTGGTTATTTGGTGCTGCTTCTCTGGTTGAAGGCTTTCTGGTGGGCATTTCCATGTGATATGATCTTCACATTCCATGCCACCCCATATAGCCATCTATATTCCACTATCTCAGATCTTCCTATCTCCAGTTTTCCAATCTTTCTCCTTCCAGGTCTCTAACTAGACACCAAGCCATTCCCACTGCCCATAAATCCATATGTATTCTAATCTTGGATTTTTTTTCTCTTTTTATACAAGGTGTATAACACTGCCTGGATTTCTGCCCATTGGAAGAATTTTCCCACACCATTGTCTTTTAAAGCCACTCTTGGGTTGGCTGTGGAGCAGCTGCTGGCCATTTTCAGCTTGACCTACATCCTGAACTAGTCCATCCATGAACCGAGTTCAGGCTTTTTCTTTTTCCATTGGCTGATCATAAGCAATGCCCCATGAGGACATAGATGTGAACTGAGGGAGAAGTACTGTGCAACAGTGGCAGATGACATTGGGTCTGGACTATCAGCTCATTCAGTTAACTTGTACCCATCTTTCACATTCATGCTGAATCCTGGTTGTACCACTTTCATCCTATGATGCATTATTGCCAAGTCCACCCAACCATATGGCTCAGAGGGTCTCATAAAACCCGGCTCCTAATGGGCATTTCTTCCCATAGAGTCACTTAGTGTTACATAATGAGGAAATCTATCTCTATCAGGACTCACTAGCATGCTAAGAACTGTTTTTCAAAAAGTGTATAATCATCTACAGTGGGTGATATGGCCTTGTTCCAGAACACAAGTCTTTGGGGTTTGCCACAAACTCCACATGGAGTCTCCCCACCACTGATATGTCAAACACCATGGGACCTGCCATATGGCCCAAATGGCAAGGCTGTTTATACAGTTTGGACTGCTACAGAGCCCTTTATTACTCTTGGCCTCATTCAAAGCTGGTGGCTTTTTATGTCACCTGATACATGGGTCAGAGCAGTATTTCCAGATGTAGAATACTGTATGCTGCTTCCAGAACTCAAAAAGGTTTACCAGAGTTGTGCTTCCTTCTCTATAGTGAGAGACCTAAGATGCAATAATTTGCCCTTACTTTGGAAGGGATGCCCTGGTATGATGCAGACCACTGTAACCCTAAATATTTACTGATGAGGTAGGCCCCTGAATCTTCACAGAAATTACCTTTTATACATGTGTTTTACTAGGGCCTCCAATGTGCTAGCTAATTCTTGCTCATACAGTCTGATTAGCATGATGATTTCAATACAAGGTACCAATGTGTTGTTCTGTGGGATGTCCAGATGGACAAATCCCTGTGAACTATATTTTAAATATAATTAGGCCAGGAATGTTGACATAGCCCTAGGGCAAAATTGTATATGTATACTGATGACCATTCCACATGAGTGTGAACTTTCTGATCTTCTTTTCTATTAGGGACCGGGAAAAACTGTCTCACCCAATTAATGATTGCAAACTTTGGACTTGAGGCAGTATTAAACTTATCTAACAAAGATACCACACGAATATTGATTGTGGCACTTACCCCCAATCTCCTCCTGATTATCCATCTTTGGGATTTTGTTTTGTTTTGTTTTTGTTTTTGTTTTTGTTTTTATTGTACTGATTAAGTACTTGTGGCTACCCATTTATTTTGCCCCTAGGGACACCATGTCCATTTAATCAGCCCCATAACTTTCTCAAGGTCAGCCCCCCTGGCTGCCCCACCAATATCACCACTGATGTAATTGTGTACAACTGGCTTCAGCCAGTTAAGTTCTACCACCTGGTCTCACTGTTTGGGGGTTCTATCACTTCCATAGTTATCAAAAAGCCCAAATCTATAACCCTGCCTCCTATTATCAGCCTGGCCTTGACAGGAGAGCCATTAGAGAATTTCTAAGGGATGCTGGTGCCCTCTTACCAGCACATTTCTTATTGCTTTCATAAATGGTATAACCTCTGAGTTCTCCTATGGAATTTAACCCTCTGGTGGGTTTTCCAGCCTTCCATAGTATATCAATACTAGTACGCTCACTTCTCTGAGCCTTTTAATCTCCCTTCCACCATCTGCTATAGTAATTCTGACATCTCTACCTCATTTAGTATGGGCCATCACTTTTTCCACACGTCTAGAAACCATCTTAGTGACATGCTTCCACCATCACCCTGGATCCTTGCTAGGGTGTTAAATCTATGGCTGTGTGCTCCCAAATTGAGAAACTCTCCCTTATCTAACCTTTTGTTCTGGCTACTTTGATCAAGTCCCCTCAAAATCTAGTGCCATGAGCACTCAGTCAACCTCTACCAGTACATCCCTGAAAGAGTTGATAGTTGAGGACTTTCTGCCAGCAGCACTCCCAGCAGCTGGGGTAATAAATCCTTTATTCCTGAAAGATGATCTAGGGAGCAAACATGCACATTGAAAAACTAAAACTAGACATAGCTGTTATGTAAATCCTTAGGTACTCATTGTCAATATAAAAATGTACCTAGGGATTATATGTTCTGTCTTCTGCTCATTTTCCTGTCCTTGGGAATCCTGGCTTCAGATGGTTAAGTTCTGCCACCTGGTCTCTATTGTTTGGGGGTTCTATCACTTCCATAGTTGTCAAAGAGCCCAGTTCAGTAACCCTGTCTCCTATCATCTGGGAGCCTGTACCCTTATAGGTGGCAGAATCTATTACAATAATTTCTTTTTGGCTCGTTCATATGGCTGTTGGCAGGAGGCCTCAGTTCTTTATTATATGGACCTCTCCTTAGGTCTACTTGAGCATCCTCACAACATGGCAGCCGCTTCCCCGAGGGCAAGTGATCCAAGACAGCTAGAAAGAGGAGAAAGTCTCAGTGATATTTATGTCCTAATGTCAGACATCATGCACCATCACTTCTGCCATATTCTAATCTTTAAAAGTGCGTCATTGGTCCCTGGCCTCTCCGCCATCCCTCAGTCCGTGCCTGCCTCTGCCCAGGCCAAGGGCACCCGTGTGACCAGGGTGCAACTGGAGCCCCGCAGCCCTCGGGGTCTCTAGAGAGTCAGCTGGTCTCCTGTTCAACCTTTTAAAGTGTGAGGGAGACAGATTCACCTCCCAGACTAGCAAAGCCACCTGTCAAGCACTGTTGCCACCATGCCCATGAGAAAGGCAAAAGGAGATGCTAAAGTTGACAAAGCGAAGGGGAAGGAAGAGCCACAGAGGAGATCAGCACAGTTGTCTGCTAAGCCTGCCCCTCCAAAACTGTAGCCCAGGCCTAAGAAGGCCCCAGCCAAGAAGGGAGAGAAGTTGCCCAGAGGGAGAAAGGAAAAAGCAGATGCTGGCAAGGATCTGCAAAAAAACCCTGCAAAAAAACCAGAGAGGCCTCCACAGTGCAGGCACAGAAAGCGGAAGGCCCTAGAGATGCCAAGTGAAGAGCACGTTTTGATAGCTTTGCACTTCCAATGACTCTACTGTTTGAATTTTTTTTTTTTTTTAATCAAGTTTTATAAAATTGTAGACATTTGGTTTACCTTTTTATCATGGTGGTGTTTATGTTGTTGCTTCATTGTTGTCTTTTGTAGAAAGGTCAAATACCACTAATAGAACGTGTCTCAGAAGATGGACTGAAATTGGGAAAACTGGATTTTCCATCCTGGGTTTTGAAGACTGTTCTTGGTTTCCAGGAGGAATTCCCTGACTTTTGGCACAGAAGCCTTGTCATGGGGAAGCAAAACTCCATGTTCTCTTCTTCCCTGATGCTATCAGCAGAGGCTTGAATCAAGAGTGTTGATGTGGCCCTGGGCACCCCTCAAATCAACCGTGTTAGGTCACAATACTCAGGCAGTACAGACTTTCTGGTGATAACATAAAGATGGTGTCATTCAGAAGAGCCAAGATTCCTGTTTTTAGTTTGTTGATTGCTGCATTGAGAATCCTGTTTTTTAGTTCGTTTCCTCCATGTCAGAATTGGCCCTGAAGAGCTCTTAAACTACATGCATAATGTGAAATGTCTACTCCAGTTCAAAAGTTTGCCTGTTCAAAGCAACAAAAGAACACTCTGTTAAATCTTACAGTGACTTTTTTGGGAGGGGAATTTGGAAGTTGTAAAATGTTACGGATTGTTGCCTGTGCCCTGCTGGAAGTAACATAACTGTTTTTGTTTTTTGTTTTTTTAAAGATTTTATTTATTTATTCATTTATCCCCCCCCTTGCTGCCTGTGCTCACTGGGTCAGCCAACCACGCCGTGCGGGCGGGCCTGCCCTCACCAGGAGGCCCCGGGAACCGAACCCGGGGCCTCCCATATGGTAAACGGGAGCCCCACTGATTGAGCCACAGCCGTTTCCCACATAACTGTTTTTGAAAAGTCTCCTAGAGAACTGGATATAAGTTGACTTGGAGGAGGGGGGATGGAATCATTTCTTACCAGAAGTCATAAGGATAGTCTACAGTACTGCCTTGGAAAAGCTTTATAGTTTTGCTTTTCACATTTGTCCTTAGTCTGCCCTCATCAGATTTTTGTGAAAATTGTGAGGTAGAAATCCTATTCAATATTGTTTCCATATGGAAAGTGGTTGTCTTCAAGTCATTTACTGAGAAGTTCCCCCTTGCGCCCCTGATCTGCAGTGCTGGCTCATACACCAGTTTTCTGCTGGGGGTAAGTGGGGTGGGGTGTGGTGCACTCTGTTCTGATGCCCTGATCACTCTCACTAACCTTGTGCCAGTATTAAACTCTCCCATTGGTACAACTTTAGAAAAAAGTCTTTATATCTCAGAGGGTAAATCCCACTTCCACTCCCAACATCACCACCCAATTTCTCTTCCTCGAGAGTATCTTGAATCTTCTTCATCATTTGTTCTTTCATGCAATTTCTAGAATTAGATTGACAAGTTCTACATTTAACAAACAAAAACAAACAAAAAAATCCTGTTGAGATTTTGATTGGTGCATAGATTAATTTCGGAAGCCATGTCATCTTTACAATAGTGAGTCTTCCAGTCTGTGAACATCCATTTATTTAGGCCCTTTAAATGTCTTTTAATAAAGTTTTCTAATTTTCTCTGTGAAAAATAAATAAATAAATAATAAAAGTGAGTCACTAAGTACACCCCACACTTAAGGTAAGGGGAATTGGGCTCCACCTTCTGAAGGAAGTAGCATCAAATAATTGTGGATATATTTTGAAACTACCACATATAGAGAGAAGGGCACAACCCAATCCAACAACGATAGATACTTGTGAGGAAGAGAGTAGACTGGAGGAGTAAAGTAAAAGGAAGTTTTTGTTTTTCCTATAGTTTTTATAATAAGAAGTTATTCTTTTAAGACTTTTGTAATTAAAATATAGAAATATTATTGAATGTTTAAAATTTGGCAACCTTTTGGAGTAATGAAAACATTCTAAAGTTGACCAACGTGATGAAAGCACAACTCTGTGATGAAAATGAGAGCCACTGAGTGTACACTTTGAATGGATTGTACAAAGCGTGAGACTGAATAACACAGGGAACCCAGTGGTGAAAGATGGACTGTGGTCAACAGGACAAATATAAGAATGTTTTCTCTTGAACTATAACAAATGTATTAATACAGGGTGTTAATAATCAGGTGGGTTGGGAGGAAAATGCACCAAATGTAAGATATGGGCTATAGTTAATAGTAATATTTTGATTATGCTCTTTCATAGTTTGTAACAAATGTTTCACAACAGTGCAAGGTTTGGTGGTGGGGTGATGTATGGGAGCCCTGTATGATGATATGTATGTTGTTTTGTAAGTTCACAGCTTTTATTGTATACTTATTGTTTATGTATTTTCATGTATGAATGATATACTTCAATAAAGTTTTATTTTTAAAATGTGGCAACCAGTAAAATTGGGCAGAAAGCCAGATGCTCATCTAAGGTGTAGATTGTAACTTTCTATCCATTTCTGCCAAGGTTTCTCCTGCCTGACCCCACCCAACCAAACACAAGCGAACAAGGAGCAAAATGATTATTGCTAAGAGCTTCTTAGAGGAGTCATCATTTTCCCAGCATATAAACAAAGAGTCAGATGACTTCACTTTATTGAGAAATGAAAGGTTGGGAAAAAAACATTAGAACCATTAGTCTGTTTCCTGCATCCCCATCCTCCAGCCACAATTTCATTTAATGCGGAAATCATCATATTAGCTTTGATAGTTTGATTACAGGCTCTGGTTGGGGCCTGGCAGCCCAGGGAAAATGTCCAAGGGGCAGGTCTAGGGGGTTCTACCCATTTGTGCCCCTCCCACCCATACACAGACACACACATGGACGCCTAAACCTGCTGTCTTTCTTTTTCCCATGTAGATCCCCATTCTCCAACACCCAAGGCCCACCCCAGTATCTCCAGGCAGGAGGGGACCCCTGGAGACTATTGTCAGTGTCCAGGTAGAGAAATTGCATGGCAGCTGGGTAAGGACCTCTCTCCTGGGGCCTGAGGGGCTAGTAGGAACTTTTCCCCCCTGAGAGTCAAGTTGTCTCTACCCTTCCTAGGCCTTTGCTGGCCCCTTCAGGCAAGGTCAGGAACTTCAGCTGTATCCATAATGGCATAACTCACTCCCCTCTTCCCAGGCTCCCACACCTCCCTTGTCTGGCCTTTTGCAGAGGAGAGACAACGAGAGTCAGAAACCCTGGTATCCCCAGACTCTACACAACATGGAGGGAACCCAGCCTGTCAGAGCAGCAAGTGGGAGCAAATGGGGCCTTCTTCCCTGCCTGTGGGAAAGCACTTTGTACATGTGGTCTATCCCCCTCATTGAACCACCCTGTGGGACATTGCTAGAGGCATGCGAGTTTCAACCACACAATACCCCCAATCCAGATTCAAGTCTTGCATCTGTCGTTTGTTTGTGACTATCTCCCTTTTGGAGGAGATCATACACTGGAGAACTCCCAGTCTGGAGACATTTTTGGATTGAGCAGAGCTGCTTCCACAAACTGGGCTTTACTGCAGGGGTGAGTCCAAGTTCAGACACAAGGGCACACTCCTGCTATAGCAATCACCCCAGAGGTCGTGGACAGCAAGAGCACCTGACTCCACCTGCTGCCCCTGCAGCCCTTCTTGAGGGACAAAGTCTCTTTCTGACCCTATTCCCCAACATAATACACCCTATCACAAGGCTCCCCTCTCCTCTGGGCAAGGCTCACCAAGGCCAGGGTCTCAGGTCATCAAAGCCCACGGGTCTACCCTTTAGGAATCAGAGTCCCAGGTCAGCAGCTTTCCTAGAAGTAAATCTATGTATGGACCCTGATGTTTGCTTTCTACAGAGCAATCAGGTGGTGAGGATTTTCCCAGTACCTCACTGATCAGACTGGCAAACACAGTGTTTTAAAGGAACATGAGATGAGTTAGCAAAGGGGCAGATTGGGGCCTGTAAAATGGGGATTGGCCTCGAGAAAAAAAAAGTAACATTTTTAAATGGTCGCCCTTGGGAAGCGGCTGTGGCTCAATCAGTAGGGCTCCCGTTTACCATATGGGAGGCCCTGGGTTCGGTTCCCGGGGCCTCCTGGTGAAGGCAAGCCTGCCCGCACGGCGTGGTTAGCTGACCCAGCGAGCACAAGCAGCAAGGGGGGAATAAATGAATAAATAAAATCTTTAAAAAAAAATAAAAAATAAATGGTCGCCCTTCCCCCAGCCACCCAAGCTCTTTCTCCATGGCCCATAGGAGAATGGGGTCAAAAGGTTTAGACTGCTACACTGGGGGTAGCTAATAATTCCACATAAGAAGTCAGAGTCTATGCTTTCTGCACAGTGAGCTTTGTCAGGTAGGAGCCAGCCTGGAAGTTGTTCTCTTGTCATCAATAGCCTTACATAAATACCTCAGTGCAAAGCAGAAACAGATAAACCATTCCCAGACACTAAGCAAAATGCATTTTTGCAAAGTGCACAATATACACTCTGGGGGTTGAACAATGGCCCCCACAGATATCTACATCCTCATCCCCAGAACTGTAAAATGTTCCCTCATATGGCACAAAGACCTTGCAGGTGTGATTAAGTCAAGGATCTTGAGATGGGGAAATTATCCTGGATTATCTGGGTGGGCTCTAAATGTACTCACAAGTATCTTTATAACTGGAAGGCAGAGGGAGATTTGACTACAGAAGTTGAAGATGTGATGACGGAAGCAGAAATTGGAGTGAAGCATTCTGAAGATGGAGGAAGGGGCCACAAGCCAAGGAATACAGGTGATCAACTAAAAGCTGCAAAGGGCAAGAAAATGGGTTCTTCCCTTCAGAGCCCCCAGAAAGAGCCATCCCTACTGACACCTTGACTCTAGCATAGTGAAACCCATGTCAGGCATCTGACCTCCAGAAATTTAAGAGAATAAATATGTGTTGTTTTAAGCCACCAAAGTTATGATAATTTGTTATAGTGATAGTAGGAAACTAATACACCATCTTTAATACCATCACCATCAATTTTTAACAGGTTTATTAAGGTCTAATTGACTACAATACACTGCACATATTTAAAGTGCACAATCTTATAAATTTTGACATATGTATACACCCATGAAACCATCATCATAATCAAGATAGAGAACATATTTATCACCTCCAAAGGTTTCCTCATGCACTTCTGTAAGCCCCTACTCCTGGCCCTCCCTGAACCCACCCCACTTCCAGGCAACCACTGATCTGTTTTCTGTCACTACAGATTAGTTGGTTTTATGTAAACGGAATTATTACAGCATCTATTTGTATTTGTCTGGCTTCTTTCACTCAGCCTAGTTACTTTGAGACTCATCCATGATGTGTGTGTCAGTAGCTCATTCCTCTTTATTGCTAAGCAGTATTCCAGTGTATAGATAGACCATAATTTGTACACTCCCAGGTTGGTGGATATTTGGGTTGGTTCCACTTTTTGGCTATTTTAAATAAAATTGCTATGAACATCTGTAAAAAGTTTTTGCAAATTGAAATTTTCCTGGGTAAATAGGAAGCAGAATGGCTAGATCATATGGTTAGTGTACGTTTAACTTTTTAAGACACCACCGACCTGTTTTTCCAAAGTGATTGTGCCATTTTAATACTCTCAGCAGAAATAACAACTTGCTTTTACATGTTTCAAACTTAAGTTTTTCATTAATTGAAACTCATCTCCATCCTTAAATAAGGTGAATAAATGCAGTATTACTGTAATGAAAAGCATAGATGTAAATTACAGAGAAAATAAAAAGAGATAATTAAGAGAAAAGGATAATAAAAATGGTAATCAGAAAGAGGAAATTGAAGGAGAAGAAAGAGACAAACAAATGTAAGAGAAGGGGGGAGGAATGAAGGAGAAACACAAGGAAGTGGTATCAGTTGGAGTCCCAGCAGGAAAGAGAGGGCCTGTGCCAGCTAGACCCTTTGAGTGCTTAATAAAAAGTCTACTTAGAAAGGTGGAGGGCTTATGAAACCAACTCTGGTCAGTGTGGTCCCTTTGGTTACCACCTCAAGGCCTGAAAGGCCTCTGAGAAGGGAGGTTCTGGTACCCAGAGAGAAGAGCTGTAAGGAAAGGGCCACTCTTTGAAAGTGGATGCAGCCATCCCACTGTGAACTTGCAGGGAGGAAGAGTGGTAATAAGTACCTCAGCTTCACTCTGCTGACCCCCATCCTGCTGGTGATTTCATTGGCCAAACCCAACCAGAAGCCAAAAGGTTTGAGAGTCTGTGGTGGTGTCCAGGTGGGTCAGCCTCCCCAGTCGCAAATGGAAAAGTAGAGAATAGATTTGGAGGGAAAAAGAGAAGATATTCAGTACGAGAGCCACAGAAGAAAGTGGCAAGGAGCTAAGCTGCTTTACAATCTGCCTCTGCTAATAAAATCTCTGTTAATAGGTAGGTGACAGATAGATGGATGGATGGATGGATGGATGGATGGATGGATGGATGGATGGAT